>SAXG01000015.1:600000-873497 GCA_012932865.1 Amylostereum areolatum | reverse complement strand
GCCACGACCAAATAGCCGCCCCGCTGCATCCACACCGCGCTCCAAGGGACCATGGGAGCACGTCTCAATCGACTTTGTCATTGCCGTTACCCGTCTCAGGAAGGATACGACGCCATCTGTAATGTCAACTGCATGGGCACACAAGCAAAGTCGTTATTCGGGGCACAACCCAAAGACCTCACCGAAGACGAATTAGCCAAAGAATTCCACGCAATGTCGTGCCCCTTCATGGTTGTCCGCGAAAGATCGTCAGCGACCGAGGCAGCGTATTCGTCTCCAATTCACGAAGGGCTTGTGCGAACAACTAGGAATTGAAGCCAACCCCCTCCACGGCAACCACCCCCCCAAAACGACTGGAAAACAAAACCCAGAACGCTCCAACTATGACGATGGGGAAAACCTACCTCCGCATCTATGCACATCGTCAGGACGACTGGCCCATTTCCTACCCCGGGCCATGACCGGCGTTCAAACAATTGACCCATTCATCCATCGGCATGTCCCCTAACTTCGCCAAATTACCGGTCGCGAACTCTACCTCGGAAACACAAATCCCCGCCGCGAAACAACCAAACCCCACGGCCAACGAACTCGCCAACGACCGACGCAGAGCACCTCATACAAAGCACGCTCCGCCCTCACAGCGCCGCTTTCACTCAAATGATCAGAAGCCCGTCTATGATCGTACAAAGCCGACCGTGGACTACCATGCGGGTGACTTGTATGGTTGGCAAGCCCCAAACCGACCCGCCCCAGGCAAGCCCACGTGTCCCCCCATACCGTACGACCCAATGCAGAAGCTAGACGCCAACGATTCGGGCCGTTCAAAGTTCTGAAAAAGGTTGGGGCATCGGCCGTACCATCTTCAACTCCGAAGACGTGGGGGACGTAAACAACCCAGTGTTCAACGAATCCCTCTTATCACCGCACAACGGTCCCTGCCTTCGACCAACAGAAAAAAGACCACCTCCGCCCCCTGACCTTATCCAAGGAGAAGAATTCTACGAAAGTAGAATCCATCGTCGACGTCCCGTAGGAAGTCGAAACGCCTCGAATTCTGGTCCATGGAAAGGGTACGATCAAAGTGAAGATACCTAGGGAACCAAGACAAATCTGGGGAAAGCCAAAAAAACCCTAGACGACTTCTACCGCCGACCCCACCGCCTTAAGACTGCTCAAATGGCTCCTCATACGCCGGACTACGATCGAAGCCAACCCATACGATATATGATCATAAGGCTGCCCATGAGGCGCTGGAACAAACATCTTGTGTGCCGACAGGGTTATATCCGGGATTCAACGAGGACGTTGAATCTACGGGAAGGTGATGTCATGAACGTTACCATTCCGGACATCTCGGACACCTCGGGGACCTCGGGGATAATATCCCAATCATTTTTATTTTCATTCATTCTGACTACTCATCACTTAGTAACACTCCGCACTCCGGTGGAGACTCGGCTTATCCTTGCTCCTTCCTGACGTCATGACTCCACGTCGTCTTATCATCGCTTCCTTTGACTCCACATGACATCATAAATGCTGCGCATGACATCATGCCGCTCCGGACCCGGTCATCCTTATTGTCCGCTCTTACTGATCCTGCTGCGCATGTATCTATACTTAGCTCTGCTTACTGACGCCGCGTGTGTCGTAGCTTACTAAGTGACTCTCCTCGTAGTATATAAGGGCTCCGTTCCTCCTGTACATATTCCCCATCTCGACCTGTCAATACTACGACCTTACTCCCCATCGTCCCTCTTCACTTGTCACACGTCGTCGCCTAGTGCTCGTCACTAAGGCGTTGCTGACATTCAGCTCGCAACAATGCACGCATCCGTCCCTCAACGTACAGCAAGCAATGTGGAGGATGGGGAAAATAAAAGCGGATAGTGGGAGAACAAGAGGATAAAGGTCTGTGATCAGCCGCACTCCCCTCACCACTCACACTTTCCTCTACCTCGCCCGACGATTTCCTCCCGCCACAGACCACGACACAGACTCTCGCAAGCACGAGACGGACGGCGCGCACGGGACGAGACGCGTTACAGCTCCCCGCAAAGTTGTCATCGCTGTCGGCATGGCCAGGGGCAACGCCCACTCGTTGCAAGCCCCAGCATCCCCGCAAGCCGTACACGACGTTCCACACGTATGCGCGTGCATCGTATGACAGGCGTCAGGTGTCGCGATGGCGTGTGTTGTTGCCGTGAAGGTAGGCCATGGATTCTAGCAGAAGGTCAGCGTCGACAGTTAACAGAAGGAACGATGGCTGACCGCCTCTCTTTCCAAACAGATTGCCCTGCCGTCCCCAAGTCCCTCCGCCATCGCCACTGCCTTCCATCCCCAGCCCACCTCTCTCCATGTTGCTCAGTGGTTGTCGTCGCAGCACGACCGCTGCAGGGCCACTAGCGCCGTGGGCAGGAACCGGGGATACTGAATCGGGGGGATGCATACATCTCTGTGAAGCCCGCCTCGAGCAGCCTCCGCACGTCGCGTCCTCCCAGATACGAGCTTCTCCTTGGCCCTGCGGCCTGAGCTGCTTCAACACGGGCTGCGCCGTGTACCGCGCCCGCGGCGGCGGCGGGATGTACTCGGACATGGCCGCAGCTGCCCGCGTGGTGTTGAGCATGAGCGCCTCGTAACCCTGGCCGCGGACAAAAGCATCAGTAGGACGGGTGCAGAGAGAGGAGAGAGAGCGGCGAGTGATCACCCTTGAAGGCGCCGGGTCTCGTTCTCCGCGTTCTGAAGCCGTGTTGCAGCTGCTGCTGCGTCATCTCGAGGTACTTGATGTCGCTCGTCGCTCGGTGGAGGAACGAGACCTTGCTCGATTTCTGGTTCGACAACCGGAGGACGTCCTTGAGACGGCGGTAAACGTCCCGAAGCTCGTCGCGCCTCCTTTGCTCCGACTCGATGCGCTGACGGGGATCCCTCGCAGCGACTAGGGCCCTAGGGAACGGATTAGCAGAAAAGAGAAAAGGGGAAGGATCAATGAAAAGAGGTGTATGTACACCTTATTGGAGCCTGCTGGGGAAGCTGGGGGATCGGCGCAAAATCGTCATTGTCGTCCGAAAAGTCCTCCTGCTTGGCCGCGCGCCGCTTGCGGGCCATGGCACTATGGGTGATGCGTGGGGAGATGGCGATGGGGTTGTAGCGGTGGGGAGCGGGGAATGGCGGCAAGGGAGGGCGAGTGGGTTCCAGAGCCACGGGGTTCCGCCCAATTGCATGCTGCCCGAAGAATGTTGCGGTGCTGAGGAGGTTGGGGCGGATGCCGCTGTCATGGGGAGTAGTGTTGGGGGCGGGCGGAGCTGGTCGTGGTCGTGTCAGCAACGTCTACCTGCGATGCAGGGTCAGGAAGTCGCGACGGAGGTACAAGGCGAGGAGAGACGAGGATAGGATCGAGGGGGGCGAGTGATAAACGAGGGTGTGGACCTTCCCCTACAGCACTTAGGGAGGATCCCCAGGTAGCCGGAGAATAGAAAAGGTCGAGATGACCCTCTCCTCATAGATTAGTGAGCCCTTATAACATGAGGATAAGAGCCCAAACAAGGACAAACGAGGCCGGAGTAGGAGGGGTCAGAACAGGACTACAGTGGGTACCACGGAGTACGAAGTGGGTCACAACACGAGGCGGGTAAGTATGACTCCATGGTCTAGATCATGACCGAGGAAGCCGAGAAGTCCGTATGCCCGAAGGGCCGGACGCGAGGCGAAGCCGATGCGAAGTCCGATGCGAGGTCCGATGGTAAACTATAGTAAAGTAAGCGAGGCGAAGCCGATGCGAAGTCCGATGCGAGGTCCGATGGTAAACTATAGTAAAGTAAGGTCCGATGTTATATTTAGGGGCGTTCATGACAGGTCGTGTACGAAGGACCGGAGAAGGTGTACTCGGTCATGGGGTTGACGAGATTGAGCCCGGTGAAGCGAGGTGGGGGGACAACACTAAAAGGAGAGGATGATGTCAGAGGCGGAGGGAATAAACAGAGATGGAAATAGGTACGTACAGTGCATGGCATGTGCATGATAGCGGTTGCGGCACACGACAGCGACCACCCGTTGGGACCAAATGAGTACGGCCGCGCTCACGAATCGTGTGATGAGCGTGAGGCGGATACGTACTCCACGCGTCGCGGGCAGATGTATAAGTACGAGTACCAATGCACAGAATTTACGAAAGGTCTATTGAAGGTGATGATCAGCAATGCACTGGCGCATGGATGACAAGGTAAGACATACCGGATAATTGTGAGGGACGGGGACGAGTACGACTACGAACATCTGTACGAAATGCGGATCCAACACCGAAGTGAGCGGCGCTGTCACAGCTGAGCTTGCGATCACGCGGCGGCTGTCAAAAAAGGTCAGCAATATATAAAAGGATGGTGAAAAAAATCGAACGTTGCTTACCTACCAACCTCCCCCAACGGTACGTCGCAATGAGCCTTGCACCCCGTTCCACCTACCGTACGTCCCATCGAGGCCGCTCTAACCCCGACGAGTGCAGGCGTGCACACAGCGTAACTCTCGTGAGAGCGGCCTCGAGCGCGCCTTGTAGCGGTCATCGGCAGCGTCGGCGTTGCGTTTGCAGGTAGACAACCGTCGAGCTGTACGCGGACGCCGGGCTGAGGTCGTGCATGCTCGAATCCCCGCTGCTGCTATGTGCTCCAGACGGGGTCGCTGCGAGCCGACTGCGACGCGCAACGGGACGCGCCTTGGACGCGTCTTGGACGCGACGCGTCCGAGCGCGTCGACGGTTTCCCACGTTCTCCCCCCCTTCGCTCCGTTCCTCACGAGTCACCGGCCTCACCCTCACCCTCACCCTCACCCTCTCCAGACGACCCCCCCTCAACACCTGGCACGGTATAATGGCGCGGACCCCTGTGCGTAAAATCTTACCGCTGCTCGTAGCCAAACTCATACCCCTCGCAGCTTCGTCGCTCGGAGCGTTTGCGCCGACATAGCTCTCCGCTCTCGCCTCCTCCGTCTCCGCCACCGCCTCCACCACAAGCACGAACGCCGCCACGCGGCTCACCCTTCCAATCGCATGCAAAACCGTGCAGCCCGCACACGGACGCGTTCCCGGACCTGCGACGTCTCTGCCCAGGAGACCGCGACGTCTTCGATGTCGTGGATATCGAAATCGACATCATGGATCTCTACCAGGCTGCTGTTGCACGCGAAGTCGACGAACCGGACTCGGACTTGGAGGAGGCTGAGGAGGACGAGGACGAAGAGCAGGCTGAGGCCGGCAGAAGTAGAATTGCTGGGGAGCGGGATAGGTGCGTCGCCTCCGTGCTGGTCACTGACAACGCTGACGCTTCGTCTATTACAGCTCACCCTCTCCTTCAGTACAGTCCCGGACCCCTCTCGATGGGTTCGCCTTCAGGCAAATAGGACAACACGCGCATCGGCCTGCGGCGGCCGGCAGTTCATCCAGCACCCAGCTCACCAAGGCAGAGCGTCGCAAACGAGCGCAGGAGCGTGCGCGGGCAAATACAGCCATTCTGAAATTCAAAATGCGACCGCACGTCATCCGCAAGTACACGAAGATCATGCAATTCAAGTGCACCATTGCCGCTCGCGACCTACCTCATACGAAAACCGCATGGTTGGGACGTGAGGCTCTCCCCGATGGCGCCCCCGCAAGCCTTCGAAAGATACGCTGGGATGGACGGTGGGTCTCTCCCTCCTCTAGCATGCCTCAGCTCACAAGTATGCACGTATGCAGTAAGCCGCTCGTCCTTGTCGATAGAAACGGCTACATCATGTGTGCCATGCACGGCCGCCCCGACGATCCAACCTGGGACGAGGCGTGTGGCCGCGTCTGTCTCAAGCTGGTCGACCTTGGGCAACGTTTCTACTTCAATGAGACCGACTCGAAGCATCGGCGTGGTGAGTACCCGTGCTTCCATGCCGGGGTATCCTACGGAGGTGGACAAAAGGTTTGGCTGATTAGTTTTGAACATCACCTGCTGCTTCTAACCGTACCGACAGGGCCCGATGAACCGCAAGCAAGCCAGCAAGGGCAAGCAGACCGAGGTTGATCGCCTTCTCGCGGACAACGACGTTATACGCCTAGCTGGCCACGGGAGCGGTACGTATGCATTGCCCCCCGACCTACATATACTTATGTGCACAATTATAGCGTCATTTGCCACGACGGCCCCGAAGCTATTCAAGAAATTCGACGATACCCTTAACGCGCTATGCGAGCGCGACTCGAAGCTGAAACGTCCATACCCGAACTCGGTATGGGCAGCAACGACATTCAACCTCGGAGGGCAAGTCATTACCACCCCGCACACCGACCACCGCAACCTTGCCAGCGGATGGTGCTCGATTACGGCGCTCGGGAACTTCGACCCTCAAGCGGGCGGCCACCTTGTCCTGCATTCACTTGGTTTGATTATAGAGTTCCCCCCAAACTCGGAGTGTTGCATACTCTCAGCATGCATCGTTCACTCGAACACACCGGTCCAGCCTGGCGAGGTTCGGTGCTCTATCACCCAGTACAGTGCAGGGGGTTTGTTCCGGTGGGTGGCCAGCGGATTTCGGAAGCTGGGCGATCTGGCGGTGCATGACCCTCAGCGGAAGGTGGAAATGGAGGCGGCAGATCCCACGCGGTGGGATACCCATATCTTGTTGCTCTCGAAGGTGAAGGATCTCGCGGCAGATGTTTCTAACGTGTTTGGTGTGGAGATGGAGGTTGACGATGGCTCAGGCAGTGTGTAGGGCACGCCATAATAGATTATGGAGTCAGACGCGTACGGAGTGAACAGCATGTACGAAGATCGACCGAGACGCGTCGAACGACGAACTGTGACTCGCAACTTGCGTACCAATTTCTTACACACAAACCACACGCGGCGATCAAGAGCGAGGTTAATAGCAGCCAACACATGAGTTTAAATAGCATAGTTATAAATGTGCATGTAATGGATATTAAGACAGTAAGTAGTCCCTAGACAGATGAAACGGATGGGCGCCGGTTTTGCGAAGATCGTCCACGATCATACGGTTGCGCAACTTCACCATCTCGTCCAAGAAGTAATCATATCGCACCTCCCTCATCTCCCTCACAATCGCCTGATATCCAACAAACCACGAGTTCGCCATCTCCGCGGCTGACGAGTTGAATCGCCAACGACCATGCACCACGAGGTCTGGGAACAGCGCCGGGTTACAGTGCTGTCCACAGAAATCGTCGGAGTCTTTATGCTTCGTCTTCATGTGAAACACGTCAACCGGTAAAGCGCAATTGGAGAAGTGAGTGTCACCTTCCGCAATGATATGCTTCTGCAGGCTGCAGGCGTTGTCGTAGAAGATGACTTGTGGGAGGGAATTTTTCGTGGGGAAAAGACCGTGCAGGAACTCCTGCACTAAGTGTGAGACAATGAACAGAACGACACCGAAAGAATTTACTCACTCGAGCGCCGTTAATCGCCTCCGACCCAAAAAAAGTCGCGCGGCCCAGCATTACACCACACGTCGCAACACACAGCTGCTCGTTGTGAGTGCGACGCCGCCCAAACCGTGCCCGCAACTTCACGTTCCCTGCATCCGACTTGTCCGGGCATCCCATCCCTTCTTCCACCTCTAGCAGCTCCTCCGTTTCGCCCTCGCCAGTTTCTTCTGCCCGCAACAACTTCTGGCGTTCAAGGCGGCGTCGCAGTTGAAATAGCGCGGACTGGTCCTTCGTGTCCTCCAAGCGGCGGTGGGATGCGTCAGAGCAAGTGCGGAAACCCACACCAGCGTCTGCATCACATCCATCAACGACGCAAAGCTTGTCCTTGTACGAGTGCTCGTCACAGAATCTTGCTCGCTGGGAAGGTAGCTTGCCCTGGCAATCATGCACATTGCAGCACGGCCGACCGACTGTAACGCCGTCCATAACAACGGCGCGCATTACACCTAGTAGGGGAAGGTCAGACAGGATCCAAACACAAGTGTCGAATGGGACGTACTGGGCTCATCGAGTTCACCCTTGACTTCTATGGCGCAGCATCGATCACACGCATGATTCCAGCACTCCTGGCCTTGTCCTGCCATGAGATTGTTCCGTGCGTTGAGGGCTTCCTCAAGACGCTTTGACTGATCACCGACATTGGATAGGCGAAGCTGATCGCCGCGCTCCTTGTGGTCTCTGATCAAAGCGAGAAGGAAAAACGCGTCCCAGACGATGGTGACGGTCATCGACGGAGAGACGGACCAAGCAGCTGGGAAGCGGACTCGTGCTTCGCCGTGTTCCAAGTCGTATATGCGTCCGTTATTGCTCGCGGAAACCCTAATCTGATGGTCAGTTTAAGGTTCATATCAAGGTCGACTCGAAAGACTCACCAGGCGCAAACCATCGAGTTTGTGAATCGCATGCAGAGGGAGGTCTCGACAAAAATATGTTTGGTGACATGAATGGTCGATGGTGAACCCGGATAGTATGTGCGCTTCCGGTTGGAGGCGTGACCGTGGACGTAATAAGTTGGATAATAGTGTGTCCCACAATCTGGTACATACAACTTATTAGCCCTGAGCGGAAGGTTTACAAGGTAAATAAGGCATACTTCGGCACGTTGCCGAGAAAGATAGCACGGGGACGGGACCGTATTCTCTGGTAAAATGGACGACGCGGATGAACTCGATCTTGGAGAGATCGCGGGGTATCTGTGCTTGGCCAGGTCCTGGTGCCGTGCACAGGGGGTTGAAGCAAACCCGTGTCGGAGGGTAAAGGTCGCCAAAGCCTTACGAGACTACGTCAGTAAATTACGGTTAGAAAAAAAAGTCAAATATTAGCACTCACCAATATCGAAGGGCAGTCCGTGGTGCATGAAAACGTCCAGAAGATCTCCCGCTCGATACCTCCCTTGCAAAGAGCCGTCCGCAGTAGTCATCGACCATGCAAGGTCTTGGTAAATGGCCCAAAGATCGGTGACGACGGAAGGGTCGAGATGTAAGGCAGACGCTAAGAAGCCGACGACGTTGGAGGGTAAGCGGTGAGGAGGGCCGGAGTAGGAGGAGGCGCAGTGCCAGGAAAGGCGTTCCTTCAGCTGCGCGATAAGTCGAAAAAAGAGAAGAAGAGCATCAACCGAAACGGTCTCAGCAAGGCCGTCAGAGTGGACAAGCAGAGGAGAAATAAGAGTAGAAAGCGACATAATCTATGGAGGTGGATGGGAGATGGGCGGGGGCGGGGGCGGGGGCGGGGGAACTTAGATTCAAGTCGGGGCTTTGCGCACACGACTTATATACACAGGACCCGCCACAGCGCCATGGCGCCATGGCGCGAAAGTCTCTTCAAAGACTCTGGAATGCTTGACGTGGCGACCGCCATGGCGCCACGGGAAGTTAACTGAGAACTAGCTTCAACGCGCCGCCATGGCGCCATGGCGCCACGCCTCAGTGCCACGGCGCCACGCCACAACGCTATGTAGCGCGTCCGTTCAAATGTTTAACTTTCTGGAGTAAACCGATGACGATATCATCGACGGCAAGCGAGGCGTGTGGGCCTGCACGCATCACGACCCCCAGCGCTGAAGCACGGACTGTCTCCCCAACGTTCACGGGCTCCATTGCACCATGAATCCCCGGCGTGATCCAACTCCGTATAATAGGATCGACTGAGATGTAGAGTACTTTGACCAGAAGCTGCTGACAGCCTGGTTGTAGAGAAGCAAGCGGGACTTTTTCCTCGCGGAATGTGTTCATGTCGATCTTGTCGGAAGGGTACTGGCTGAGGAGGATACGTGTGAAGGTAGACATAATGGTCGTGGATAGCAGGAAAAGCAGGAAGTTGTGAGAATATAAGCACGGGAAACAGCGAGATGCTGGAAGTTGAGAGGGGGTGGAGGTGGGAGGCAGCTCTTGGTGCCACCAGGCCTTTTGTACGGAGACTTAAGCTGAGTAGAGAAATCGTGTGGCAAGATCCGTGGATGAGATCCTATTATGACCGTAGATGGGCGGGTGGTGACTGTCCGGGGGCATGAGCACCGCGGGGTCAATAATCTCGATACACTAGGTTTCCAGCGTGGCGGGGGTGTGTGACGGTTAAAACGCCCTTCGACACGCCGTTTCTGGCTCGTTGCCCACGGATACCCCCTTGCGATTCCGACAGCTTACCGTTTTGTGCGTGTTCAGGACCCCGTTATCGCTTCGCGTCTCCATAGCTTGTAGCGTCTGCAAAACTCCTGTCCGGATCGAGGGCCGGATACCAAGTTGACCTTACCTGTTCTCTTTGCGCGTGTGGTGCCAAATAGAGACAATCGTCTATTGAAACGATCGCACTGCCTTCGTATAAGAGGCTCTCGTGCACGACCGACGAAACGAACACCGACAGTTAGTGCCCATTAGCCTTATCTGGCCGGCGGAAGGATACCATCGAGTGGACATGTCCATTGACGGGAATACTAGGGAGAGGACAACATCGTACTGATTCTATCATTCCCGTGGCATCAAGAGTCCAGACTGCCCAAATCGATGGATCAATATGATTGGAATGAAGACAATTGTGAAGGCTTACCGTCGTCACCGTAAAGGTCGACAGACTCGGACACATGCCAGTACCGCCGCCGGCACTCTGAAGGACCAGAGGGCCTGTACGGAGTCGCGCTGTGCCCTCGACTGCAGAGGCAGCTTAAACCGTTCTCGAGGTCCCAAAATGTTCAACCTCACAATCAAAACCCCACAGCGCCGATTGCATCTTAAATCGAGTGGCGAGAGTGCCAGTCATCGGGAGGCGAGTTTTCACAAAGACTCGGTCTTCAAAAGGTCTGGTAACGGTGCCAGCTTAGCGCTCATGCCCGAGTTCATGGGGGTGCGGGAAACTCTGGGATATGAACTCACAGTGAACAATTACCATTGAACATGCGTACGCAGTGCGAGCTCACACAGGCAGGCTTGACCAAAAACTCCGTTCACGTCGGGAATAGATCCGCCAGTTTCATGTTCAAGGCGGAAAAAGATGATCGGAAGCAGATAGGAGGTCGAACATTCAATATTCACAACCGAGCCAGTGGTTGTCGTTGGAACTTGGGGATGCAGTTACACGCACCGGACCCGTACCGCACTCGATTACTTTCTCACGGGCAGTCCTGGGCTCCCTGCAAGTTACCAAACAGATTTACCGCTCATCAGTGGTAAGCTAACTATCGTCAAACCCCCAGGCAGTATATAGGGCACGGATACAATGATACAAACCGGTAAGTAGCTGACTAGGGAAGCGAAGAGGGCTGATCGAACTCGAAGGGACCAGTGGGTGCGAAGGATCACGTGACGCGACGTCCACACCCGCATTATCCAAACCATTGTCGGCCACGGCTTCCGTGGCGACTACTATGCTCGCTTCGTTCCCACAGAATCTACCGCCTGCCCATGCGGCGATGCTCCTGTTCAAACCCGTGATCACATCCTCGCCGATTGTCCTCTCTTCGAAGATCAGCGGCACTACCTTCGTGCCGTCTCGCGAACCTTATCAACACCTTTCATCCTCGGTACCCAATCTGGCCTCTCGGCCCTCGCCAAGTTTGTCGGCGCCTCTCGCGCATTCGCAAAAGTGCCGAACGAGCTTCCCCCTCCCCCTGAACCAGTCGATGTGGACCCAGGATAATTTACCAGTTTACTCAGTTTTTGGACTACATCTGACCCCCCCCTCGATACTTTGACCCTCATGCCCGATTGTCCCACTCATGCATCCCACCTCACGCTACCTACCTTTACCCACTGCCGCATTTAGTCTCAGGCACTTGACGCGGGATACAAATGTACTTAAAAAAAATAAATAAAAAAAAGAAGGATCACGTGATGGCGACTTTGACGTGTCGTCGCAGAGGCGCAGACGTGTTCTCATCTCTTCGCTCGGTACACACACTCTGACCACCGTTCTTTCGCTAACGCACGACATCCATGCACCCTTGATACACCACAATGGTATACTCTCCTTTTGTCATTACCTTCACCCTGCTCCTTTGCGTTGTCTTGGTCACCGCTGCCGATTTATACAAAGCCCTTGACCGTGAGTTTCTGTTCTCTCTGTTCTCCCTTCGCGTCTGACGGCGGAATCTCAGTCCATAGATCTGCCTCTGAGCAGGACATACGAAAGGCATATAAGCGACTCAGTAGGAAGTATCATCCTGACAAGAATAAGGAGGAAGGAGCGGAGGACAGGTTTGTGGAGATTGCACATGGTCCGTCTATTCGTTTATGCTATCTTACCCTCTTACTGAGACTGCGTGTATTTGCCAGCATACGAGGTGCTTTCCGACTCGGAGGTGTGTGTCCACGTGCTTTTCTGTTTCTTTGAGGCTCATTTCCCCTCAGAAGCGAAGAATCTACGACCAATATGGCGAGGTGAGTTTAGCATTCCTGTCTGTTTGCCCACCAAGTTGCTAAACAGTCTCCAGGATGGCTTGAAGGCCCACGAAGGTGGTCAACCATTCCACGCCAATCCTTTCGACATGTTCTCGTCCTTCTTCGGCGGCGGTCGTGCGTCCGACTTCTTCACTCGCCATTTGTTCACGCCCTCTGAAACTTTACCTCCTCTTAGATCATGGGCATGATCAGGTCCGACGAGGTCCGACATCTGTTTCTGAGTTCGAGGTCACACTTGCCGACGTATATAAGGGCGCTAGCATTGATGTACGTCCTCTATGTACAGCTCCTGTATTCTCTGACCTATCCTCGCCTAGTTCATGATCAAAAAGCGCGTGCTCTGTGACCATTGCCGTGGCTCTGGCGCCGCTTCCGATAGCCATATTCATACATGTACTGTGTGCGGCGGTTCGGGCGTACGCCTCGCCAAACAGCAAATCTTCCCTGGTATGTTTGCCACGACGCAACAAACTTGTAATGAGTGCGGAGGCCGCGGGAAGGTCATCAAGAAACAGTGCCCTCACTGCAAGGGTGAGAAGGTGATCGACTACAACGGGCGTTATACACTCGAGATACCGAAGGGCGTACCGGAAGGACACGAGGTTGTATTCGAAGGCGAAGGAGACGAGAGTCCAGACTGGGAAGCAGGAGATGTAGTGCTACGTGTACGGTCACGGTCCGAGAAAGGCGGTTGGAGGAGGAAGGAGAGTAGTTTGTATTGGAAAGAGACGATCGGGGTGGACGAGGTACGTACCATCCATTTTCCAAGTTAGAATTCTCCTGATTGTAAGCTAGGCGCTACTCGGTTTCGAGCGGAATTTGACACACCTGGACGGGCACATAGTAACTCTCAGCCGGAAAGGAGTTACACAGCCAGGTATGCCGTATATCATGTCTCCTGGTTATCGTTACTGAAGTTGTGTTTTTTCAGGGTTTGTGCAGACCATAGAGGATGAAGGCATGCCCGTGTTCGAACAGAGTTCATTCGGCAATTTGTACATCGAGTACAACGTCGTACTCCCGACAGTAATTTCAGAAGACACTCGCCGACGTGAGCGTCATCTGTCCAGTTTCTGGACCATCCTCGCTGACATTTCGTTCTATAGACCTTGCAGAGGCTTTCTATGGGAAAGACCATTCAGATAGAGACAGGGACGAACTCTAGAGTGTTTGCTTTTGAATCGAGGCTCGTATCATTATACGGATTCGAAGTACACGTTGTGTGCGTGGAAGACTGATATACGGCCGCCTTGCGCCTGTTGGTGATGACGCCTAATATTGACATTGGAAGGATGTGACTAGTCCGAGCAAATGCCCCACTGCTATGATTTCGCACCCTCCTCTACTTTGGCAGCTTGTTGTTTTTTCCACTGTCCCCACCATGGCGTCAATCGGTCTATTTGTTCTTGTCTTTGGATATGACTCTCCCCTGGAGTTTCAGTGAGATTCTATTGAAGTCAAACAATCGTGATCACGTCCTTGAACAGAATGACAGGTGGCATCAAGGCGGCATACCTTAACATCGGACCGGCGGTTCGCGAGGAAGGACAAACGCATCCTTTCTTGAACCGAAGGCAAGTCGCTGTATGGCCGCACGCGCAGGCTGTCCATATCGATGGTCTCTCCCAGCGACTCGAGCCAGGGAGCTTGCCACTGCTGGAGAAAGTTTACATATTCGCGCTGGAAGCGTGAAGGTATATCTATCTCTGGGTCGGGCGCCATTCCGCTGACTTCCACCGTGCCATCGACTTCGATGTCCTGGACGGGAACTCTTGGACTTGCCATTAAGTCGTACACCCCGTTGTTCGGATTTGTACTGTGCTCGTCGATTTCCTTTGCGAGATCATCGAGAGTGCGTTGGAGAAAGCTGGCTACGGTTTGTGGCACTGCTTCCACGACCTTAAGCTGCATTAGGCTTTGGACCACCTCAGATGTTGATCGTGTATGGTAGAAGTCCAACTGACCGGTACACGCAATGAGTAGTTGTTTGTGGGAAGTAAGGGGGTCGAAAGCTAGGAATTGACGTACGCTGTGACCTTCGTGGATCATAGTAAAGGGAACACTATCGGCATCGTGATACTGAGCAAGATAGAGGGGGATGAGCACTGGGTACGCTGCCATCTGGCGGGACACCGGTAAGGAAATGTTAGTGAACACTTACTGACACGCAGAAGAAGTGCCACGTACAAAGTCGACGGTCGATTCTTCAAACGATATTTTGTGACTTTCGACGTCGTTATAAGACACATGAAGTTTAAGTTCGGATATCTTGTCAGCCATAGGGAATGGCGTCAGCTTGTAGGGTAGACATTTGATCGACATTCCGTGTTGGGATTCCAGTGAGGAGTCCCACGGCAACGTTTTGGGAAGCGCCATTCGACGCAGCACGTCGGTGTTGAATGACATAGACGAGATTGGGGCTAAGTTGTTCCCTGAGTTCCCCAACGTCGTGAGTGTTTATTAGGGTGGGTGTAAGCTGTGACATACCGGGGACATAGCTGTGTACAAGATGCCATGGGAGGTGAGTGGTGATAAAGGATTATGTTCTAGAATAACGACCTACGTGTGATACACTTGCACTGTCAAGTGGTTCTGAGCCTGCGTCAGAAGAGATTCTGGGGGGCATGCACGAGTCTGCCACTTACATCCGGAACCCCTGGTACGGTTGTTCTGATCGCCGCCTCGGCATCAAATACCCAGGATGGGTAGTATACAGCCTCTATCCGATCGGGTTGAAAGAGCTCGCGCTTCGAGAACGGGTTGAGTTTGGAGAAGAGAAGTGCTGATATTTTGTCCACATTTCCAGCAGTAATTGCAGCCCACCATGACATGGCGTCTATAGCATTCTCGGGCGGCGACGTGAACGGGTATGCTAATGAGAGAGCTTAGGGATGTGGAGGTGCGGGATGGCAAACCGAGACGTACCATGAACTTTCGGGTGATATGTCGAAGTTGAATGCGAACGTGATATTCGACGGATGCCCCGAGCGCCTATTGCTCTTGGATATCGCAACATGGAGAGTCTAACCACAAGAATACTCCACTGGCACTGGTCAGGCCACAATGACTGTATTTGAAGCGTTACAACAGCCAAGGTTAGAAGTACTGTCAACGAACGGAGGGGGTTCACACTTGGGACCGAGATAGGTATGCCAATTGGCTCTTCGGCAATATGTGGCGACAAAATGGGTAACGGGAGGGAGATGTAATTCGTTGGCCCTTGGGTCGAGTGAACGTTGCAAAGTGGATTCACAATTTCAGATGAGGACGGCCTCGGACTCGGAACCACTCTGCGTATCACGTGATCGCATTTTCCATTCCTTCTCTCCGCTCAAGCTCATGATCAAGTTTCACAGACTTCGAGTCTGTGAAGCTCCGAATCTCGTGTCTCAGAGCATGCAATTCCCGTTTCTCTATTAAGAGAGCTCCCATTTCCGTGCGACGGCCCGGGTGACGTTCAGACAAAAAACGTCTCCAGTTGCACTGAATCCGTGATCTGGCGCTACCCTTTCCTTGCACGTTGCTTCTCCCACTGTCCCCACCACGGCGTGAGCTCGTCAAGCATATCCTTTTGAGGCACATACGCCTTCAGTTCATCCAGCTTGCTGCGAGCGTCACTGTCACGATGGTCTCCTTGCAGGCCATTCAATCCCTAGCAAGGTGTGTAAAATCCCATCCATGAGTCATAGTCAGCGTAGAAGACAGCCAACGGAACGTTTACCTCTTCGACATTACTTAGTTTGGCGACGAAGAATCATTTCTTTGTAAGGCCGCACGCGTACGCCGTAGGTCCTCCATGTCCACAGCTGCCGCTCTAGAGGCCATCCATGTTGCTTCGGATTGCTCTAACCATTTCTCGTATGCGCGCGGGACACCCATAGGTATTGCCGTTCCCGGGGGAGGTGACAATCCGATGATGTCGATATTCTGGAGAGAGGGTTCCATCGTCCCCGCTTTCTGGTATACCGCACCATTTGCGATTACGCCGATCCGGTCCACCATTGTTGAAACGTGATGAGCTACGTCTCGGAGTGTCTTGACCTTACTTGGAGGCACCCCTGCGCGATGAAGCGCGCTCTCGAACGCACCCTCCATCGCTCGGGTGCCATACAATTTTTCCTGTTCAAAGCTACGTCAGCAGTGGTACTACAGTGATGGTACCCCGATGCTCTAGCGTGCGGACATTATATGCTTCTGTGATCATGGTGAACGGTTTGCCATCGGCATCATGGTACCGAGCCAGGTAGAGGGGTATGAGAACCGGGTACGCTGCTCTCTGTCGGAGCATCGCGGGCGAGAAAATGTCAGACAATAAGTTGTCACGGAGGAGGATAATGGAGGTACAAATTTGATGGAGGATTGTTTCAGTTGCACGTTGACATTTCCGCCGACGTCAAAGGCCACAACTTGAGGTTGGGGCCCAGACAACTTTGAGGCGATTGTAAATGGCGTTAACGTGTACGGGAGACACTGCATTGGTATGATGTCATGTTGTGATTGCAATGATGCGTCCCATGGAAGAGTGGTGGTTCTCCCTTGCGTTTTGCAGGTGCTGAAAGACATACGGGATAGAGGTTCGAAGGCATTACCTGTGCCTCGCCCATGAGCGGTGGCGCATAGGCAAACTTGACTGGAACGCACCGGGCACGTAACTGTGCAGAAACTTGAAAGTCGCCGCACACGATGAGCCTTTAGCAGTAGTAACCGCCCGACAGAACTGCCTACGTGTGATTCAGCTGCGCTGTCACGCGATACTGAAGAAGTTCACGTCAATCTCAACGTCTCCAGAAATATAGAATGCGCTGTTTACGTTCGCTAATCCGCCACCAAATACCCTCGTTTCCACCTCTGCATCGACAATCCATGACGGGTAGTATATCGCCTGCAAGCGAGCCGGCTGGAACGGGTTGGGCCCAGGGAAGGGGATGGCTTTGGAGAAGAAAAGACGCATTAGTACCTGTTTAAGGTTTTGTGTCGGTTCAACTTTATGTTTCTTATTCCACGGATCTCAACCCTGTACCCCCTTCTCCAGCAAAACGACCACGCAAATTCGTAAGAGTCTTGTGCCCTTACTTGCCGCGATATTCGACGTCACTGCACGATACAGGTCGCTACTATATGGGTGTATATGGGTCCCGTGTCATAGGTCCTGTCCAGCTAGATGATTAGCTCGAGGCGGAGTTGGAAACACGTACTGGTTGGATATAAACATCGTTCTCGTGCGCGACTATCCTCCGGGCTTGTCCCCGCTGCCGGCCTGCCGCCGGTTATACGCTCTCGACGATAGCTGCCCAGCGTCGAGAGCAGAACTAATTTTTATCGGAGTCTCCTGAAGACCGATCATTTGGAAGACCAGGCTGCTGGTGTGCTATAGCCTCTCTGCTCTCCCCAGTATCTTCGCTAACCACGTTGCTGTAGCCGTGCAGCTTTGAAACAGAGCAACTCAGTCTGGTCGAATTATTACCTCGATGGACATCTATGTGAGCTATCGTCTGCTTCTGTCCATATTGTTTAGGGTGCTTCTGAACGAGGTTTCTCTTTTCAGCGACCGGTCAAATCAAATACACCAACCTTGGCTCTGCCGCGGCCGCGCAAAGTCATGTTTCTCGCATCCGTCATTCTCGCCTGATGACATCCGATGATAAATGATAACATTTGGATGTGCTGTTTTTTTCTTGGGGGGGAACGTGTGTGAACAAGACAGTCACTTTGTGAGGCGTGGGGTTTTGCATTGGTAAAAGTGTGTATTGCTATCCGTGACCGCGTGACCACGCAAGCGGTGATGCATGATGAGCAGTGCGAATATATATCCATTCCCCTGTGACTCCGCGTCTAGAGGCCAACTGGAGGCCGATTCCGTGCACACACGTGCAAGTCCGTCATAGTTGCACTGCTCCGGCACCGCCCAAGTTGTCGACTTGCTCATAAACCCGAACGCCGACCATCTAAGTACTAGTTCACCATTCGCAACCATGGGCCACTCCCGTCGCCGTAGCGTCGACTCTTCCTCCTCCTCCTCCTCCTCCTCCTCCGACAGCGACGCCGAGAACCACCACAAGAAGGACAAGAAGGACAAGAAGAAACACGGCAAACTCGAGGGCCACTTGAAGGACATGCCCGCTAGCGCGCATTCCCCCGCCAACATCGGCGACCACTACGGCGCACCCATCTCCATGTCTGGCGGCTCCAGCGGCCACGGATCGCCCTTTGCCATGCCAGAGGCCCACCACGGCGGAGCTGCCTTCGCCATGCCCGACGCGCGCACCAACCCCGGCGTACCCCCGCCCTTCGCCATGCCCCACCCCTCCGAGCATCCCTCCGCCCAGAGAAGCCCACAGGACACGTCCGCCCCGCCCGCCTACGCCCCGCCGCCCCCCTCAGGCTACCGCGTGCCCCTCACCACCGCCGCCCCCTTCCCCACCACCGCTCAAACCCGCGACGCGCCCTTCCGCGACGCCGACGGCTCCCCCGTCTTCCTCGGCTCCGCGATCTTCCCCAACGCCGTGCACCCGTGCAAGATCGCGCCGCGCTTGCAGCCGCCGTGTCGCGTGCCGTACGGCGGGACGGAGCACGGGCATGAGGGGAGGTACGATCTGCTGCCGTTCGTCCCCGAGACGATGGAGTGGGTGCGGACCGGTGGGGGACGCGTGCCGAAGGGTCGGAGGCCCGTGGAGGGCGGGTACGAGGACCATGGGGCGAAGCTGTATCATGCTGTGGCGGAGATTGGAGGGGTGAGGGTGCCCGGGAAGACCGGAGAGCATTTGGTGGGTCTCTTTTTCTCTTCGGGGCATGTATGAAGAGAACTGACGGCGGCGCAGGGCGGGGCGAATATACCGTTTGGGAACGGCGAGCACGTCGTGCGGGAGAACTACGATATCCTGTGCGTATACGTTCGGCATTCTCGATCTGACGTCGGTTCTCACGGATGGATGGCAGGTGCTGGAGGATGTGAATTGCGAAATGCGTGGACGAGAAGATGGGGTGATAACAATGAGTGTACAACAGTGTCTGTATTTCCGATGTATCCAAGATGTATGCGTATGCGGAATAGCGAATCGAGAGGTTGTTGGGTCGTCAGCCTTGCCATTGAGATTGACCCCGCGTGGTGCCACAGGCCGAACATGCCAGATGGTCGGGTTCGTTGTCCCTGCCAGGACAGATGAGCGAACGGTTAGCTTTATGCTCTGGAGAAGGACGAGACAAGTACGCACAAGGTGCACACGGAACAGGGCCATTGGCCTCCAGAAGTCTGAATGGTGTCCGGCGGTCTTCCCGAGGAGCTGGTTGGAGGAGATCCGTCCTTGAAACTGGCCACAGGCTTTGCTCCCAACGTGCGTCCAGCCGGTGTCGACGCGAGGCCCAAAGACTCGTTCTTCCGCGATCGAATATCGTCCTGCCCAAGGCCTCCGAGTCCCGCGCCTTTGCCAGGTTTCGTGCTCGGCCCAGATGTGCGGTTTGATGTAGGACGAGTATCGGGTAGGGTGCTTTGGCGTAAGCGGGTCGTCGACGAGGAAGGGACGGTGGCCGGTGTGGCGTTCGTGGGACGGGAGGACGGTGTTTCGGCGGTGGATTTCGTGGTTATAAAGTCGCCCCAGTAGTCCGCCAGCGAACCAGATTTGAGGCCGTCCAGGTCGCCTTGGCCCATGGAGTCCACGAGCGTTCGCCGTCGTTCTTGGTCGGTCTCTTCGACTTCTTCCGTGTCCGACTCGTCGTCTTCGTCCGCAGATTCGTCTTTCGGTGGATCAGAGGAAGGCCCTGTACGATGGTGAGCTGTGGAATGATCGATCGTGGGGGAAGGGACACACTTTTGCCTTGGAGGGCGAGCAGACGTCTCTCGGCAGCGGCCGCCCTCTCGTCTCTCGCGCGTTTACTGCGATAAAACATGAACGGGGGCGAGGATATACAGCCAACATGCCCACCTGCCCGCTTTCTTGCGAAAGCCTGCACCGGCCTTCTTCGCGTCTGCATCTTCGACATCCGCGTTGAGCGCACGGCCGTCTCCCTGGAACGTCCCCGCGGCGGTGACGCGCGCGCCAGCCTTGCGTCGCTTCGCCGTCTGGGCGCCGGTGTTTTTGGACGGACCGGCTTGCGTTCTCTGTCTTCGGCGACGGGCAGGTCGAGCGCGGGTGTGCGCGCCTCCGCACTGGGGACGAAGAAGGAAGGGTGAGATGCTGGGACGGGAGTCCGAAAGGGGGGATGCTGTACAATGTATTCGGGAAGGTCGCCTAGCTGGGCACCGTCTCCCGCGATCACGGCAGAGTCGGAGAGACGGTTTCCGGAGGACCAGTAGCCTGTTGGACGTCAGAGGGAGTGGAGAGCGTGGGGCGCTGGGGATCACCGTCGCCGTAGTAGCCCTTCGCCTGGAGCGCTCGAACCTCGTTGCGGAGGCGAGCCCAAAGAGCCTGAAATGCGGGTCCGTGGTCCATGTGCTGAACGGTGGACGGTTAAGCCTTGTGTGGGACAAAGAGGAAAGCGAACTGAGGCTGCACCTTGATGTGAGCGAGCTCATTTGGGGGGATGAGAAGCGTGAAGCGGGAGAAGGTGTGGATAGGAAGGCACGCACCTCGTGGCATAGGGTGCTCATGAGCCATGAGGGCGAGGCGAATCCGCCCCCCTTGTTTCGGAGTACGAGCTCTGAGGGAGACGCGCGGGGGCGTTGTGGGTGATAGAGTACTCGGGGAGGACAGGTGGATGCGGGACTGACCGACGGTTTCACCGTGATTCCAATTCCTGCCTGCGAAGACGGCGTTGTACTCGTACTGAAATAAAAGGATGGAGGGGTGGAACGAGAGGCGGAGAAAGGAACGCACCTCCTCGAGACTGTTGACGGCGAAACCGTGAGCGCGCATGAGGGGTTTGACCTGAGCGGCGAGTGCGCGGAGGTACTGGCGTGCATTTTCGGAGTGTGCGGGGTCTGTGGCAGGAAGGGCGGAGATGAAGTTGACGAAAGGGTTTGGGTTGGACTCGGACGGGTTGAGGCGGTAGTGGACCATGGCCGAGGCGGATTGGGCGAGAGGGGCTCTGGCCGCAGCCTCCGCCAGCTCAGCCTCGGTCTGCGGCGGCCCGTCTGCCATCTCATCTAATCTCGTTTCCCTCCTCCGCCAACTAAAACCCCGCCCTTGGCCCTTCCCCTCTCTTCCACTCACCGCCATGTCGCATTCTCCCCCAAAACACAAGATCAAGCTCGCCGTGCTCACTTCCGGCGGCGACAGCGCTGGCATGAACGCCGCCGTTCGCGCCGTCGTCAAAGGCGGCATCTTACGGTTCCTCCTTTCCCCCTTTCCTCCCCCGTCCCGCACTCATCTCCCACCACATCGACAGCGGATGCGACACCTGGATCGTGAGGGAGGGATACGAGGGCCTCGTCCGCGGTAACGACGACGCCGTCGTCCACAACCTCGCCCCGAGGCACTTCCACCAAACCACCGAGGTCAAAGTCCGCGACCCCGCCTTCGTCGAGAACCTCCGCTTCGGCGACGGCGCCGTTCTCCACGACGGCACTGCCGACCTCGCCGACGGCCGCTCCCTCCACGGCCGCTACATCGTTCGCGTCGGATGGGACGACGTCCGCGGTTGGTTCGCAGAGGTGCGCACCACCCTTGCCCGTTGCCCTCCGCCAAGGCTCTTCGCTTGCGCTGATGCACCTGCCGATCCCAGGGTGGAACGCTCATCGGCACCGCTCGTTCCGCCGCGTTCAGGACACCCGACGGCCGCCTCAAAGCCGCGTACAATCTCATCAAGGAGGGCATCGACGCCCTCGTCGTCTGCGGAGGAGACGGATCTTTGACTGGAGCCGACGTCTTCAGGTCCGAATGGCCAAAGCTCGTCGAAACCCTGCGTGCGGAAGGTACGTTACCACGCGAGCTTTACCCTTCCGCCCTCATCGGTCGTGGCTTCGGATCCGCTTAGGAAAGATCACGGACGAGCAAGTCGCTCGGCACGGCCACCTCAAGATCGTCGGCCTCGTCGGGTCCATCGACAACGACATGTCCATGACCGACATGACCATCGGCGCACCCACCGCCCTCCACCGCATCTGCGAGGCGATCGACAACATTCACTCCACCGCCATCTCCCACTCCCGCGCGTTCGTGCTCGAGGTCATGGGCCGACACTGCGGTTGGCTCGCGCTTCAAGCCGGCGTTAGGTGCGCGCTCTCCCTCCCTCCGCGGCGTACGCTGTGGATGACTGACGCGTCTCCTCCAGTTCCGGCGCCGACTTTATCTTCATCCCTGAACGTCCGCCGGTGGCCAATCCGTGGGAGGACGAGATGTGCGAGGCGATCAAGCGGGTAAGTAGGTGCGTCAGGGGGACCGTCGGCCGTCGATGCTCATGCCGCTGCGTAGCATCGGGCCATTGGTAAACGCAAGACGATCGTCATCGTCGCCGAGGGCGCGCACGACTCGGAACTCCAGCCGATCCGCGCGGAGTACGTGAAGGACGTGCTCACCGACCGCCTCGGCCTGGATACTCGCGTGACCACGCTCGGACATACGCAGCGCGGCGGGCGTCCGTGTGCGATGGACCGTATCCTGGTACGCGTATCGTTGCAACTGGGTTGGATGGTGTACTTAGCATTTTTGGCCCTCAGCCCACCTTGCAAGGCCTTGACGCCGTCGACGCGCTGCTGGAAGCTACGCCCGAAACACCCTCCTACATGATTGGAATCCGCGAGAACAAGATCACACGCGTGCCGCTCATGGAGGCCGTGGCGATGGTACGTCTTGCGCGCATCTTTGCGTGCAAGCTCACGAACGTGACCCTCCGGTCCAGACCCAGGCCGTGGCCAAGGCCATCAGCGAGAAGAACTTTGACAAGGCCGTCCAGATGCGCGATTCCGAATTCAAGGAGAGCTTGGACGGCTTCCACGCCACAGCGAAGCTGGAGACCGAGAAGCTGCTTCCCCCGGAGAAGGCGAGTATCTTAAGCATTCTGGACGATTGTATTCTGACGTCGGCGCCGTGTCCTTAGCGAATCCGCGTTGGCATCATGCAGTACGTTCTACACACATCTATGCAGACCCGTTATCCCAACTTCCCTACAGTATGGGTGCCCCAGCAGGCGGGATGAATGCGGCGACGCGCGCCGCGGTGAGGTACTGCATCCGCCAGGGCCACGTCCCGCTCTCGATCTCAAACGGGTTCCGCGGCCTGTTGAACGACCACATCCACGAACTGTCCTGGCTGGGGGTCGACAACTGGCAGGTGCGCGGCGGGTCCGAGCTCGGCACGAACCGGACGCTGCCCGACGTCGACCTCGGCGCGGTCGCGGCCAAGTTCCAGGAGCACAACGTGCAAGCGCTGCTGATGATCGGCGGGTTCGAGACGTTCAGCTCGCTGCTCATCCTCGAGAACGGGCGGAAGCATTACCCCGCGTTCCACATCCCGATGGTGCACCTGCCCGCGACGATCTCGAACAACGTGCCGATGACGGAGTTCAGTCTCGGGAGCGATACGAGCCTGAACGCGCTCGTGGACGCGTGCGACGCGATCAAGCAGAGCGCGTCGGCGAGTCGGAATCGGGTGTTTGTGGTGGAGACGCAGGGCGGGATGTGCGGGTATATCGCGACGATGGGCGCGCTCGCTGTGCGTTTGCTTTCCTTACTTCCTAGAGCGCGGGGGAGTTGTTGACGTGCGATGCAGGTGGGGGCCAGCCTGGTGTACACGCCGGAGCGAGGGATCGATCTCGACCTCCTCCGACGGGACGTGAAGTTCTTGAAGATCCGATACGGTCTTGATTTGAGGGGCAAGAACGAGGGCCGGGTCGTGATCAAGTAACGCTTTCGCATGTTCGCTGGCGGGTGGACGCTCACGGCTTCCGGTGTTGCAGAAACGAGCAGGCGTCGCAGGTGTACACGACGGAGGTGCTGACGAAGATGTTCAAGGAGGAAGGCGGGAGCCTGTTCGACGCGCGGGCGGCCTCGCTCGGACACACGCTGCAGGGGGGGATTCCGTCGCCTCTGGACCGGGCGCGGGCGGTGCGGCTGTCGCTGAAGTGCATGGCGTTCATCGAGGAGCAGCACGGGGTGCTGGAGAAGCAGTCCCCGCGGGCGCGGCAGGCGGGTGCGGAGTCGGCGGCGGTGATCACGATACAGGGGTCGAGCGTGCAATGGGTGCCCGTGCAGGAAATGGTGGGGCACGCGGACATGAAGAATCGGAGGGGGAAGCACGCGTGGTGGGAGGGGGTGAAGGAGTTGATAGAGTCGTTGGTGGCGCGACCGCAGCTGATTGGGCCGGAGGAGGGAAAGGCGGAAAGGACGATGGGCAGCAACGCAGAGTAGACGACGACGTAGAGTAGAACTGGCTGGTTAGTAGAATGTAAGTATGTACATTGTACGCTCGAAACGTCTTCGGAGGAAAGCGGGCCGAAAGGGGGCAGGAAAAGGAGGAAAAGGGAGATTGAAAGTCCGCGATGTTGAATTCCCACGGGGCAGACGGACGCGGCGTGTTTCCGTTGAGCGATCTCTCCACCCACTCCAGCCTCTCCGTCGTCGGCCATGCCATCGCACACGCAGTACTCCGCCCCGCTCTCCGCCGCCGTTCGTCCCCCGCTCCCCTTCGATCATCAAAATCCCATCGTAAAATCAAGTACGCTCTCCGTTTCTCGCCATTCCCTCCTCACCTCATCCCGTATCTCGCCCAGTGACCGCCGACAACCTCCCCGCCGTCAAGTTCCAGGAGATCATCCGCGACGGGCAGTCCACCATCGTCAGTCTCTCTCCCTCCCCCTTCCCCTCTTTTCTCAAGCCACCCTTGCTCCCCAGGTCGCGCGCATGAAAGTCCCCACCGTGCGTATCCCCCGTCCTCCTCCCCCTCCTGCCTGCCCCCTTTCTGACTCCGATCTCTCCCCATCAGCCCGGTGGACACGCCTTCATCCTCCGACGTCTCGACACGGGCGCTATCAGCCTCACAACCATGTTTCGCGCCGCCTTTCCCACCGCGAGCGAAGACGCGGAGAAGGACGAGTCCGCCTGGGTCAAGGCCAACTACGACGTCTCCGGCTCCAACCGCGGAGGCAAGGCCCGTTTCGCCGGCACCTGGGTCAACCCCGCCGTCGCCAAGGAGCTCGCCGCAGCCTACGCCCTCACCCACATCCTCTCCCCCCTCACCGAGGCCAAACCCGACCCCAACACCGAGTACCGCAAGTCCTCCCGCGCCCAGGGCCAGTCCCCCGACAAGCCCCCGGCCTCCACCGCGAAGCAGCTCCCCACCCCCTCCCCCTCCATGAACACCGGAACACCCAACCCCCCCAAGCGTCGCCGCGAGGCCTCCCCCGCCCCTAAACCCCCCTCCTCCGCTTCCCCCACCAAGACCCCCCTCCGTCGCTCCGCCCGCACCGCCAGTCCCGCCCCGACCTCCCTCTCGAAACCCGTCTCCCCCAAAGCGCCCAAGACCCCGCGCAGTCCGACCAAGCGCAAGGCCGTCGAAGTCGCCACCCCCGCCGGCTCGGACGAGACCGCGGTCGACGAGGACGCGGTGGACGTGCCTGGTCCGGATATGAACCAGGATATCGCGGAGCAGAAGGAGCTCATCGAGGCGTTCAAGGCGCAGCGCGAGGCCGCGCGTCGCGCGGCGGACGAGAGCATGGACGATTCCGACGACGGGGAGAAGAAGCGCGAGAGGGAGGAGGACGGCGCGCCGCTCCGGTTCGAGTTCAAGGAACCGGCAGCGCATCCGCAGGACCGTCAGATCGCGACCAACAGGCGGGTTAGGATGACGCCCGAGAGGAGGTCGTTGGCGTGGGGGGTCGGCGCGTTCGCCGCTGCGGTGGCCGCCATGTGCGTCCCTGTTTTCTCTTTTTTTGTTTGTTTGTTGCTCATGGTGTGTCGTCGCAGGACGTTCATCCCGAACCCGTGGTTCTGATTCTACGAACTCGGTTCCGGACCCATCTATCGTCGTATCTGAGCTGTCTCCTTTCTCCCGGTCTCTCTCGTGCTTGTTTTATTCCGTCGATATTCGGAGGGGGGCCACCGCGCGCGTTCCTCCGTGTACGTATCTCTCCTTTCTTTTCTTTTCTCTCGCGTGACACCCAGCTCCTCCCCTTTCTCCCGTTGTGTTATTAAGTATGTGAATTCAACGACCGGGGCTTGGCGCGTTTCTTTTGTCTCTCTCTCTCTCTTTTTTGACTCCGCCTATTACTACATACATACTCCTACTACGTACTACAGCTTTTCTCCCTCGTCCTCGCTTTCTGCTCGACCCCTCTCCACTACGCCGCATATCTCTCTTTACGTGTTCATACCGCTCCACCCCCCGTTGTCGTGTCTTGCCTCTGTAATGTATTGGATGATATTTACGACGCCTGCCCGCCAGTGTCGGACGCGCCGTTGTATGAAATGTCCTGCAAGTGAGGTGAAAGAGGCAGATCGAGCTTGGATCGAGCAGACCAATGAAGTCGAAATTCCTAGTGTACTCATTTTGCCGAGGTGCCCGCCGAACAGCCCAACCACATAGTACTACCGGTAGCAAGGCGCCGTGACTCAGAGACTTCAGAGCGCTTTGCCTCCTCTTCGAACCTGCAGTGGTAGTAGGTGGTAGCGTGGAGTATTTCATCGCGTCCATACTTTCGTCTGCTGCGTGTTCTTGGACGACTCGGAGCGACCTCTGCTGTCTAGACTCTACGGTCCGTCTATCCCTTTTCTTGTTTCGTCCTGGAGATACGACTAGGCGAGTGCTCAAGCGCTCATCGTCCCTATTTGCCCTTCTTCACCGAGGCCTGCTTGCCCAGCACCGAGACGCATATATGTCACTCCTGCCATGTCACCCCTGCCATGAGGCGCTGGGAAGAATCAAGATACATACGTCGGTGGGTTGGAGTCTTGGAGAGCGACTCGATCAAGCGTCCGACATTTTACTATAAAAATGGCATTCATCATCGTCCGACATGAAGTCGGCGGTCCTACGTAGGCGGTTCTCTTACAAGATATTCGTTCTCTTTGCTGAATGACACTTGACGTGGTTAGGCTGGCTGGTTCTGTGGCTCACTACTGTTCAAGGCAGGGCGTCATTGGCCAGAAGGCCAAAAACAGACTCCGAGCTGTATCTTTTTCACCGGTCTAGATTCATTATAGATCCGGATGGGCGGCTTCAAGCTTCAAGTTGATTCAAGTTCTGTCAAACGAGATTTGTCAGATTCATAAAGAACTCGCACCCACAAGCGACGTGATAATAATGTAACAACCTCCGGCCGAAGCTCTCCTTCACCCTTCACTCCCATGCGGTATAAATACACCACCACGTCGATGACCCACCTCGCTCCTATCCCACAGGCGCTCTCCCTCGCCTTTCCCTCTCAACGTTCACGACCCCCCTCACGACCAGCATGAACGACCACACCCACACGAAACGCGACTCGGACATGACGGCGCTCGACCCGCACCGGCCCTCTAGCAGCGTATCGACGGATTCCCACCCCGCGACCATCGCCGGCGTGGAAGCTGATGCTGCAGCGGCGTCGAAGGAAAAAGGGGAAGGGAAGACGGGCGCAGGCGCAGACCCGGAGGTCATCGTGCTCGACTGGGAAGGCCCTGATGATCCGGGCAATCCTCGAAAGTGCGGTTCGCTCGTTCATTCATTTCCATACTTATTCACACGGCGACGTAGTTGGAGTTCGTTCATCAAGTGGCGCTCGGCCGTCATCGTCTCCGCCTTCACCTTCATCTCCCCCGTGTCCTCTTCTATGATCGCGCCGTGCTCTGCCCAACTGGCTGAACAATGGGGTATCACGAGCACAGTCCTCCTCGCCATGACCACCAGCGTGTTCATCCTTGGATACTGTTCGTTCTCGACATATATCACCCGCTCGTTCACTGACACTTTGTTTAGCGTTCGGGCCTCTGTTTCTAGGACCGCTAAGTGAACTGTATGGTCGATCACGCGTCTTGCAGGCGTCCAACATGTTTTACTTGGGTGCGCCGCTCTCCTTCCTTCTTTCCCTTACTTTGTTGATCCCCCTTTTCCAGCGTGGAACATCGGTTGTGGGTTCGCGCAAAGTAAAAACCAACTCATCGCCTTTCGGTTTCTGGCCGGGCTCGGCGGATCGGCACCTCTATCGGTGCGTCTTGCCTTCGTCTTCACTGCGAAGATAATCCTGATTGTGTAGATCGGAGGTGGCGTATTGGGCGACCTGTTCACCGCCGAAACCAGAGGCCAGGCCATTGCTATCTATTCCCTCGCGCCTTTGCTTGGCCCGGTTATTGGCCCGCTGACGGGTGCATGGGTCGCCGAGAAGTCAACCTGGAGATGGGTGGTACGTATGCTACCTACATAACTGGTGACTCTGAAGCTTACCTCTGAATGCAAGTTCTGGTCGACCAGTATCGTGGATGCCGCTGTTCAAGTCGCGGGTCTTTTTTACCTGAAAGAAAGTACGCCACAAATTGCACGGTATCGTTTCACGCTGTTCTGACCTCCAGCGTACAGCCTATCCCCCGGTCCTTCTCGAGCGGCGTGCAGCGCGGATGCGCAAAAGCGCCGATATCGAGAAGAACGTCCGGATCATTACAGTGTATCAGAAGACGCAGGCCAGAGAGTACGTTCCTTCACCTATCTATCGTGTAGATGACCAACGGAGGATATGCGCAGCTGGAAATCGGTGTTTACCAAAGCGCTCGTTCGCCCCTTCGCCCTGTTCGTGTACGAGCCGATTATCCAACTATTGGGGGTATACATGGCGTTCATCTACGGTCTCCTCTACCGTACGCTTTCCCGCGCTCTACTCTGTTCCGTGGGTTGACCCATGGCTTTTAGTGTTCATCACTACTATCCCGGACATCTTTGAGAACACGTATGGCGAACGCGTTGGCATCGCGGGCCTCAATTACCTTGCCCTCGGTGTCGGGTTGACGGGCGCATCTCAGATCAACGCGCGGTTACTGGATTACATGTACCGGAGGCTGACGGAGAAGCGCGGTGGGAAAGGGAAGCCCGAGTACCGTCTACGTATGTTGCTTCCAGCCTTCCTCACGCTTGCGGTCGTTAATCGTGCGCTCACGCCTTGCCAGCGTCAATGGTTCCCGGAACGATCCTTCTCCCCGTCGGCCTGTTCTTGACCGGTTGGACTGCGCGTGCCAGCGTCCACTGGATCGTTCCCGACATCGTACGTCCCCTGTTCTTCTCTCACATCTGCATACGCTGACCTCACTGCAGGGCATCGCGATGGTGGGCGCGGGCGTCATCCTGAACTTCCAGGCGATCCAAACGTACGTCATCGACGCATTCACGCTGCACTCGGCGTCGGCGCTCGCCGCCGTCGCGTTTCTGCGCTCGTTATGCGGCTTCGGGTTCCCCCTCTTCGCGCCGACGATGTACAACGCGCTCGGGTATGGCAAGGCGAACTCGATCCTTGGCGCGGTGGCGATCGTCATCGGATGTCCTGCGTGCGTTCTCTTCCTTGCCATGTGCTCGCGAGATGCTGTCCTGACCAATGGGTAGGCCGTACTTGTTCTGGGTATATGGAGAGCGAATCAGGAATGCGAGCAAATACGCGCACAAGTCTTGACGCGTTCGCCGCTCACACGGCCTCGTCTTCGACAAGACGTGCCGAACAGGGGGGGGGCGACATTGACTCGCCCCCTGCGCCGTTTGCGCCACGGACCCTCCCGCTAGACATGGTTGTTTCCCTGGGTCCTGGGACGGACGGACGGACGATCTGACGACGCGCCTCACGATTGCATACGCACAATAGATGACTTTTTCACCGCGTGTATCTAGTATCACTTTCTCGGACTATACATGCCTAGGAATCAGGACGGGTTTGAAGATACTGGCGACGTTTGCGTTGGCAAAATAGACCATCCAGGCCCACTGGAACAGGGCATTGTGAAGGACGGTCGGCGTCATGATAGGTCACAGCCACCGGCGAGGGTCTGAGACGAGGGATTCGGAGGACGCTGTCGTGGACTCGTAGCTGGGTTGCTGGAGTGGACTGTAGACAAGATGCCTGACGGTGTGGGTGAGAAGCTCAAGGCGGCGGACAAAATATTCAACGCTGTACGCAGCCACCTACGCAGCACCGCTGTTCTGTATTATTCGTATTCCCTGTCTGTCTCGTATCATGTATCAACCGTGTCCCACCACCCACCTGTGGTGTGTAATATCAATTGTATATTCCTATAAATGGAGCGCTAGTTTGTTCCCCTCAGAGTGAGCAAGCTAGCAGCCCGTCTTCATACAAGCCAGATACGTAGAGCGTGTCGGTATCCTCGGATTGAAGCGCGGTCGTCGCCGTCATGAAGCCTTCCCCGTTGGTCTGGTACAGCGTCTCCATCGCCCAGTTCGGCGGCGACGGCACCTTGCTGCTCGCCGACACCGGCGCGCGCAAGTCGAATCCCTCAGAGTCAGCGACCTCCGTATCCGTGCGCGGCTTCAACATCACAACCCAGCTCGGCGCGCGAGCCCCGCCCACGCTCGCGGCGACGGCCGCAACGGCGGGAGCGTGCGGGTGTCCGGCGACGAGCAGTCGGCCTTTGTTGTCGAAGTGGAGGTTGTCGGGTGCGAAGGGGACGTGGACGCGCGAGTGGAACGAGAGCGCGTGGGTGGCGGGATGGCGGGTGTAAAAGAGGATTTGCGCCCGGGCAGTGGAGGATATGGCGAGGGTGCGGCCTGTGGGAGAGCGCGCGAGACCGTTTGCGTAGGTCAAGCCGAGGGCGGAGAGGGTGTAGGTTAGACTAAGAGGGGGGGGCAGTTATATCTCACCTCGAGCACGCCGGCGGCCGACGACATGGTACTGTCATTGTACTGATAATCTGATATCGCGGTCCGCGCGCGGCCTCCAGCGGCACCTCGACGCCCTCCTATGACATTATTTTTCGCTAAATATTCCCGCTCATCAGATAACTTATCACTTGGTAGGTTGCACTTCTATTACGTATATTCCGTTGTCACTTTCCAGTCGCCGCAGTCGCCGCACCAGCTCACACTTCACTTGCCTTACCAGCGGCTGCGAGGTCTCCATTGACGTCCATGGGAAGCGGCTGTCGAAGCTATTCACGGACGTCCAACACAGCTTCCTTCGTCGCGTCCTCAGCCTGAGGCCTGAACCCTCACTCGATGATCGCACCTCTGTTCACAGAGCTTGGCCTTCTCCCCCTACAGGCGCGACGGCTCATACTAGCCCTCCGCTATCTCTCGCACCTCCTCTCGCTGCCGTCCACCCACTATGCAAAGGCTGCTCTCGTCGACTCTCACGAGCTCTTCCGATCTGGTAAGCCAGGATGGTATGCGGATCTCTGCTTCGCGCTCCGCTACTTCCCCCAGGCCGTATACCTCCCGGACCTCTCGCCGCCGATGCTCGTTCAAACGCGGGACTCTCCCGTCATTTGCGAGACCATTAAGTCTGTCCCGCGCGTGTCGATGGTCTGGCTACAAGACCAAATCGACACTTCGGCACGCCTGCACCTTCTCCGTGGCCGGCTGGAACCCAGCCCGAAGCGTGAACCGCGGGCAGTCACCATCTGTCTCCGCCACTACCTTCTGGTTCCGATCGCGAAGCATCGCCGCGCCCTCACGCGCCTCCTGCTGAGTGACCATAACCTCGCTGTTGAATGCACTGGGGTTCGAGATTCAATTCAGTGGAAGCTGTACGCTGTCAGACGCTGTCACACAGATATGGAGGAGCCGGGCACGGGGAGCCGGTCGGAATTACGTACATAGGGGCATTGCTCAACATTCAAAAGCATTCTGGCAGTGGGTGTCCTCTGATCATCTCCCTCACCCCCTTCAAAGCTATTTCCTATCATCAGAGTAAGGACTCTCTTCATCAGCGCTCAGCCACAGTCGATCTCACTAGAAGTGGCTGCAGAAGGTGATGAGCAACACACCCAAGGGAAGTTTGGCTGGTGTGAGCCATAGGCACCGTGACGTGCGTCCATCCAAATCTACTCTCTTGTGCTGATATATTCATGACATTTTCAGGATCAGCTCGTGTCGCCCTCCTCCTCACATCCTTCAAAGTCTTCCTCTGGCTTCCCTCTTTCGTTTTCCCGTTCGGAAAGTTCGGCATCTGTCGTGCAACAAACCACCCTGCCAAAGACGCCGAAGTCGGTTCCCGCTTACCTTCCCACGCCGCCTACCTCCGCTCAATTTCCAGGATCGCCTCATGTCTCCCGAGCGGAATCCTTCAATGAGTTCAATCGCTTCACCAACCCCAATGATCTGATCCCTCCGACGGCCCTTGCCAAGATTAAAGAGGCTCTAGCCTCGCACAAATTCACCGTGCTCAGGAAAGCCACGCTGAGCACCAACGCGGCACCCCCATCGTACTTCAAGCCATTCACGATGGATGACGTTTGTAAGGCGACCAGGCCAGGGTCGAGTAAGTGAGCGGAATGCAGGTGTTGAAAGGTTTACACGACTGGGTATTATCTTAATAATGATTGTCATCAATACCTACGTTTGAAGTAGGCTAGGAGCAGGCCTCGACACGATGTATCATATATTCAAAGTCTGCTTGCACAGCAGGTTGGTGAGTTTTCGGAAGGAGTTGATCCTGGTCATTGCCGCCTAACTCGACCGGCAGGCCTCTCCGCGAGTTCGTTCGTCGGAACGACGAGTTTAGCATGAACGAGGTGAAGGACCGCGACGACCTCTCACTGTACTCGGACAGCGCGAGAGTCGGGAATGAGACACGTTATATTAACCACCCGGTTACGAGGGCCGACACGAATGTCAACGCGTCGCGTACATTTACAGCCCCTTCCCTTCGCCACCAAGTGTATCTGACTAAGATCCATGACTGCTCGTGCAGTATTCCTTGTGAACGGCGAGTTCCGCATGGGTAAATGGAGCCGTAACTGGCATTCCAAAGGGAGAAGAGCTTTTCCTTGATTACGGAAAGAATTACTTCCTGGAAGATTCGGAGACTGGGGTAATTCCGGCGGCCTAGCAGCGAGGGGGGGAGATGGAGGAAGAACTAGCCACTGCCTGACTGTCTGCCCGTGACTCAAAGACCACGACGAGACGAACCAACTTTTACAACCTTACGACGGGGAGTGCGACTGCGGCAGGCGCGGATATATCAATGCAGGAAACCTCGAAGCCCTAGGCAGTAACTAGTAACGGCCCAAACGAGTGCTTACTTACTCTGCTCTGGGCCCCATTTAATGTTGAATGTTGAATTTTCTTGTTGAGACTTGACAAGGTCGAAAATGGTGGTGGCGGCATCGTAGCCCAATAATGCCGCCACCATGACCAGATATGGATGAAGTTTGAACGTTCACCGAAAATCACAAGATTCGAGGCCAAGTTCGCCGACGTATTCTGAAGCGAGAGGAGCATTATTCCTGCCACTTGTTCTAGAATTATAAGGCCACGGTTTACCGCCAACATATGTCCCGGTGCGTATATCTTCCATCGCAAATGCACCTAGGCCAAAAGCCCCAACCTTGATTTCAAGAGGCTAGGCTCGGCAACAGCACGGGGTCACTAACGTTCGTGGCGAGAGCGTGACGTGCCCGACCCAGCTGGTGGGGATACCAAGATAGGTCTCTGCGAGAGCGAGGAGGGAGCCTAGGGGGTAAGGAATGCGCCGCGTGAAGAGGTGGTCGTTCAAGAGGTAAAACGACAGGGGCGCAGAGGAGGTGAGCGCGATGGAGTTGGGCGCGACGGTGAGCGGAGCGTGCGGATCCAGGTCGCACGAGGCGGGGGATTGGTCGGTGCGTCCGGGTCGGTGTCGTTGTCCCAGGAGAGGACGAACTGCTCGAGCGTGCTCCGCGTGCGCGCGTGGTTCACGACGAGCAATGTTGAGGGTACGCCGGGGCGGGCGGGGGTCACGGCGACGCCGAGCGGGTGAAAAGCGTGCTCGGCGGGGTAGCTTTCGAGCGTAACTTGACGAGGCGCAGGTGCGAATTTGAGCGATGGACGGGGTAAACCCACAGAGAACCGCGCGGGGCCGGGTCCTTCAATGGACCCAGGACGGTGTTCCATCCCTTCCGATGCGCGTCGCAGCTGAGGAGAACGTGTCGTTGCGCGCACTCTCCGTTCGCGTCGAGAATGTCCCAGAAACGGGCGTCCTCGCAGGAGGAGAAGGCGGTGTTCGGCGCGCGGACGTGGGTGCAGTCTGGTGCAGTGGGAGGAGGCGGGGCCGCGGTGGTAGTATTCTGGGGGAAGCGATGGGTCGCGTATGAGGAGGGTGGGGATGGTGTAGCGCGCGCGATAAGCGATGGTGGACTTGGTTGGAGATGGTGAGATGGTTTGAAGGGGGGAGAAGGAAGGACAGTAACATACGATGAGGACAATCAAAATGGCGAGCAGAATACGAGCCATGAACGCGTCTTGGCCCAGTTTCGGGACAAGTAGTGTTGTATTCCAGAGGTACTAGGTAGGATCAGCACCGCTATAGTGTTTGCATGATGGTCTTGTGCGGGCAAGCCAGGTGAGGCTTGTGCATGGCAATAGGCAATATGGTCGTGCTACATATCGAAGCCGCGTCGGGCAGAGCGCTCGGACTCTCAAAGTATCATATCATGTATGTAATTGTAAGTTCAGAAGTTTCCGTCAACTTCAAACAGAATAATATCATGTCCAAATCTATTGAATGCATTCGATACATATGTATGTCATCTAAATGATTCGAGCCTCCTCTTCTAGCCAGTGGACCCCTCGCCAAGGCCCCAGCTCTTCTACCAATAGATCATTCGGTATCGATCCCATTCCACGCAACATCCGCCAGACCCTCTAACATCCCCATGAGCTTACGTGGAGGCTTTCGACATTGGTCAATGACGATGGACAGGCGTTGACCTGCGTCGCGACGACCCTTGGCCACGGCTACCAGCAGCGTTTGAACCTCGGACGGTTCTTCCAGATGCTCGTCGCGATCCTCGACAGCATCGGCGTGTATGACCAATCTGGTCAATAGCGGGAACGGATAAGGTTCCTCCAAGGGCCGTACTGGTGGGATGACGCGGGGTAGAATGGATAGCAGGACCACCTCCTGTGCGACCCTGATCGTCTTGACCGACGGAAATCCTACAGGTGCCAGCAAGTTGGCGGTAATGTCCGACAGGACCTTGCGGAGGCTTTCAGGCGATTTCGGCATACGTTGCAATTCAGAGGGGAAGAAATCGGCGGTGACGTCCAACGTGAGCGTGGTGATGCTCTCGAGAGGGATAGCCGACTTGACGGAGGCGACGGCGTCGTCGCAAATCTGTGCCTTCGAGCCCCACGACAAATAGGAGGGCGGAAAATCCTCGTCGAAACAATGCTCCGCCTTGCTGATATCCTCATGCCAAGCGTGGATATCCAGCCAACGCGATAAACAGAAGGTGGCAGTGCGAAGGGGGCCAAGTTTTTTCTCTGTTTGACGAATGAATGCCTTCCAAGGCGAAGGGTCCTGGAAGATTGGGATGTGTTGCGTCACTTGGAGGCGCCCCAGGGATGGTGTCTCTAGGTATTCCAAAAGCTGGCTCACGTCGGAAGTGGCCGCAGTCGGGTCGTCGATCTCCACGATGAAAGTCTTCAGTGTTTTGAGAGTGGTGGTAGTCGTAGAAAGGGACAGGGACTTCGGCTTCGTTGATGCATTTCTCATCCTGGTGACTTTGAGCGTAAGGAGGTTCGGGACCTTCTGCAGCATTTGGAGCAGGGTGGGGATGGGTGTGATGTCAGAGCAGTCGTGCAGGACCTCGAGGCGATCCGATAATAAAGGCGACGACGGGGAAAGGATCAAGTGCCAGCCAATGTGGAGTATACGAAGAGGGGGTGTTTTCTTGGAGAACAAGTCATCCGGTATACGCTGAGCTTTTACTCCGCGGGCGAAAAGCCATTCGTCGTATTCGATGTCCAACTCCAAGGTTTCCAGCTGATCGGCATTTGCGGCCATCTTCAACTGCTGAAAGCAATTGGAAAGGTCCCCGCTTTGACTGATAACATTCAATTTCCGGAGGCGAGGAAGAATCTCGGATATAGGTGTCATGCCGTTATCTCCTGTTGAGTCGATGCGCCAGTAGAGGTCGATGGAAGCAGAGAGAGAGTGCTTGAGATAGAATGGAACCCAGGCAGGGGGTACGCGATGGTTGATATTACGCCACAAAATGGCATATTCCAGGGCGGCCACGCGCCACCAACGACAGACATGCAGAACCTGCGGAATCCAAGACCTGTGGGGGCCGTCTTTGTCTCCAATGCTATCCTTGCACCGAATGAGGAATATCTTCCAAAGGATATCGAAAGGTATCCTGTTGCTTGAACAAGCCACGTTGTCGCCCATCTTGTCGTCTGTAAGCGGAGAGCGGATGAGCATACCTCGCAGATTTTGCGTGAGGATAAACTACGTTACCGGTCAGAAGTAGAGGATTGAATTGGGAGGGATGTTTGTGAGTGCGCGTGTCAAACAGGCGACGACGTGAAGAGTCTAGCGATTGGAGAGATAGGGAGTCGTAGCAGGCAGTTCGGGGTGTCAAGGGCTTCTTATAAGGTCGCGTACTATGGGGTCATTATGTGAATGAGAACGGAGTGGCCCGTGGCACAATTGGAGAAGAACGTTTCGGTGTGGCACAATGAAGAAGGAGGCATGCAAGTGGAACACTTGAAAGAGGCCCCGAGGGAGCCACAGGTCATGTAATAGCAAAAGGCAACCTGGGACAATACAGACTACTTGATATTTCGACACAGGAGGAGGAGGCACACACGGCGATGAAGAACAGTGACGGGGTCTGAAGAACACTCGTGAGTCCCAAACTCGGCGGCTTCAGGTGAGGAAAAGGACGTTTGTGTGTAGCGTAGATATCGTTAGGGTGAAAAAGCTAGAGGGACCGCTTGAGTGGACGTGCGGGGAAGACATGCAGGGGGTGGAAGACTTACGTTGTGCTGTAGGCGGCCAAGCGCTCATTACCCACGCAGAGATCTCGCGCAACGCCTCCGTCCTTTCTGGCTCGCACATGGCAAGACCAATAAAATCGTGCGTACCCCCGAACGTCTCGATGTACGTGACGTTCTCTGCTCCGATGTCTGCGACGAGCCGTCGTCGGAAGGTCGCCACGGAATCGAGTTGAAACTCCGCCTCGCCCGCATTGATGCACGTAGGTGGAAAACCAGCAAATGTCCCGGGTACATGTTGGGCCTTGAGCGACCCGGGAGAAATCCAGATGTTTGTGGACGCCTCGTCGAGTGCCATCTTGCCAACCAAGGCCTTGGCGGGGTACCCGTCGAAGAACGGTCGACAATAGTCGGACGGGGTGTTTCGTTCAAGGGACGAATCGGGGCCGACGTGGGTAAGGACCCATTCGGTGGTGGGGGAGAGCAAGAGAAGAAGGCCTGGCGGTGGGATCGCGGGCAAACCACTGCTGACGAGGTATCGCGTGAGCGAAATGGCGAGGTTCCCGCCGGCCGAATCGCCACTGATGATGATGTTCTCTGGGCGGAATCCGACGGTCGAGATTAGGTAGCTGTAGCCAGCGATCGCGTCGATGAGAGCAGTCGGGAAAGGGTTGGCGGGCTTGAATGGATCCGCGGAGGAGAGGCGGTATTCCACAGAGAACACGCGCTCGACCTGCCCGATGTGTTCGATGAACCCACAGCATATGGCTGGATTCATCAAGTCCTTGGGTCCGGCGTGGCCCATCTGAAGCGAATCGGTGAATATATGAAATAATATAGCGAACGAAACCGACGTACAACGTAGCCTCCACCTGTAGTGATTGGAGACGGTTCAGTGGTGTGACAACTGCTTGAAGATCGTTACGAACCATGCAGCTGATAAACAATCTTTTCATCCTGACCCGCTTTCTGCCCGACCTCTCCATTCGATCCGCGGGAACCGTACCAGTAGGCAGGGACGCGCTGGACTTGGACGTCGTTGGATTCAGCGATGGTTTTGATCTCACCGACGACAAGGTCGGGAGTAGGTGCCAGCCACACGAAGCCCGTATCTTTGGCGGCCTTCTCCGCGGTCTCTGAACTTTGAGCTGCAGCCGGGAGGCCTGTTTTGAAGGCGGAGTGGACGAAGACTTGCAGGACATGTACGCCGAAGACACGTCCCCAACCCCACGACGAACGAGGTCTCCAAGAGGGTTTGAGGGAGGATATCAACCAGTAAGGCAGATATATGAGGAGGGTGGAGAAGACCGTCCAAAGAAGGAAAGCTCCCTTCAATGGTTGAACGTGGTACTCGAATGACATGACGGGAAGGAGTGAATGCAGAGAGGAGCGTTCAAGAGTGTGGCGTCCACGATCAACAACGTATCAACCACGGCGAATCCACGACGCAGTGACTGTGACTGTAACACCAAGGTTCAAGGGGCTGTTGAGAATCAGAATATGTTCGATTCGAACGAAGGGGTCCTCGGGGTTTGAAAATTATAGCACAGCGATGCAGCCCCTGGCATATTCCTTGAGCAACATTCAGTATGACAAAGTCAGAAAATCGGAGGGTACGCACCGGAATGAGCAGAGTTCCGTAAGGAAGGGACGTGTAGCGTCGCTTTCATGCCGTTCATGAGGAACGCGAAGGAGGGGTTTCGACGTGTGGTGATAACAGCGATGTCGAACGGATAGAAGAAATCATCTCCAGTGGCAAGTGGGTATGACTCTCCTTGGATTTAGACTTCTCGTCTTGGAAATTGGTACCCTCGCAAACGAGAGCGGTGGGTCACGAAGTGTGGGGGGGTAGTGGGTGCTTCCTTGAAGTCAGAGGCAACGGACACTCCTCTAAGACTGTGAGCATGTACAAGATGGTCCAGTGGAGAAAGAACAGACTTTGACGGGGACTGGTTTCAACCAAGTGGGAAAGCTAGAGTGTAAAGTTGATAGCGAGTGCCAGACTGCCAGTGAGTGCAGAGCTGGACGTCCTTAGAGGATAGGCTGTAGGTGTTCAGTGCTGCACGATACATCATAGCAGTGGATGACTGGGGATCGGTGACCGGTGAAGCGCACGGTTTGCCAAAGGATTGATCGAATCGATTAGGGTTAGGGTTAGTCCGACGTACGAACCTAAAAAAACCCCTCACAGACTCGTGCAAGCCACCATGAAGGCAGGCACGAGCCGTGAGGGGAAAAAAAAGAAACATCTCCCGCCCCGAAGAAAAGTACAGTAAAAAAAAGGAGACGCCGACTGAACGAGAAGCGTCAGCAACGGGCGTATGCCCGAACTCGGCCTCGACCTCCCGAGCAGACAAACGAAACCCGAAGATGGAGATCGACGAACCAGGAATGAAGCGTCATCGAGCCCGTTTAAGGAGGCCCCCTTAACAGTGTACCGAGTAGGGCGCAAAAATGGCGTATCCTACTTCCGCTGGGTTCCGCCGCTGCAGACGGCAACGAAGAACGGGCGTATGCCCGAACTCCGCCTCGACTCCACACCTGGACGAGCGAAATCCCGGAAAGGCACGCACTCGGCCAGCCCATAAGTGCGGGACACGAGGAAACGGCGGGAGGTGGGAGTGGAAAAAGGAAGAAACAGACGAGGGGGGAACGGGGGCGGCAGTCTGGAGAGTACGCAGAATGCTGCGCGGTATTTATACGCGCTGTGGTGGCGGTAGCACGTGATTGACGCGTCGCGTCCTTGTTGATTCCGCCGAGTTTAAACTTTAAACTATTCTGTTGATTGCGTGTCGCGTGACCGCGCGCACCGCCACCACAGCGCGTATAAATACCGCGCAGCATTCTGCGTACTCTCCAGACTGCCGCCCCCGTTCCCCCCTCGTCTGTTTCTTCCTTTTTCCACTCCCACCTCCCGCCGTTTCCTCGTGTCCCGCCCTTATGGGCTGGCCGAGTGCGTGCCTTTCCGGGATTTCGCTCGTCCAGGTGTGGAGTCGAGGCGGAGTTCGGGCATACGCCCGTTCTTCGTTGCCGTCTGCAGCGGCGGAACCCAGCGGAAGTAGGATACGCCATTTTTGCGCCCTACTCGGTACACTGTTAAGGGGGCCTCCTTAAACGGGCTCGATGACGCTTCATTCCTGGTTCGTCGATCTCCATCTTCGGGTTTCGTTTGTCTGCTCGGGAGGTCGAGGCCGAGTTCGGGCATACGCCCGTTGCTGACGCTTCTCGTTCAGTCGGCGTCTCCTTTTTTTTACTGTACTTTTCTTCGGGGCGGGAGATGTTTCTTTTTTTTCCCCTCACGGCTCGTGCCTGCCTTCATGGTGGCTTGCACGAGTCTGTGAGGGGTTTTTTTAGGTTCGTACGTCGGACTAACCCTAACCCTAGCACGAAGTACTAAACACGGTACAACTCAATGCTATATTTCAAGGTCCTTATACTGTATCATACATACATGTACATACATAGAGCACTTCCGTTTATCTCTGGCGGCTAATCGTACACAGTTAATCGTACACATCCCCAAATTTGCTGCATAACATACACCAGAGCAGTGGGCCAAACTGTGCATACAAAACCGTCAGTTCACCAGCCGTTGGTCAGTTCAAATCCACTTCTTCCACGCCAAGAAGGTGCCATGCAACCTCTGCAAAACCTTTCAGCTCGTATATGAGCTTAATCGGACGTTTCAAGCATTGGTCGATGATAACGAGGAGGGGCCGCCCCGCGACGTGACGAGCCTTGACCACCGCAGCAAGCAGGGCTTGAGGTTCGGACCACCCCTCTAGCTCCTTGTCGCAATCCTCGACCTCATCGGCGGGGATGATAAGTTTCTTCAGAGAAGGGAAGAGGTAGGTGCCTTCGGAGGGGGGTACTGAAGGAATGGTTCGTGATAGGATGTGTAGTGAAACCATTTTTGGCAGCAGTCGGAACGTTTCAACTGCGTGCATTGAAGATAGGGTTGCCTCCCATTCGGAAGGTGGGATGCAGTTGGTGCGAATCCCCAACGTGAGCGTGGTGACATTGCCGAGGGGGATGCAGGGGATGGATAACATGAAGGAGGATTGTATGTCTTGAATTTGTAACAAGTTGTTGGTGAAATTAGGGTTATAATATACCCACGAATGCCACGACAAGCAAGCTGGAAGCGGGTTACTGCCGTCACAATTTTCCAGCATGTCTTCGTGCCAGCAATGGATGTTTAACTCCGACGCCTGGGATAGGCAGACTGTGGCGCTGCGAAATGGGCCTTGCGCCTCTAGCTGACAGATGAATGCCTTGAGAAGAGATGTGAATTCTATAAAAAGGTCGACATCTGTTGTGGCGCGGCGGGGTTCGATCCCCGATATGATCTGGATATGCTCCAAGGACGGCGCCTTCACATACTTGAAGAAATGGAGCGCGGCTGACAGGGACTCCCGATCCCGTAACAATACACGTAACACCCTCAAGCGGGAAAGGGTGACAGTCTGAAGATGCGCCAGTCGTTCGCCAAGGGGAATTGCTCTTTTCGACAACGACCACTCGAGAATGAGGAGGTTTGGAACCATCTGCAATTCCCGTAAAGAAGAAGTAATGGATTTGCCGTCAGAGGTGTCGTGAAGTTCCTCCAAGTGTGTGGATAGCAAGGTTGAAGATAGCTCAACTCGAACACGTTTGCCAACACGGAGTATGCGCAGACGAGGGCTTTGACTGAAGAATAGGTTGTCCGGGATACGAATGCGTGGTTGGGGCGCAAACTGAGCAGCGTTTATGCGCCATAAGCTGTCGTAGTTGATTTCGAGTGTCTCCAATTGTGGGGCAGGTCTTGTCATTAATACGTGCAAACTAGGAGCCTCCCAGAATTGGATATGGAGTTCTCGAACACGCCTTAGATGTTGGAAAATGGATGGCGAGAGGCCACTTCCTTGTTGGGGGGAGCTGTAGTTCCAGTGAAGGCGAAGAGGGAGTGTAAGGGAATGTTCGAGATGTAGGAACTGCCACTCACGCGGAACTCGGCTGGTTATGACACACCAGAGAGTGGGATCGTTTCTGGCGATGGAACGCCAAAACTTGCAGACATGCATGATCTGTCGGAGCCAAGAGGTGCGACGATCGGTGGCATCTTCAACGCTGTCCGTACGCCGAATGGCAAACATCTTCAAGAGGATTTCGACCGGTAAGTTGTTGATGGGAGGAGCTACATTGTCGCTCATGTTGTTCTGCGGTGGAACCGAGTTCAAGAACCGTCCTGGTAAGATGGTGGGTACTTACGACGTAGTCGCCGTGGAAAGAACCACTCGGTAGAAAGAAACGGGAATCCTGAATGTGTGCAATGTCGATAGTACACCGCCAAACGGTTCAAACGCGGCTGTAGCGTGAGAATCGCACGTCGGAGACACCCGGATTATCGGTGTGGTACCGACGTGGTGTCGTGATGGCTGCCAGCGGATTTTCACGCGTGGTATCCACCCCCTCCCACATCTATTTCAAGTGTCGTCCACACTCCAGCCAGCTGCAACAACACCTCGCGAACAGGTCCACCAAAAGCTGAGTAATGGCGCATCATAACTAGGACAAACAAAGGTTTTATGGTAACGCAACGCGCGTCGTCCGTTGTCTTTGCGCGACTTGTCGTTTCCCCCCCGTTTCCCCCCCTTCGCTTTTCCAGTTTTCCTTCCCCTCTTCGCTCAGGCTTCCTCTCAGCTTCTCTCGGCTTTCTTGAGCGCGCTGCGGATCCCCCCATTCCTCCCCTCCTTTCGTCGACTGGAGCCCTCCAACATGGACCTCAGGTGTGCTCGCTGCAACGCTTCCCCCCACACTCCCCGGCTTGCTTGCGGCTCCTGGCCCTATATCCCTCCGGACTTGTGCTGTAGCTCGTTCTGTTTTCTTTTGCTGGCCGCTGGACTAGGACAGCATTTGGACGTCTCAGCGATGCGGCGGTTGTTGAGGGGGACAAGGCGGAGTTGGGCGATGGGATGGAGAATAGCGGGGAATAGGGGTTGAACTCGGGCGCGATGCGTGATAGGGCGCAGCAAAGCCAAGGTTGAAGCGAGGGCGACGAGATTGTATTCCATTATGTAGACATAGGTTACTTCAATATACTTTGTTACCCCCTCTTTTTTTGCCTCGACCTTGTCGTCGACGACAACGACGACAACCCCATTGACTAGGACAACCCGTGGGAAATTCAAAAAACAGCGGCGGAGCAGATGAATCCACGACATGAACGAGACATCACGTACACATTGCAGCCAGCTGGTCACTCACGCAGAAAATATACTGACCTGGTACAACGGTGGCTCCATTACTGCATGGATGTGGAGGCCACTGCGATGCCAGCTGGCTCCAGGTGGCCGGTGCAGCTGGCCCGGGTGAGCGTACCACGTCGGACCCACGTGGTGGCCGATCCCCGGTGTAGCTGGACGCTGATCAGTGATCGGCCCGTGAGACAGCATGGCGGGTGAGCACACCACTGACACCTCCATCGAGACATCGCCAAGAACTCACTTCGAGGTCTTCGTCCTGTGTGGATTATTCCGAATGTTTGGTCTATTGATGGTCAGCGGCCTACAACGGTGTGGTGTGCGGCGTCGCCGAATGACACAACGGCAACACAAAGGTAGCAAGAAGACGTGGGAGGAGGACAAGCCAGCGAGCCAATCAGACGCTCAAGATGGGGCGGCCGCGTCAAGCAGCGGGCCGAGCCGGTCCGCTGCTTCATTTATAACCTCCCCACGAAGGCGAACATTTTCTTCTTTGAACAAAACAATGGGGACACAAAGTTCGTACTCGGTCAGCTCCCAGCCTCCGCGTCCGCGTTCCAGTCCCCTAGATAGACCCAGCGCGTTGTTCAAGGATGACGCGGGGTCCATCTGGAGTGCGCTTTCTTTCTGATCTTGACCAGGTTTTTTTTCGTCCTGGAGGCGTCGCTTCGGCTGGCTGCTCATGATCAGCGAAGGGCCTGTAGGATGGCTGCGTACGTCCAGATGGACCGACATACAGTATGTAGTACTTTACCGGATATGTTGTCGCCTGTGTTCTAGTCAATCGACTTGTGGATCCATCTTCATTCGGGTGAATCAGATACCGAGGGCAATCGAAGGTGTGGCGCGTGTGACTCGGACTGCACTCTCCGAAGCTGGAACCGTAACGTTGGCTTGGCCTGGCGTCTCCAGACTCCAGTAGTCCCAACAGCAAACTACGACTCGCGAACATTTGCACCCTCAAACACTCCAGGACACCATACAAATCGCCGTCAAGCACATCACCCTCGTTCCGGAAAGCGGTAAGTAAAAACAAAATCCCCCGCGGTACCAGGCCGTCCATCACTTCCTCCTCGTCTTCTTCTCCGATCGTGCAGACGGCGGAGCAGGCATATCTACCGTCTGCCATTGGTCCGAGTCGGGCGGCGGCAGGTCGAGCGCTATCTTCCTCGGAGCGCGCACGGCCGGGGTCTGTGGCGGCGTCTGACGCGACGCTTGGGGCTTCGCGGCCGGCGACTGAGGTGGGGACGATGGTGCGGGTCTAGGCGGGCTGTCGTGCTGTAAGGACATGGACCGCATGGACCGCGAGAGGGTACTGCATGGTGTCGGGTTTCCCATGAAATCATCAGCGGCTGACCGGAACGACCTCGAGGCAGGACTTACACCAGCTCGTCACGGCGGAGCGCGACCCAATCTTTGCACGTTTGTTTGAAGCGCATGAGGATCGCCGCGAGGTCGTTGTAGAACTGGGGTGGTGATCAGGATTCAGTGCACCGCGTGAAGATGGGCCGGTGAGATCCACGGACCTGCAGACCCTCGTCGAGGTGGCGCATGATGTCCTTGTATTTGTGATACGCCAAGTCGAGCGATTGGAGGGCGTGTTCGCGTTCTTTCACCGACTCGTCCTCCCGACGGGACGCCAAAAATTCCTGCATCCGGGCCTAAACAGCGGGTCAGCGTCCCGCCGAGCCAGCGGCGTAGCCTGACGCACCTTCACCGCCTCTAGTATCTCGTCTTGCTTGACGCCACCCTGCGCGACGTCGTTCCGGAATTTGTCGTACTTGGCCAGCTCGTCTTCGAGCACGTCCTCGAACATGGAGGGTTGGACTTCGGCCCAGCGCTCGACCCCCGCCGCTGCTTTCAGGATGCGTGGATGGATGTCGTCCGCTTCTTTGCGACGATTCGCCCTCCTGACGAGATCTTCGCGTTCGCGCGCCAAATCATCGAGTTCCTCCAGGTGCACGCGCAACGCGCGGGCGTGAGTTTGTGCGGCGGTCGTCCCTGACGCTTTCCTTGAGCCTGGCGCGGGCATGGTCGACGAAGGTACGGAAGCTTCCAGCACGGCCTGGAGGGGAAGCATGGCTGATGCATCAGACGTGAAGATGACAACACGATTGCCTCCGGTGAGCCTACCTCATCCCAGGTCAGCTCCACGATATGTGGTTCCCAATCTTCCCATCGTTTCCGAACCACGCCGTCACTTTCAGCGGCCTGCTCCAGGATGCTCCTATATCGCGCCGCCTTGTTGGTGAGCTCTTCGTTGGCCTCGTGTGATGGCTGCCGTTGCACAGGTGCGTCCGCCCGCCGCTGTTTCTCGTCTTCTGACGCCTCCTGATCCAGTATGTCCAACGCCTGCCCCCACCAGAATCAGAACGCTGCAAACGAAGAGGTGCACAGAAGCCGAAGCTGGTGACTTACATCGTCGAGAATCTGCGCCGCACGCCGGGCCAGCATCTGAACGTCTTCGATGGATTTTTCGACGCGCTGCGGGCCGCTGTCCGTTCGCACCTCTTCGGCTTTGCGGAGAAGGCTGGGGGGCAGACCGATCGGCTTGTCAAGAGCCTCGACGACGCCGGGGAGACTGAGGTCCCGTAACGTTCTACACAGAGTTCGAAACCACGGACTACGAGACAGGAAAAATGCACCTACCGGAGCCGCTTGTCGTCGAGCTCGCGCGCGAGGTCCTCGATTTCCTCCTTGACGAACGTCTGACGTCGATCATTGTAGATTTCTGCCAGTCATGGGGTCAGCGTGACTCGATGCGCTCCCGAAGGGGATGCTCATGTACCTATCGCGGTCCTCGCGCCCCAGCTGAGAAGCTCAGAAAACAGGACGGGTTGATCCCCGACGGCGGCCTTAGGGTCTTGCAGCGTGGGCGGAACGACCTGCCGGACCATGGAAGTGGGAGGGATGATGGGAAGTGTGGAAGTGGACGGCACGTCATGGTGATAAATGAGGTCGTTGTCCCGTTCAGCACGCTTGAGGTTCTTCTCTACAATGTCCAGAAGGGACTGAGCAGAGGGCGAGTTAGGAGCTAGAGCGGCAAAAGCGCGAAGATGCCTACCTTTACGTCTTCTCGGACAGCTGCCGCCACACCCTCACCAGCACGACGAGCGACGTCGTAACCTTTCTTGGCCGTTTGTTGGGCAGCGATGAGACGTGCCAGTTCGAAACCATAACTGACATCGTCGTGAGCATTTGGGATGGGGTAAAGAAAGAGTCAGCGGGTACTAACTTGTTACGTTCGACGTCGTCAACGCTCTTGCGGTACTGCGAGGCAGCGTCAAAATGCATCTGCTTCACCTCGACGTGGGCTAGCCACCCCTAGATGCGGGAGGTTAGGGTCGTGTTCGGGTCCGCGACGAGGAAAATGGAGGCACGAACGGACGGAAAGGCGTATCGAACCCCAGCCGGCGCCTCACGCACTGTGGACAGGGCAAGGCCATAATAGGAAGAAACCTGGAGAAGAGGGGGTCAGCGGCGTGAAATCAATGGAAAGAGAAGGGGAAGAACACACCTGAGCGGCAAGTTTGGCGATCACGCCGTTCGTGCGGTGATCTGCAGGGGTTATGGGACCGCCGATGCGTGTTTATCGGAGAGACATACCCAACACGGCGCGCTGCCAGACGCATTCTTGGGCCTGAGCGAGCATGAGCCATTCGAGGGTTTTGAGGAAGGCGGCGGAAAGGTCCGGGGAACACTCCTCCACGAGAGTCGACAGGAGCTTTGGAAGTGCGGTGTCTGATAGATAGGAAAGGGAGCCGGCTGCGTACTAGAACGACGATGGGTGAATGAAGGGCGCCGACGCCCTTTGACGGGCGAGCTAACCTGGTAGTACGCGCTGGCCTGTTTTACGCCCTCAGGTTTTGACCGATCTTCCATGGCGGCGAGTTGGGAGTAGCGAGCGGCGAGGTTGAACAGAATGGAACATCGTTCGTAGTGCAGATTGGAGAGGGTGACGGGGCTGTTGGTGGGTGCGAACACGGGATCGAAGGAAACCTGAAGACCGATCTGGGGCAATGTGGGTGGACAGAAAGGCGAGTCGAGACGCGCATGTGGCTCACATCGGGGGGAAACTTGGTAAGGATGAAGACGAGCTGGGCATGGTAGCTGCGAGAGAATGAGAGTTGGGAGCGTGGGGTCGACATCGCTGACACGCACCTGAGGATTGCGGTGAGGGAATCCAGGTGAACGATGGCACTGGTAGCAGATGCGCGTAGGGAGATCCAGCGCCTAACGTCTGCCTTGAACGCGTCTGGGTGGGTGTCTGGGTGGTGTGCGTGGATGTGGGAGGCGACGGCGTCGGATATGGGAATCACGTATGATTTCTTGGAGGGGATAGCGAGTTGATTTGGCATGGTCGAGAGCAAGAGAACGGATCAGGAATTGGACCGATGTCGTCAAGTGTCGTAAGAGACGGCGGTGGGTTGGAGGAGGGCCGTCCGGAGGCGATGAGATTGAGCAGAGGTCTGAGAAGTGCACTCGACTTGGAGAGCCACCGACGCGAGATCACGAGATCGTTCACTCGAGAACAATCCTATTTGGCTTCAAGCCACAACCAACGTTTGCAGATGCGAAGATCGCGAGCGGACGAAGGGGACGGGTGTATAATATTGAGAACAGAAGACTCTGAAGAGCGCGAACCGCCGCGTGGGCGAGCGCTCGCCGGGGTCGCCGCCGCCGCTGAGCGAACGGCGATGGATCGTCTTGTACATATCCGCCACCTGGCCTTTGCCTGGCCTCCGCCATCTCCTCCGGCCCCTCCAAACCCTTGCTCGCCATTTTTATCTCCTCTTCACAGAACCCCAGCGACCTCCGGCGCCCCGCTATCCACGCTCTCTTCTGGATTTCTTCCGCTCGGCTTCCTCCCTATCTCGCACGCTCTGGCTTCTGCTCGCTCGACAATGTCCATCGCGTTCGCGCACGCGCTCGGCGCCCAGCTTGGCAAAGGAGGACCCTGTGCCGATGGTATAACAGAAGAGACACACATAAGCTCGCGATGATCGAGGCGCATACATACGCCGATCTCGAGCACTCTCACGCACACCGAACCAAGGGACGGACGGGAAAGGCACTGCAACGGAGAGAGGACTCGTGCGAAGGCTTCTTGCCAGTCATTTCCTTACGGCATCCTTCTCTTCTAGAGCCAAATCCGGCCCTCCTCTCGAGACTATAACTACCTCCTCTCTCGCCTTCGTCCTCTTCCTCTCCTCCTGCTTTCCCGCCATTGGCCATGTATTCCGATCCTCCTCCTCCCCTCGCTCAAGCCAACCCCAACTACCCTTCCCCCGCCTTCGGTCCACGCAACGACCAGCCCTATCACGCTCCCTATCCTCCTCAAAATCAATATCCGCAACAGGTGAGCGGTCCCCGTCCCGCCCACACTTCCCGATCCTCACCGCGCGCACCCCACCCCACCTAGTCGGCCATGCCCCCGCCCGCCTACTCCTCCTCCTACTATCCCACCAACCAGAACCAGGCGCCCTTGTCCGTCGCCCCCCAGCAGCAGCTATCAAGCTCCATCCGCGCCTACGCCAGCGACTTCGTAAGTCGCCGTGCTTCCGATACCGGCCGATAGCACTTTGACCGACCGCCTCTCGTCTCGCCTCCCTCCCCCCCCCCAGATCTGCGTCAGTCTCTGGTTCCCCGGTCACTCGCAAAGCCCGCTCTGATCCACCCTTCTCTCCTCCAGAACCAGCACGTCACCGTGTGCATCTCGGGGAACGTATGGGTTATTGGAGTCATCGTCGGCGCGCTCGAGTTCTGCCACAAGGTCTCCCTCTCTTCCCGATCCTTATGCACGACGCTGACCGGATCGTCCCACCCAGTTGATGGGCTGCATGTACCGGGTCGAGTACGTCTCCCCGCAGACAGGCAAGACCGTACGGGGCGAATTTCCGCCCTCCCATTTGCGCCCCGCATGAGCCAACAGCGCTACGCCCACCCCTCCACAACACTCGTCCCACCATTTGTATGTCTGCTATATGTATATCATTCGCCACCGCCACCGCTTGTCATTACTATGTCCCTGCCTGTCTGCTTAGCTGTTGTACTTGCGTTTGATCGCCCCTCCTCACGGTTATTGTTGTCTGAATGCGTTCGACGCGGTGTACACTCTCCCCCCTCCCGTTCCCTACTTTAGCTTCTGTAGTATAATTGACATCTCCATTGACGATAGCCCGTGGTGCATCCTTTTCTGAAATGACGGTGAGAAGGAGAGGTACGCCCTGAGGGCGCTTGCGCCGTAGAAGAACTTCCACAGGGGGGACGGGCGGCTTTCTGGGGAACGTTATGACTGCCCTTGTTGTGGGGAACTGTGTACCATCGGTAAGATGGACAAGACCGAAGGTGTTCTCCGCCCGTTTCCGCCCCAGGGACCTCGACGATGCGACAACCCGACGGGCGGGTGCCTATCCGAAGTACGATGAAATCCATTTCCTTCCATTGAGATATGCGCAGCGTATGTGGGGAAGCCCGCGTGCCGTGGGTCGATTCAGACTGTATTTCAAAGCGTGGAGAACGAGAAGAAACGTGGGGTCGTCGCGTGCAGGCTACAGTGATTAAAAAACGAGAGCCGTCCGCGGCGTGACGCCTCGTTAGAAGAGGGCAGGTGCGTTCGGGCCCTTGATATAACTAATCGTGAGGATGAACGGAGTTTTCGGAAATGAGGTGTGCGATCGCGGTGACGCCTTCTTGTGCAGGACATTCGCAAGGGTGGAGCGCGTGCGAGTTCGCGGCGGACGGCGGGCGGTCAGCCTCGGCGAGGACTTGACTGTAATGGCGTAGTGCGTATGATAGACGCTTGTTCCCATATCGCGCACCGTCGGCTTGACGTTATTTGAACGCCCATCGCTCGTTCGAGCTCGCCCAACCACGAGCGAAAATAAACGAACGTGGGCAAGACGTGGGTGAGATGAAGGCGTCGAGATTAAGGACCGGGAAACGAGGGTTGTGGCCCGCGTGGATGACTTCGAGCCCCGAGACCATGATCGTATAAGCTTGATACAAACTATCCACGGAGGTGCGTGAGGCGCATCTGCACGTCAGCGTGCACTGGTCAGCCCGACGTTCGCAGAAGCAAGGTCTACGGCTAGTGCGTCAGTACACGACACGAGGCGAGAAACGGTGACCACGAGAGAAAACTGACGGCGAAAGATCTTGTTGTTTTGCGTGCCGGTTAGAACGGCCGGCTGCGGCTGGAAATGAAACAAAGATCGAGATGCCCACCTTTGGATAATGGTGTCCGAGGGTGTGGACTTCGCGTATCAATTGTGAGCGTAGTACGCAGTTGACAAGGTCGCCCGGCCAGCTAGAAGCAAAGCGATGGATGACCATTGACCAAGTAGGGTCGTGTGCGCTGGCATGGGCAAGGGTGTATTTGAAACATTATTGGAAAGGCGGGCATTTGGGTGAACGGTCGTCGGTTCCGGAAAGATCTCGTTTGGGTGGAGATTTGCAGGGTCGGTCGGGGAGACGCCCTGGTCCGAACGACGGTCTGAGGAAATTGGAGGAAATTCTGGTAGAAAAGCGGAGATGAATGGGCCAAGGTGTCCAAACCTCTCGACTGCCGTGACGCTTGCGGGTACGACGTAAGCGTCCCAAACCAAGATGGCCGTTTGAATCTGTAAGCACAGGCGCGGAGCCGCCAATTAGCTATAGTCAATGCGAGTGAGCTTCGGATACTTCCAGGCAACTGTCGGATCTGTGTGTACCAGGAGACAGAGAGAGAGACACGCCACAGAGATTGCCTTGAATTGAATTGATGGGCGCCTTGAGAGACACGAGTCTGTTTGGACCCGAAATATGCCTACATGCATAGTGAGGCGGCTACGAATGGAATGGTCGATACGTGTGGTTTGCGGAACGCGACGATGCCGCCGTTTGATATTGACGTGTGGACGACGTAGACAATGAATACGAATAAATGCAAGAGCACGTAGTGCCCCGTGTAGAGAGACGGGTGGTGTGGTCGCCCGTAGCGCAAAGACGAGTAGAGTGGGAGTGATGGTAGCGGTGTGGCGACTTGTCGAGGAGAGCGAGTAGGATGAGTTCCCGCAAAAGGGCAAAAGGCACAGCCACCCGGTTGCTCTGGCAGGTTGGCCAGGCCGGAAAGAGTGTGCACTTGGTTGTCCTCAATCTCATCTCCCGTCTCCCGCCCTCCGCCCTCCGCCCCCTCCGCCTTCCGCCCTCCCGCCGCCCTCTCCCTCCCTTTCCTCCCCCCAAACACGCCCCCAGGCATATACATCCATCTTTGAAGGCGCTGGCGTCGCTTTCTTCTTCACGTCCTTCTTCCAACATCCTCCCACAACCGGCGTGCTTTCACCGATCATCCCACTCTCACATCCCCTCTTCCTCCTCCATCCCGCCTCTCCCCCTTCTTCGTCATGTCTTACATCGATTCAAACTCCCCTGGGGGTACCTTGTCCTCTAACAGGCTCACGAACAGAAATACGAACCGCTACAGTGTCACCGCCCTCTTCAGTATGGCTGCCGAGAACGACGTTGAAGTCGAGGACGATCTGGCTCGAGGTCTGTCTCCCCTTCTTTTTATTCTCCACGAAATCCTCGGGTTGTAACCCCCGCACTAGCACAAAAACGCCTGCGCGACCTCAAGGCTCGCATCTCCGCCCAGTCCAAGAAGAACTTCGTGTTGGAACGCGACGTTCGTTACCTCGATTCCCGTATCGCTCTCCTCATCCAGAATCGTATGGCTCTCGACGAGGTGCGCTCACTCCGCTCTCATCAACCCACTCGCTCACCCTTCTTTCGTCTGATAGCAACGCGAAGTCGAGAAGCATCTGGAAGAAGTGGACCCGTCCGAGGGCCATTTCCCGGACGAGCGCAAGCTTCAACAGTACTGCAACCTCTTTTTCCTCCTCCAATCCGAGCCGCGCCATGTCGCCGCCCTCTGTCGTCTCGTGTCCTTGTCCGAGATCGACACCCTCCTCCAGACGGTCATGTTCACGCTCTACGGGAACCAATACGAGAGCAGGGAAGAGCATCTCCTTCTCACCATGTTCCAGTCCGTCCTATCGGCGCAGTTCGACACTGCAACCGAGTTCGGCTCCCTCCTTCGTGCCAATACCCCCGTCTCTCGCATGATGACCACCTATACCCGTCGAGGCCCCGGTCAGAGCTACCTCAAGGGCGTCCTCGCCGAGCGTATCAACAGCCTGATCGAACACAAAGACCTCAATCTGGAAATCAATCCCGTCAAGGTGTGTTCTTTGTCCTGCCTTTTCCTTTCTTTCTTTTGGAGTCGAACGTCGTTCGTGTAGGTCTACGAGCAGATGATCAACCAGATCGAGGAAGAAACCGGCTCACTACCAGAAAATCTTCCCCGTGGCGTTCCTCCCGAGGTCGCACAGCTCAACCCAGACGTCCAGGCCATCATCGCACCACGTCTGACAATGCTGATGGAGATCGCGAACAGCTTTCTGGTCACCATCATCGAGAGCATGGAGAGCGTGCCCTACGGTATCAGGTGGATATGCAAGCAGATTCGGAGTCTGACGAGGGTACGTGGTCGGTCCAACTGAACTCGACGCTTGAATTTAACTTCAAGTTTCAGAGGAAATACCCCGAGGCGACGGACTATGCCATCTGCTCGTTGATTGGTGGTTTCTTCTTCCTGCGTTTCATCAACCCGGCCATCGTGACACCGCAAGCGTACATGCTGGTCGATGGCGTTCCAGCGAAGCACCCGAGGCGGACTCTGACATTGGTAAGATCCTAACTACCTTTCGAAGAACTACATCTCATCCGATGACCCCGCATAGATCGCTAAGATGCTGCAGAACCTGGCCAACAAGCCCTCCTACGCGAAGGAGGCCTACATGATCACGCTCAACCCCTTCGTCGAGAACAACAAGGCGCGGATCAATCAGTTTTTGAACAACCTGTGTGAAGTCGGCGACTTCTACGATACTCTCGAGGTTTGCAACCGTCATATCCGAACATGTCAGCGGTACTGATGTGTTGGACAGATGGACCAATATATGGCTCTTTCGAAGAAGGATTTGGTTATCCACATCACGCTCAACGAGCTGTACAACACCCACTCTTTGATTTTGCAACACATAGAGACCCTAGTACGTATCTTATTTCGCAATCGGTAGTTTCATCCTGCTCACTCCTTCCAGTCACCAAACGACAAACAACACCTGCGAATTCTAACGGACGAGCTGGGCCCTGCCCCAGCTCAGGTGCCGCGCAAGGAGAATCGTACCATCGACCTGAAGCTCTACAGCCGCTGGGAGACGCCGGTACAAGATATCCAGAGCGCATTCGCGGACACGGTATCGTCGAGCGACATGCTCTACATGGAGACCAAGTCGATCTTCGTGCAGCTCATCCGTTCACTACCGCACGCGGCGGACAAGCGACCGTACAACCTTCCCGCTATCGCCGAACGCGCAGCGACGACGAAGGACGCGACTCTCGTGCGAAAGGGCATCAAGGTCAAGGAGATGCTCCGGGAGCTGGAAGAGCTCAAAGTGGTCGACCAGATAGATGGTTTCAAGCTTATGCAAGACGAGGTCGCCGCGGAGCTCGTTCACCTTGGCAACCTGCGCGAGAAGGTCCTGCTCGAGACCAAGAGCCTCGAGGCCGTGTACAAGACGATTTGCGATCACAACAACTACATGCGCTCCCAGCTCGAGCAGTACAAGGCGTACCTTCAGAATGTCCGGCTCACGGCGTCGAAGGACAAGGGCGCGTCCACTGGCGTCGGCGTCGTCACTGTGGGTGGCAAGGAGAAGAAACCGACCAAGGCGGCGGTCCTTGGCCCTTACCGTTTCACGCACGCCCAGCTGGAAAAGGAGGGCATCATTGTGGAGAGCAATGTTCCGGACAACCGAAGGCCGAACATCTACTTCAACATCACGTCCCCCACACCGGGCACGTTCATCATCGCGCTGCATTACAAAGGCCGCGAGAAGGCTATCCTCGAGATGGACCTCAAGATCGACGATCTGCTTGAGAAGGTAACATCCCTCTCCGACACTTGTGAGGATCACCTTTCTGACCTTTTCTGTGTTCTCCTACAGCAAAAGGACAACAAGCATCTGCTTGACCTCGAGTACGTTCAACTGAACGTACCGAAAGTCCTAGGCCTTCTCAAGAAAGTATTCGCAAAGCGATGAGCACGTACGTTTCCCCTTGGCCCCTGGTATGTTTTCGTCTGCCTCGTCTGTTTCTACACGCCCCCTAGGCCTGCGCCCCCGTTCTTCTGTATCTTACCCACGACCACTCTCTTTAACTGCGGCCCGTTACCCTTTTTGCCCTCGTTACCCGCGGTGTACCGCACTTTTCTCCACCCCTCGCTCGTTTTTTCCGTTCCCAGGTTGTCCCCATTTCTTACCTACCCAGCGTTCCCCTCCCGCGTTCTGCTCGTCCTCAGCGTCTCACCTTTCCCTGCGTTTAACCGTTAACGGTCTATGTTTTCGCCACTCGGGCAATCTGCATTATACATATTGACGGTCATTTATTCCGTTCGTCCGCCTTTCGTTCTCTGTATCGCCCGCGCCCCTCTTTCCGTCCTCCGTTTTAGCGTCCGTTTCAGTTTTCCTTTCCCTTTTTTATGCCTCGTTTTGACATGTCTCGATCGTTCGCTCGCGTTTCGGTCGTCTTTCGGATGTATTATTATGTACTCGTCGTCACCCGCGGAAGGAGATACAGAGGCCGATATACATTATTTGTTGTGCATCTCACGTCCCGCATGTCCTTCGCAGTGTCCTGTTGACCAAAAGTCAGTTGAGTGCGGCCGGTCATCGACAGCGTCGCGGGTTTTGGGCGAGTTATAGTTCGGCGGCGGCCGTGAGTCCAATGTACAAAGGTGGAATTATCATCAGCAACCCGAGTCTGAGCTAGGAAATACGAAGTCCGAGGGGGGGAGGATGAAAGTGCATGTCCGTGAGAAGGTCGAAAACTACCAAACGATGCAACATGCGAGGGCGGGGCGGGGACGAGGAGCAGAGGCGGGGACAAGAAACGCGTAAGTACGGCGGTATCGTATCGAGAGCCAAAGAGACCTGTGCAAGGCGCGAGCGTTGTGAAACGTGGAGCCGGTCCTCGCCGAGGATGCTAGTGATTAAGGCAGACGTCAAGAGAGGAGGAGGAGGCTTGCGCCGCCCAGGGTGCACACGGCCGAGACGATGAGCGAGACGAGCAAGGGGACAGAACCTGCGGACGTCCGCATGCCCGACGAGGTCCACCCGGGCGGCTCCCCCAGGACCTGGCTGGACGTGGGCACCGTCGTCGTCGTAAACACGGCGCCGCGCGAGTCGGTCAGGGTCAGCGTTTCTTCCACGGGCGCGCGCTGGGGCAGCGTGCTCGCGGTGAGATGGCCGCGGAGCAGCAGGGGCTCGTACGTCGACGTTGCGAGGTCGGTCATGTCGGGGGAGGCCGTCGGCACGGAGGTGTTGAAGAGGTACGGGGGCGTCGTGAACGTCGGCGTCGGCACGAGCGAGTTGGGCAGGTTCGTGGCGACCGTGAGCGAGAGCGAGGAGAAGAGCGCGTTGAGCGCGGATTGGGGCAGCGGGACGAGCGGGTTTGTGGCGTTGCTCGGTTGGAGGGGGTACAGCCCGATCACGGGCGGTTCGACGTCGGCGATGCCGTAGCTAGGTTGTGTAGGTTGGTCAACGAGAGTGATTCCAGGGAGGGCGCTGATGCATACCTGAAGATGGTGTATACCGTGCGAAGGAACGCACCGCCGAACTGCCAGTCCAGGCCGTCTGAGCTGGGGGCGGTGGCCTTGGGCCATGATAGACACAACGCTGGGCTTTCGGACGTGGGCCCGATGATGTAATCTGACGGGAGGAGCGTGAAGTTTTGCTCGCTGCGAAAGGGTGATCAGGCGTTGCTCGCGGAAGCTTGCGGTTGAGTTACTTACTTGAAGGTGAAGGACATAGTCAGGTTGGTATCGCAAGGGATAGCCCATTGACCAGCTGTAAAGGGGTGTCGGATGGACGAAAGGAAAGGGGCTCGGAGTTCTCACTTTCGTCGACGAGTCGGCTGGAATCGATGCCGGCGTATATGCGCTCAACCTGTGCTTATGAGGCCAACGAGTCCAAACACGACTTGGTTGTACTCACATCAGGATAGGGTCCAAATATACCCTCGGTCCCTCTGCGCCATCACCATTAGAAGAGGAAAACTTGACAGGAAGCATGGACGTACACGTCGATTAAAGCAAGGGATTGGTTCGCGGTGGCGTTGGGATACGTCGGGATAGGTTTCAGGAGCTGGGTACCGATCTGGAGATACTGAGGACATGCGCACTGCTGGGGCGACGTATGTACAACTTACGGATATGCCAGACATGGGAATGGCCCATTGGAGGTAGCTCGACCTGTTATTCTCATGGGCGAACGGCTCGAAGGGAACGACTTCATTCCAGTCGATGAGGCTGGCATTTTTTAGGTACGTAGAGTCGACCGCGCCTGGGTGGAGTCGCTACATGACGGGGAGAGTGACATAAAGGGAAGAAGGAACGCACCTAAGGCGAGCGAACCCCATGGTTCCGCCCTCGTGAGAGCGACACCAAACAAAGGATAATCGAGTAAACCGCGCTTGGCCAACGTCGCGAAGGGAGGAGTCGCTGAACCGAGAAGATCTGTGAGCCTTTTGCCGACAAAAAGGAAGTGGGGAAATCCCACAATTGGCGGCCAGCGTATTGATGGAGGACAAGCGAGAAAAGCCAAGACCCAAGATACCACTGATGTCATCGACGAAGGACACGTTGGACGAGGTCATGAGTCCTGACCAAACTCGTAAGCAAGGGCCGAGGAAGCACAGGTCAACACTCACCGAACGATTGCTCTGAGGCCGATAGGGTGTCCAATTGGATGGTTTCCCTGGCCGCGAAACCGGATGCAGCTGGAGGTGGCGGTGATGAGTATATGGACAAGCACAGGGAAGAGTGCGTACCTGTGGAATCCGCGAAGCTAACATTGAATAGAGACGAGTTGTCGTTGATGGGAGTGAATGTTGGGCTGTGGTAGGTGAGGGGGTATCTGGGCACCGATTTACAATGGGTTGAAGAGCAAGCGGAGGAGAGCAGCCATAGATCGGCTGAAGCGGTGTCGAGTGCGACGCGAAAGGAGATGTTCCCGACGGAAAGGACGGAGTAGTACGTTCTGCCCAGTGCCGAAGGGTTAGATGAGCAGGGGAGGTTCGACCGGGACGGTGCTCACTGCTTGTCGCTGGCGAGGACGACGGAGGCGATGGCCGAATTGTTAGTATCTTGCTGGGTGCCGTTGGTGGACACGGTTCCGTTGAGCTCGATCTGACGTCGGATGCGGTCGTGGAGGATGCGGGGAAGGCGGGAGGGGCGGGGGAGGACGTTGGGCCGTGCGGAGGCAACGTCGAGGCAGGCGAGGAGAGCGAGGGGAAGGAACGGAAGGGTGAAGCGCATTGTTTTGCGGCGAAGGGGACGAGGAATGCGGCTACGAGTCCGGTTCCATGAACAGCGAGCGAGGGTAAAAGAAATGAACGGAACCCGGTCGCGGTCGTTTGGCGGTCGTAGTAACCAGATCGTAGCAATCGCAATAATTGGCTTATTGCCTCCTTCACGTGACACGCTTCTATGGGACCGCCTCTCTCTTCGGAGTCTTCCTCCTCTCCTCGATCTCACGACGCATCCTGCACATTCGCATTTTACAACCAAGTGCATCCCAATATACATACACGCAGGTAAGTACCGGTGTGCAGGCGGCAAATGGTGACCCAGTCAGGTGACTCTCGATGGCGGAGAACGAAGGGCCTCGGCGATGTCCGAGCGTATATAAACCCCATCTCGTGCGATTAGCTTTTCCTCGGGACCCGTCCATCCCCCAACGTCCGTGCGCCCCCGTGGGTGTCGGGTAAGCTCCTTCGTGCTCTCCTCCCTTGCCCCGATCTTACATCTCTTTCAGAGTTGTTCCAGTGTCGTGTGCGCGCCGTTCGCGCTTCGTGTAGTACCTGACAAGACGTTGTCCTGGTTCCCTGACCCTCAAGTCCGAGCAGTCCCTACTACTGCTCGGCACCGTCGACGGTGATGCTCGCATCCCGTCATCTGCGCACCGACTCTCCAGTCGTGCGTCCCGCTGGCCCTTGGGGCCTCCACATCTCCCACTCTACTGGTCTGTCAGCAGTCCCGGTACTGTGGGATCTTAGCACGACGCAAGTCCATTGCGACCTGAGTCGTGCTCCCCCCGGCTGCCGAGAGTTGTACTCTGTATAGCTCTTGTATGTTCTGTTTCACTGCCATGATTTCAAGTCCTGAATGCTCATGATCCCATCTAGCTGTGCGGCCTACTTGAAGCTCTGCAATCCTCTGCCGATTAGGTTCAGAGGTGGCGTGCGTATCCCTGTTTCTGTTTTGCTTGTCATGTGCTGACTTTGGCTCCAGGGAGCTCGATTCAAATTAATTACCCCAGATCATCCCGGTCGTCGCGAGTCCTCCCCCCTCGACGCTCTCTCCCTGTGGTTGTGTACGGAATCGACGGTGATGGAAGGTACCGGTTCTTTTGTGGCCAGAAGGAGCTGGCATGCTATCACTGTGACTTCGTATGTATAACGGTTAGGTAGGGTGTAGATGTGGAAGTAGTGCTTGTATGTGCGACCATGTATCCTCTGATGATTGTCAATAGTAATCTGAGGCTTACTAATTTGCTGTGTGATGTCTCCATCTATTATGCTGATCATTGTCGCAGCACCACTTTGATCAAATTATGTGCATTGCACTCTCGCAATATTCTAGGTCGATGCCAATTATACAGATATGCATTGTCCAAACCATGTGCGCACGAAAAAGATACCAATACAAATACATTATGCCTGCAAACGTGAGATGAGGATTTCGTGCAAACATGGTAGAGAGAAGGGGTCGTTACCAGATAATTGTAAGACTTGCGGTCGTCGCACCGCTCAAGATACTCTCGCTATCGCACCCGTGAGCTTTATGTATCAAGAAGAAGGGGGGAAAAGAAAACAAACCTCTATCAGCCCCTCGATGCGCTTCTTGATGTTGAGCGGGTTGGGTTGGAACCGCGTCGCAAGCTGCCGCGTTACCTCGTTGATGAGGTCGTTGTGGGTCATGTGTTTCCTATCTTTCATAATGCGCACGATGCACGCCTGCGTAAACACACCCGTGAGCGTCGTCCGCGTGCGACCCGACAACTGAACCGTCCCGACGTACCTCGGTTTGATGTCGTCGTTCCTCCTCGACCCGATCCTGCGTCTCCTTGCGCTCCTCCCCGCTCTCGACCTTCGATGCGATCGTGCTGATCTTGATTCGTTGCAGCGGCGATGTGAAATCATGATTGAACGAGAACGCGTCGCTCAGGTTGACGTCCCTGCTGGGTGGATGCTTCTTCAACACCTTGAATTTTGCGCACGCGAGCGACTGGAGGTTTCGCTGGAGATCCGTATCTGGAATTGTTGTCGCCCCCTTGATTTCCTACATGGTATACGACAGCGGTTGGTAATTGAGTTGGAGAGGGCGATGGTATGCTCACCTCGTAGGTGAGAAATTCACCCTCGGCGACGTTCTCGAAGAGGAGGAGAATGACCAGGGCGAACGTCGATACGTTAAGGTCGTGTGTTCGCGCCTTAAAGGACACGCGAACGTCGGCATTTCCCAGTGAAGGTTGCCATGTTAATCGCCGGCCAGAATGTCGAGAGAAGTAGAACTGCTCAAAACTCCCACACGCCTTGACCAACGATTGGGGGAGAACACACGGGACAGTTGTGTAGGACATGGGCCAGAACGTTGATGTCATGACCGTCACCGACAAGTCGACCGCTGGCGCCTGTGTATAAGAGAGATCAGCGACATATGCCGAGAACGGAGAGAGCACTGACGGTCGTCTTGCTCAAATGTGCATGATATGCTTGCATAGTCTCCTCCGATATCTTCATGTCATGGAACATGCCCTCCAACTTCTGAGTAAACTGGTAGCCGCACTCAATCCTGAGCTTGGCCAGCATGCCACGTTCTGCGTCGTCCGAAACGGAGCGGCCGAGCAACAATCTCTTCGCCAAGTGGCCCTTGTAGTAGCGCTCAAAGACGTCTTTCTCCGTAAGGAAGCGGAAGACCGTGATCGTCTTGTCCAGAATGATCTCAACCTCCGAATCTGTTTTCTACCGAAAAGTCAGACAGTGAACGGTTCGTCGTCCTAGAGACTCACGCCTTTCAGCCCCTTCTTCAAATTTTCATCGATGAAGAGGGATATGAACTCGGGAGCTCGAGGTTGCTGGTTCACAAAGGTCTCAAAAGCCTAGGCCGCGTGAGCCCTGTGCGTTGGATTCAAGGTAAGACTTTACTTACCTCGTTGAGACCGCTCTCGAGGTCGCGGTCGTTACAGAAGCAAGCCTTCAGGATGTTATCGAACTTGTCCTTCAGAGCCAGCACATCTTCCACCCATTTCAGAGCAAGCGCCAGGCTTTGAGCTCCAGCGGAGGCTGTAGGCCGTTTTGCCTTCGCTTTGCCCTTACCCTTTCCGGACGGATCCACATACTCGTCCATGACGACATCATCCTCCGCCTCCAAGCTTGGCCCCTCGGCGTTCAATTCGCCTCCGCGCCGTGTGATGGAGTCCTTGAAAGCTCTTCGGAGTGTCGGGATACCGGTAGGAACCATGATGTAGAGACTGTAGAGCCGAGAGAGGTCCTCAAGCTTATCCGAGTCGATCATGACGTCGAGGCCTGAACTCGGTTTTCGGAGGATTTCCTGGAGATGGGGCGTAAGGAGGGTGGCTTGCAAGATCCGCTTAAGCGGCTCTGCGGTTTGCAATGAGAGGTATTGATGTGCGCGCGATTGCTCCTCAGAAAATCGAACCTCTGCCTGTGGTATTTGTGAGAATTTGTACGCTCAAGGAACTGGATAAACTCACCCTTTGAAGATACTCGGGCGCGTCCAACGTCTCAAGCAACCGTTCGCCCTCCTCTTTGTAGTATTCCGTACTCTCGCGAAGAATAGACGGCTCCAAATCGCGTTTGTAGACCGAAAGTCCCTCGGGCCCGTCGGTGAGTTGCAAGAGCACATCCACACAGCCCGTCACGGCTGAACGGCCGATCATGAACCCGTCGCGCTCGATGCGCAGGAGGTTGAGGATGGCGGAGAACAGATGGTCCTTTATTGGCGGGTGTATGATGTGCTGCAAGAAAAGCTCGCGTCCTGCGTCGACGATGATCGGAACATTGGCGGCTTTCGTCCATACGCGGTCCTAATAGCAGGAAACTGAGCATGCGCGTCGAAAGGGGGGCCGCGCCACGCACCATGTAATTGAGAATGTGCCCAAGCTTCGACACGCTCCCGGTGTGATCTTCCCATACCTTCGTCAGCGCCTTGAGTAGTCGCTCGCTCTCCTGGCTCCTGTGAACGGGGTCTTTGTTGAGTGCTGTGGGGAAGGCGGGAACGATGTGCTCTGCGGCGAGACGGTCGAGATTTTCGGCGACAAGTCCGGTGACGCCCTTGTATAGCATTTCGCCCTCCTTCCATATCACCATTTGGTACGCGAGACGGTAGTTCTCCTCGAACGAGAGCGTGAAGGCGCGGTGGTTTTGGATCTCGCGGATGTTTATGGTGAGTCTTGACCAGGTATCCTGGACAGATACGTTGGGACCATGCTGGAAGAAACTCGATGAGAATAAATTGGATGCGAGGTGGCAGGGTGCATGCATACCTTAGTTTTGGGGGGTTTCTAACAGGGGGAAGACATGATGAGATCCGGGACGAAGGAACGTTACCGTGTTACTCACGATCTTCGGTTTAATCTTCTTGAGATCTGCGGACGAAAGTGTTCATAGGAAAGCGATGCAGACAGGACCAGTGAGACGTACTTGACATGGATGAAAGAATACGGCCAAGAGTAAGTTATGTAGCTCATTGTGCTGCGTCGACTGTCGCAGTGGCAGGACGCGGTCCGCTTTATTTGGCTCTGTTGCATACGGTGGGTCCACGTGGCCGTCTTTCAAACTGATGTGATCAATGCCATGCTAACAACGCATCAATCCTGCATAAGTACATTACTTCTTTACAAGCTACACCACCAGCAGATCCTTCAGCTTCATTCCGATATCATGCCCCTGAGTGTGATGCTAGCGTGACACCGGATGGAATCCAAAAATGTCATGCTGATATCAGACTCAACGGGCTCCCTTGGGTCGGAAGCTGAGTTCCTTCGGATTCAATCCAATTATCTTACTAAGCTCGTCAAGGAGCAATCGGCGGGATGCTGGCTCAAATCATGCTTATCGCAATCTTATCATCCCAATGTGGAAGCAAACAAAGCATCGTAATATATATATCATTCCGAGAACTACCATACAAAGTACATGGGGGGTGTTACAGGATGTCTACGGGTCCAAAAGGAGGAATGAAAAATGAATTAGAGTGTGTTACCTGGCATGCCAGCAAAACGGGATTGAGATAACCTAGCAAGTGCCAGCGAGCAAAAACCAGAGACCCAGGGGGACCGAGAGCGAGGAGCGAGACGACAACCACAGGCCAAGACTGCAAGCAAAGACCGAGACCGCGAGTAGAGACCAAGAACACGAGGAAAGACCGAGAGCAAAGCCCATAAGTGCGAAAGAGCCCTCGGCAACAAGAGATCCCCAGGGGTACTAGTAGGGCCTATGCATGAGTGGCGTGGTGAGACAGACGAGCAGGAAGTGAGAGATACTAACACGCACCCAGGCTGTTGTCTCAATGCTACTCATGCTCATGAGAGAGCGGGCTGGAGACCTCGACATTGATGTGAGCGAAGGGGAAAGGGTGGGGTGGTCAAAGCCCACTCTTTGAGGAGATTCCGATATGTGATTCCGGTCTCGAAATCAGCTATACCGGGGTCTCCAGTGGTAGATGAGATGCTGTGGCCAGGTGGAGGGAGTTGACGTTGAGCGGTGGAGGTGGTGAGAGGAAACAAGAACGACACCGCGCGACGACGAAAATTGACATTGCTTACATAATCGACTTCAGACTCATCGCGCGGGGACTCCGTTCTTTCCACTTCTTACAAATGCCAGTGAAATGGGCTTGAAACCGACGGACCAGCTTGTGCTCACGCTGACTTTGGCGTGGAATTGGCTTACACTGACGGAAAAGCGGGATGGAACTCGAATCAGGGGTTTAGATTCAAGCTGACGTGAAGCCAGCGTGAACCTCCGGTCACGCCATTCGACTCACCCCAACTGGCCATCATAGATTGATGCTGAGGCAACTGCTGGTGGTGTATACAGACCTATATACACAACAGACGTAGCAACTTTACAACACAGTATGAACGCAGGGATCGGATATATGTACATTAATGTCTCAGAAGTGGTGTCGAGAAGGACCCTATGAATAGTAAAAAGGGTGGAAATCGTGGCAAACAACCCAGTGCAAACGCGGACCACTATAGAGTACGCTTCGCGCGACGCTCTTCCATGCGAGTTCTCACTCGCTCCTTCGCCTGCTTCTGTGTTCCAGCAGAAGCCTTCAAATCTGCACCCAGGCTTTCCCCGATCGCATTCTTCAGAGACCGCGCGCTCTTCCGTGCTCGTTCCATGCGGCCCCAGGCCTGCCCACGAACGCTCAACAGCGCGCGCCGGCCCTTCTCCCTAAGCATGCGGGCGCGATCTTGAGCACGACGGTTACCGCGTCGGATGTGCTCGCGGAAGCCCTCCGTGGTACTCTTGGACAGGCTCACCGCGTTGGCAGCCTGGGTGCCGATGACCTGGATAAGTTCGTCCAGGGCGTCCAGGAGTTCCTTCATATCCGCGTACAGAACGCCGGCAAGGACCTTCACGTTGAAGATGTCGGAGAGAGAGCTCGCGAGGCGCGTGCTCAGGGAGTACAACGCGTCGCTGGCCGGAGTAGAGGCCATAACCCCTTTCGCGGCCGGTTGCGCTTTGGAAAGCGACTTTGATTCTGCGGCGGGCAAAGCAAGGGAAAGAACCGTCGATGACTGGGGGATCAGGCTCGGCGAAGACGGGAGGTCTGCCTTGGGCTGAACGGATACATATTGGGCGGGAGTCTGACTGCTTGCCGCGACGGGAGCGTGGACAGCCTCGTGCTTAGACGGAGACGCTGGCACGTATGTGGACAATGTGGACGGCGGAAGATTGGCGAGAGCGACGGAGATGTCCCGAAGGGGTGACATCGTGACTGGGGAGGAAACAGAGACGTGTGATTGGTTTGACGCGTTTGTGAAGACGCGTAGAACCGCTGCCATGGCATCTTTCTCCGTGGGCACATTGGCGGACGAAACAGAAACCGGAGAGGTCATGCTGACAATGTAACCAAGGACCAAGGATAGAATGGCGATGCTGGCAGATATAATGAGCGGACCGTAACGGAGCTCGTGGTGGAACTGTACTTACATCGTCATTGCTGGTGTTGCAGCGATCTGATCCCGGAGACTCTTCAACAGCCTGTGACGGCGACGAAGGAGAGGTTCAAACCCGAGGAAGACCTCCACAGGATCGAGGGTCGCAACTTCAGCTTCACTCATGACGATGGATGGGCTGTCGACATGCCAGAGAAGAAGTTGATTCGACGGTACGGACATCATGTCCCACTGGGTCTCAACTCCCTCGCGAAGGACCTCCTCGGAGAAACCGGCGGGATCTAAATCCACCGAGGGTGAAACGACCACGGGAAGGAAAAGTGTGTGCTGTGGGAGAGATGGAAGAAGAGATGGGAGAAATACAATCGCCAGCGAAGGGATGTCTTCCGCGCAAGGCTAGGAGAGCTGAAGATCAATCCTCAAAGAAAAAAGCAATCTCAAACCTACCAGCTGAGAGGTATCCGTCTGATCGGCTACGGAGATGACGTGCGCATCAAAAAGCGAATGTGACTTGGCTTTGGCGTTCAGCCAATAGATGGAAGTTCGCTGGGAATGCATGTCACGTTCTGAGAGCGTCAGACCGGATCCAACCGCCAACTTGTCAAGGAGGGTGTGCACGAATTCCCACTTGTCGGACGGCGGGCTACCGTAGAGGACGACATGAAGATCTGGTTGGGGAGTAGACAGGAGGACCTCGGGGGTGGCAGATCGACCCGGATCCTCCATGCTCTCGGAAATCTGAGGATCGGAAGCAAATGAATCTGGAATAGGACGATCGACGGGTGCCACTTCCTCGTAGGATCTGTTGAGCTCGTCACGGGAGGGGGTCAAGGGATCGGGGAAGGAGAGACGAAGGTCGCGAGAACGACTGATGGAGGCCGGGGAAGAAGCGCTTGCACTGAGGGAGCTGTTGCGGGAGGTGCTCAAGGTGCTGACCATGCTTTGCTCCAGACCTTCCTTCACTCGCAATTCCTCAGCAAGGCGGTGGGAGGCGAAGGTGCGAGCGCGGATTGTGCCCGACTGCGCGGGACCGGCGTGGGGCTCGGGAACTTGGTCTGGTTCAAGATCATGGTCGGACTGGTCAAGGAGACCTTCCCAAACGTCAACGGAGCTTGAACGACTACTGATGGAGGAGTGAGAGGAGGGGGGTCTGCCATAGGCGTCGTCGGGGTCGCTCTCTGGGAGACCGACAGACTCGGTGTCGGAGGCATGACTGGATATGTCGAGCCAGTCGGAGTCGGAGATGCTCTCTACCTCTGAGAAGAATGGACTGTCTGTGTCCATGACCGATGAGCGGTGGGGACAGGATGGGGGGGAAATGAGAAAGGGATCGATGCCACTCGGAGGAGGGCTCTCCTTTATAGTGCCGCGTGTTTATCTGCTATCGGCGGCTAACGGGCCGCACTTCCCTCTTAGCCCGTTTCCGACTCCTTGTCCTCCTCCTCCATGGTTTGCCCATTGACCGCACTCCCAAACGACCTCCACATTCTCCTCTTTCTCCTCGTTTCACTACGGGATGTTCTTGCCTTAAAACAGGTGCGCAAACGTGGCTCTGCTGTATCGTGTCTGCTCTCATCCGCACCACTTCCACGTAGACTTGTCGTGTCCTCCACGCCTGCGGTTCCAGTGATTATCTTTGGCATCAGATTGCGCGGAAAGTTAGCCTTCCGTTGCGCATTCCACCAGACATCTCCCCCACCACTCTCTCGGGACAGGAGCTTCAGCGCCTTATCATACATGCCCTCAACCTCGAATCCAACTGGAAGGCAACTTCCCCACGCATCACGAAGTGCACTCCTGTCGTGTATCGTACCGACTCTGCCGCAATCGATGAAATGCAACTTCTGGCTGGTGCTACCGTCCTCGTCACAGCCCAACGCGTTCGCCGTATGGGCTCACCCTTGTCGGTTATCAATATCTGGTCTATCGCAAACACAAGGGACGTCTATCGAGCAGCATCGCTCGAGGTCCCTGGTCAATTCAGGCGCTTTGTGGCTGCACTCGATGGGGATCGTGACACTGTGACGCTTGCAATCACCACATATGCTGGCGAACAAGTCGACAAGTGAGTTTCGTGCCCATTATATTTGATCCTCGCACCCACCTGTTCGCAGAGGCATCCTCCAGATTTACGACATTCCTTTGATCAAACGCTCAGAATATGAATACGCTTTCCATGTCGCCCAGCTCAAGAAAGGTTATCGTAGACCCGCCAATGCATCGGGCATCATACACGAACTCGCCATCCAAGGAGACCTTGTTGCCGCCATGTTCATAGATTTTGACGCCGATTTTCCCGGCCATTCTTACCAGATATCTCTCATCAACACCAAGACCTGGGTGGAAAAACTCCTCCATCCCAAATTTAACGAGGTACGTAGGTTGTTTCGTGCCATGCCATTCTTCACCATAACTGTCGTCTCCAGCCCCTCAACCGGCTCAGCGTCAAGTTGACCTCCGATCGCGTTATTCTGGTCGGCGCAACCACAGATACTATCGTTGTGCGCGTGCTGAACCTACCTCATGGATTGGCCACAAGTGCTGACGACCGTTCGTTCAAATACCGACCGTCCCTGGACAACGAAGACGACCGCTTCGAAGACTATGGACACCTCGCTGAGCTGAGTATATCGTCCTGCCCTAATCCCATCGATTCGGATACTCTTATATATCATTCGATCACTATGCCCGATACGGTCTCCCTCCTTTTCTTCGACCTCCAAGATGCCCTTCCCGGCCATGGTCACTTGGTTCGCCTGTTCTTCGGCGGAGAAGACGCGCAGAACGAAGCAATGCGACAAGATCAGCCTTTTCCCTTCCCGGCAGAATCATCTGTCAAGCTCGTGCGCATAGGAATCACAGGACGAAGGGCGGTCTGGGTAGAACAGAATTGGGAGACGGACGATTTTCGCATCATGCGCTCGCACTTTCCTCTAGAAGATCCGGCGTCATCTGCGGTCAGCGTTTTATTACCCCCCAATCCTGCTCTGCCTTTCACGCCGAGGTCGTGCCAGTCGCTCGCTTTTGACGAAACTACTGGACGGTTGTGTTGCGGACTATTCAACGGTGATCTCTGGATCTTGGACTTTGATTGACAGGTAAGCGGGGCGAAACGTTCTCCTGGTGAGGTGGTCATGTCATGACTTCCGCCTGCAGTTCCGACTGATCATGTCGTGGCATATGTTCAGCGTGTGGGAGTAGGTCGAAGATGAGTTCAGTGGGCGACAAGTACTAGTAGACAAATCGGCTTGAGGCTGAACACATACGGGTCAGACTACTTGAATACCAGCTTTTACTCGTCGTTTCTCGTTGCAGTGACTCTTCTATGACTTGCGAGGTCTTGAAGCTACATGTCGCACCGTAAACTTGCAAGTTGCAAGTTTAGGCAGCACGTGCATCAGATTTCACGCGACGCGCGATGATTCCACTCAAATATAACAGTCGAGCTTGTTAATCGGTTAGGCTTTCTACTTCGACACGTATCTCCCCATCTTCTCTTCTTCCACCTCCAATACACCCACGTACACCAAGCTCGTTCTCAGAGCCAATAATCTTTCAAAATCGGCGATCGACTGGTCCCACGCCTCTCGCCTCACCGCTCGCACGAGTCATGGAACAGGAAGTCAACCAGTTTATCCAGGCCATCCTCATTGCATCGGACCCATCTCAGGGCGCTCTACAACCACAAGCACTCGAATACATCTCGAATATCCAACAAAACGCGGCAGAGACATGGAAGCTTGCGTTGAAGGTGTTCGTGGATGCCACCCCAGAAGGCGCTCGCAAACATCCAACCCAAGCTCGGTTCTTTGCTTTGCGAGTTTTAGACGAGTTCTTTGAGAATAGGTAAGTTGCTCGAGAAATAGATCCTGGGGCTTGGTGGGCTTGGTGGTATCGAATGTCAGAGAGTCTTGAATGAGGGGTGGGACGCATCGAGCGTATACTTTCCATACCCTCTACCCGTGGGTCAATGCGGACGTGCGCGGTAGATTCTATTCTTGCTCATTCCTTTCTTCCTCTGGTTCGAGATGTATCAAGGCGCTGACGAGAATTTTACCTAGGTTTGAAGGCTTAGATGCGGAGTCATTCCAAACTTTACAACAAACTCTCATGTCCTACGTCCGATCTGAATACACCTATGGATCGGCAGAATCTACCGCTCCATGTCAGTGCATGAATCTCTTTGTTACTTGTATCGCCGCTAAGCTCCCCTCGCAGTTCTTCGCAACAAATTTTCTCACACCCTTACACTCTTCTTCCTAACCACCTACGTCGAACAATGGCCCACATTCTTCCCTGATCTGTTTGCGCTCATGCGCCCCGCCGAGTCCTCCTCTCAGACGTCCTTCAACACCCACGTCTCTCTCCTATTCTTTCACATCGTTCTCGAGATTTCCGGAGAGGTGGCCGACCAGCTCGTAAAAGCCGCACGCCAGTTCACTACCGTACGACACGTGCGCGACGCTCGCGTGCGCGACGCTGTTCGCGAACGCGATGCGGCCCGCATCAACGAAGCAGTATTGACAATTGTTGCCGACAGCGCAGAAAGGATGGCTCGATTGCGGAAAGGGGGGTCTTCTGGCTTCCCCGATCGTGAGGTCGCAGAGGCCATCGAGGTCGTCGATCTTGGTATCCGGACATTTGGATCTTATGCGGGTATGTGTATCAGACTTTCTCTTCGGTTCAGCTGCATTGCTGATGGTCATGGCGTCTATAGGTTGGGTTGATATTAACTTGACCGTCACCCCGGTCACAGTGCCCCTCCTCTTTACATTGCTATCCGACCCCTCATTATCTATCCGGCTTGCAACCTCCGGGGCTCTCCTTCGTATCGTATCGAAAGGGCTGAAGGAGCCGTCTGACAAACTCCAGCTTATCAAGGTCCTTTCCCTCGGCGAGGTCCTCCGCGCTTTGGAGGAGAAAGACACGAGCTGAGCAGGTCGCGCGCGGGAAGGAGACTGATGAAGGCGAAGAGTCTTACCGCGAGGCACTAGGGCGGCTTCTGAATGTCCTTGGTCTCGAGCTGGTCAAACTGCTCGATGTACGCGTTCTCTTTACTCTTCTTCTATCCGTGCTAATGTTGTATAGGATGGCACACCTGAAGATGTACGTGGAGAGACTTCTGGCCTACTTCAACAGATCCTGCCAGTGATGCTTCAATTTATGGCCGATGACTACGACGACACCTGCTCCACCATCTTCCCCATGCTGCAGAACGTCCTCGCTAACGTAAGGACCATGATTTTCATTCATGCTTTGTCCATCTAACACTACATTCTCAGTACAAGCGGAGCCGCAAGCTGTCAACAGATCCTCTCCCCGATGACAAGAAATCGTTCTTGATCTCTCTGCTCGGCGTTATCCTTCGCAAAATGAAGTGGGAAGAAGACGCAGATATGGATGACCTTGATGACGACGAAAGGTCTGCATTTGAGGTACTGCGCAAGGTGGGTCTTCATGGCACTAGACACTGGACATATCGTAGGATTGATGCTGGTAGTCGTTTAGGACCTCCGGTCATTCGTGGACTCCGTGCTCTCAATTGACCAGGACCTCGTCACAGATGCCGTCCGTAATCAAGCAGTGGAAACATTATCGGCGTACAGAAGTGGTGTTCCCGTGAAATGGCACGACGCCGAGCTTGCAATCTACCTGATATTTATATATGGCGAGATCAACAAATGTCAGTCGCATTCGTTTATTCTTCTCCATCTCTCGTCTAACATGTATATCAGCTGGCCCGAAGGGGCGCGGAGCCTTTTGCCAAGCTCCTGCTCTTCCGAAAGAAAGACGCAAAGAAGTGGATTACACTGAGTACCCCCTTACTACCCACGGGGAACTGCTTTTTGCTCTCATCGAGTCGGGGGTTTCCGCCCTATCCTCACCAAACGGTCGTGATGCAGTACTTTGAGACCCTTGCTCGTTATGGAGATTTCTTCAAGGTTCGCAAGGAGTGCATCGTCCCTGCGTTGCAGGCAATGGTGGGCCCCAGGTAACCTTACCTTTCTCCACTCGCATACTCGTTACTTACAGCTGTTTTAGAGGTTTGCATAATCCAGAAAAAAGCGTGCGATCACGCGTATTCTACCTCTTCTATCGATTCATCAAAGAAGGTCGTAACGATATCTCCGTGGAGCTGGCTGGTACATTAATTGAGGGCATACGCGATACGCTAGCCATTCAAGTTGAGCTGCCAGAGCCGGAAGCGGGAGAGGTGGAGGACCCCTTGGCACTACTAGCAGAAGCGACCTCCGCGCAAGATCCCCAACAATACATATTCGAGGCAATCGGCATACTTATTTCCTTATTTTGGAAATCTCCCGAACAGCCAGCCATACTCCTTTCAGTTGTTCGTCCTTTGTTGGACGAGCTTGCCGTGGATATCCAGTCTGTCAAGGGCTGTGCAAGACGTCCTCCCTATCCTGAAAATTCACCGTGTCATCATGGCGCTTGGGAATATCGCCAAGGGTTTTCCAGACTATCCGTCTCCCGTCCCAGAAGGATATATTTTCCCTCCACTAAACGTGTTCCGGGATATCGCGCAAGCGATACTGGTCTCGCTGGAAGCTATGAAGATTTTCAAAGCCGTCCGAGAAGCAGTAAGTAACCATCAAGGATCCGTCTCCACACCGTGTCTTACCCATGTTTGTCTGTAGACTCGCTTCGCCTTCGCGCGCATTTTGGCTACGACCGGGCCCGAGGTCACCCATCTCATCCCTACACTTATGGCAAACTTGCTCGCCCACTTCGAACCCAATGAGCTGGTCGATTTCATGAACTTCTTAAACCTCTTGATTCATCGACTGCAGGTTTGTGCTATCTTCTTTCATGTATGCCCGACCGTCTCATTTCTGACCTTTCTTTAGCAAGATCTGTTCGACGTACTCGACGAGTTAATCGGCCCACTTAACGTCCACATCTCCGGCCTCATGTCTCAACCCGTCAATAGGACGGACGATGTCCTCTCTTACAATGAGACAAAACGAGCATACCTCGCACTACTCAACAACATCCTGACGTCAAAACTACATGGCATCTTCATCTCCAACCGTAAGCGCCAGTTTTTGGTGGCCGTAGAAACCCTTTTTGACGATTACTCAGGGAAACAAGGAGAGCTTTGAGCGTGTGCTAGAGAGCATGCTTCAGCTCGCAGGAGACATCTCAGACCCACTCAGTCAAAAGGCGGGGCTCATGTTCCTAAGCCGCAGTGTCAGCGTGTGGGGTCAACCCGCCTCGGATATCCTGGCTGGCAGTGATGCATCTGCCACGCAAGGGTTGCCAGGATTTGAACGGTTCATCTACGAAAGCGTTGTCCCGCTCGCGTTCCGTGTTCTTTCACTACCAGACCTGAACATCAAGGATGGTCAAGTACTTGTGGTATGGTCTTCTGTTATTCTCGTCACTACCCGCGCTCATGCCACGCTCATAGGTTTTGCACGAAATCGCCAGCCTTCTACAAAACATCGGACGCACGCGTGGTCAAGAAGCCTACGAGTTCTTTGTCTCCGTCTACCTCCCTTCCCAAAACTGGCCAGCAGATACAGCTATGGATTTCACGACCAAGATGCGTGATTTGGACACAAAACAATTCCGAAAATATTTCGCCGACTTCGTACGCGCCTCACGATCCACCTCATGACATGTATCCGTTTTCCCTGTAGACTACAAGAGAAGAAACGTCTAGCTGTATTTCCGACCATACCTTACTGCGTTCTTTGGGATCTGTTCTCGCCTGACGCTCAATTTAGTACTGTATCGTTTTCCTTACAATCTCTCCAGCATTTGCCCATAAATACCGTCGCATCGCACCTGCTCATGCTATTACAATGTTTATCCCCGCTGAAGTCGCCACTATGTAGTACAGTGTAGTACCCGTTTCTCTGGACCAGTCGTTGAGATTTGAGAGATATTAGAGGTCTAGTAGAGCGGGTATTCGGTCTGCGCGCGCAGATTCAACGTTCAACGGCGTCCAACAGTCTTTCAGCGTTCAACGTGTACATTCAACTTTCATGTAACCCTGGTCACTTGTTCGACTCCATCTGCTCGCCGGCTTTCGACGCGGTTTATATTCTCATTTATACTCTCCAATGCCTCGTGTACCCGCCAAGAAGATCCGACACGTGTTGACAGAAAAGAGGGTGGTATAAAAACAACCTGCGAGCTACTGCTCACGACATACTAGTTACGAATCTGGCGGCCAACTTGGTCTCCCTACTCGGCGCAGACCTATACATTTGGTTCTTCGCCAGTCCAATATCTTGAACATCTAGGGCCCCCGCGATACTCTCCAAGACCCTGCTCCCGCCTTGCTCTGTGTCTTTTGATAGATCATCGGCGCGACGAGCTCGTCGAGTATACCTCTGGATCCGCCATGTATCCGCTCCAACCTTTGCTGCTAGCATCACTTGTTGTCCTGTGGACACAAATTGGATGTGCACTGGCCGCTCAAAAGTGTTTCCTAGTACCCCCTGCGAACCGTCGAGTCAACAATGTCGGCGCACCAAGATCATCGTCGGTATCTTCTTCATCTGTGGTCCTCTCCACCACACTGCCATCTTCAAGTACCTCATCCTCATCACCATCGCCGACCCCATTCACCCCATTCAGCTACGGACAAACTCCTGTTAGGGGTGTGAACCTGTGAGTGTCGTCGCCGTTTCACGCGGTATACATGATGCAGGCGACTAATGCTCGCATTGTGCAGTGGTGGCTGGTTCGTTCTTGAGGTGAACTTTCCTGCAAACGCAGTATCCCCTTTGCCTTACCAGTGCTGTCGCAGCCGTGGATAACGCCGAGTGTATTCGTCAATACCAATAACACCAATGTCGTCGACGAGTACACCTTTGGAAAGCTCTTGGATGACGACACAGCGCTTGAGATCCTGCAGCAACATTGGGAGACGTGGATAACGGAGGAAAGATTTTATCGCCATCGCTACGGCTGGGCTCACTCACGTTCGGTCAGCCACTTAGTGCACTACTGTTCTAGATCTTGCTAACCTTTACATCTACAGTATCCCATTAGGATATTGGTCCGTCCCTACCAACGCCTCCGTTGCGCCGTACATTCCTGGCGCCTTCCCGTATTTCAAGAAGGCACTGTCATGGGCGCATGCACACAACGTGCACGTTATCGTAGACCTCCATGGTGCACCAGGGTCCCAAAACGGTTATGACAATTCGGGTCATCGAACGTCCGCCCCTCAATGGGCGCTCGATCAGGACAACGTCAACCAGACACTGGACGTGCTACGGGTCCTGGCAGGGGAGGTTGGCTCACAAGTGGACGCGATCGAACTGTTAAACGAGGCAGCGGGGTTTCTGGGCAATCCCTGGACTGACGTCATACGTCAATTCTGGCAAGACGGATACGATGTTGTGAGGGACGCGGCAGGTTCTGGAGTGAAGGTCGTGATTGGAGACGCCTTCGAAGGTGTTAACGTGAGTCGATATGTTGAAATCTCTTCTGCCGCGTGCTTGACAGTGCCTGTAGTCCTGGCAAGATTTTTTGACGGGCTCCAGTGCTCAAGGTGTTCTCATGGACTATGTGAGTTGCGTTCTTCCTGGCAATGCGGTGTAGTAATTGGCGGTTTCCCTTAGCATGAGTACCAAATTTTTAGTGACGCGGAACTCGCCCGCTCCCACGATGAGCACATATCGGTTGGCTGTCCTCGCATTTGTTCATTTAACAAAAGACTTATGCCCCCTAGTTCGCTTGCGATACCCTGATGCCCAACCTCACTTCGTTCGCGAACTCCAACCTCTGGACTGTCAGTGGCGAGTGGTCGACAGCCATCACCGATTGCGCGAAGTGGCTCAACGGCCGCGGCGTTGGCGCACGATGGGACGGAACGTACGGCGACGGCAATGCAGCTTTCGGATCCTGCACCGGATATACGGGCAGCTCTAGCTCGTTCTCGAGCTCATACAAAGCTTACTTGCGCAAGTGAGTAACTTCGGCATGGTTCGGGGATGGAGATCTAACTTGACTTCGGAACAGGTATTGGGAAGTCCAGGTCGAGATCGGAGAGGCCGTCCAAGGATGGATCTATTGGACTTGGAAGGTAAGTAGAGCCATCGAAGCTGACCTTACGCTCATTGAGCGAACCCCAAATAGGCAGAGAACGCGGATGAGTGGAGTTATCAGAAGGGTTTGGAGGGCGGATGGATACCACAAGACCCGTCGGACAGGATGTATCCTAGCATCTGTGGCTGAATGTTCAGGATGTACTCGTATATATAGATTCTTACATCGTCGGTGATAGACTTTTATACAACAGATGATAAGTGGTGAAGTATAAATACAGCGAACCTTTGCAAGGATAATAGCACAACATGGAGAGATATAAGTATACCAATCAAAACACAAAGCAAGCAAACGCATTCCCCAATGGGTACATCTTGAATCTCCCTAATCCATCGCCGTTGCCCGCGCCGCATAGCACAGATCATCGCGATCAGAATGTTTGAGGAGGCCAATCTGGCAATCCCGTAAGGGCTGCGTTGGACGATTCTCGTACGCGGCGCTTGCTGGCGAGGTCGCCGGAGTGACGATATCCGGCCTGAACCTCTGTCATTTGAAAGGTTGAGGCCGTGATAGTATCTGTCAGGGAGGGGGAGATGCGTCAGCCTGGCAAAAGTCCATATGTTGCGTAGAAAGTCGACGCACCAACATAGCCTTCGGCCTCTTTGTACAACTAGAACATTTATCAGTCGACACCAAAAACTATTCGAGAGGGTGTACGCACCGCGTTCAGTCGCTCGATCTCCTGCGCCTGGGGGTTGTACCCATAACCTCCATACTGCTGTGCGCCGCCGCCAAAGAACCCGCCGGCCGCCCCGACCGTCCCACCTAACACCCTAATTTGAGCCTCGATCGTCCGCCTGCGCGCATCCCATGCATTCTTGAGGGATTCGAAAGAGTTGATCGCTTGCTTCCAAGAGACAGGATCCCATGACTCGAGTTCAGCCTTGTGCGAATGGATGAACTGGCGTGGGTGCTCTTGCCCGGGCGGGCCAATGCCGGGTCCGCTCGTGGGCGATGTAGGGTTGGGAAATCCGGGGGAGGGACCGGATGATGGAGCGGAGAATTGTTGGGTCAGGCCAGAGTATGGATCGAACTGTGCAAGGTTGGGATTGCCACCATACGGTGTTGACTGCTGTTGACCGTAACCTCCTGCTCCCTGACCGTAAAGTCCGTATTGCTGCTGTTGCGGATAACCGGTGGGTTGTCTTTGTAGCTGCGGCTGTTGTTGTTGGGGTATTTGTGGATTGTATCCGTTCACTTGTGGCGAGAACTGTTGACCGAATGAGGACGGGGGCAGAAAGCCCGACTGGCCGGGGGGACTCTGCGTCTGGAATCCACTTTGCTGCCACTGTTGCTGGGGTGCATACTGATGCTGAGGCGGTGTCTGTTGGAGCTGAGATTGTTGTGGTTGGCCGTATGATGTTTGCTGGGGCTGAACCCAGTTAGAGTACTGTGGTTGAAGCTGGGGCTGTGGGGAGCCAGTGCCGCTAAGGCTCGGATAGCGCGAAGTAACGGACGCTGTGTGATCGATGAAAGGATTATTTGAGAGCTCTGCCATTGCTTGTGTGGTGGATGGGCAGAGGATGTATGCGAGCGATGGACGATGGACGATGAACGATGGGAAGTCAGTCCAAGCTGACGACTCCGTCCGATGCTGCGTCCCGGCGCCATCACGTGCGATGTATTTCCGACGCCCGAAGTCCCCGACGTTCACTGGCACCTCCCACGAGATCGGCAGAAAGTTGACATATATTGAGCATAGAGAGCAAGGCGACGTTTGGTGATACATATAGACGTGCAGGAGTTAAGATTACATTATGCGAAGAGAGGGGATGTCTATGGTATCTTGTAAGAGATCCGGGTCCGCCGAGAATCCTGAGAAGTCCATACATGGCTGGGATGGATAGCGAGACGTCATGGCCTTTTGATTCTAGGCGCGGGAACGAGCCCCATGATCCCGAAAGCGAGTGCGTAGAGGCCGCTGGCTGAAAGGCGAGGGGAAGGTCAGTCATCAGACGGAGTGGAGTACAGTCGGGGAACATACACCCGACGACTCCTTGGATGTATCCGAGACTCGAATAATGTCCAAGGACAAAGGTAAGGGAGGACCATCCGAGGATCATCGTCGCGGTCAAAACTGGGATCACGGATGATAGTTCCCCTGATTCACGCCATGAGCGATACTGTACCGAAACGAGATCAGGTTACAACCTATAATTTCGAGGATGATAAAACTCTTACGCACATTAGGTGGTATTCCCTTGAATACGGGGATCAACAAGATATACATGAAAAGAGATATCGACAGCACTCCGGATAGAATGGATGCAAACATGAGAGGTCTATACACTAACATCGTCAGTTTGCGATTGGAGGATATGCGGGCGTCACGTACCGTGATAGCCCGTCCGCGTCTGTCCATACCTGCCCCAGTTGTGGCAGAACTCCCAGCCAATACGTCACTGCTCCTCCGGGACCAACAAACCGAAGCTGGCGGACGAAGTGACCCGAGTCCATACTGGGTGAGATAGCCCCAGAGCTTGTTGAAGGTTGAAGGTTGAAGCTTGAAGGGTTTGAACTGCCGAACTTCCACCTAAGTACATCGACATGGTTTCGGTTTCAAGATAAACGAAGAACATACTAGAAAGCTATGGGCACCCCTTGTGCGATGCGCGCGAGGGAGTCAGGATGTATAGAAAGTGGTGGGGAGGGTAGATGGGAGAGAGAGCGTCGAACGAGAGTCGAGAGACGTGGACACTGGAAGCGAAGGCCCGAAATCACATGCGAAGCGGCTTCAGTCCTCGATTGGAGATTCATCGACATCCATCGCGAGTCGTGACTCGTCCGACCATCATTACGCTGCTTGAAGTAACCACATCCACTCCCCGACCTCCTTGGACAATAATGACAGCAGAGATCACACATTCTGTAATTGGACAACGCTCCGAGTCCCCGCCAGTAAATGGCGGAGCACAAAGCGACGAACGGTGCGCAGTTAACCCCATCTTCATCGTCCGTCCCCTCTCCAACGCAACCCAGCACAGCGCGCATAGTATTCCCAGGAGAACCTGGCCACGAATCCCGGAATGTACAAACAGACGAGGAAGATGAAGACGAGGACGAGGAGTTTGAGGAAGAGAGTGGCGATCCACTCGCCGACTACCCTGACGAGACTGAAGTAGCCCAATTCATATCCCGTCCAAGCATCCTCTCACCTATTTCTATAGGAGCTAGATCTTATACACTCACGTATCTCCTCCCTTGACAATCTTCGCCTTGGCCGCTTCGCAGCGCATCTCCGCAGACTTTGCCTCCGCCAGAACTTTATCCTTTTTCTTGACCCTGCGACCTTCCACCTTCTCACCAAGCTCGAGGAGCTCGACCTCTATGATAACAAAATCAAGGGAATCGGAGATGCTCTCGTGAAATGTTCGGAGCTTGCGTACGTCCCCTCCGTTCGTTATCTGGCATTTCACTTATCTGCATTCAGCACCCTCGACCTCTCTTTCAACCTGCTCAAAGCCGTACCGGACACACTCGAACATCTCCCTTCTCTCAAGACTATATATTTCGTGCAAAATCGGATAACGAAGATCACTGGTCTACATGGAGTTGGAGCCACTCTGCGAAGCCTTGAGCTTGGTGGTAATAGGATCAGGGTGCGTTTCCCTCTCGTCGTACTCCTTCGCATCCGCTCATAGCGCGGATAGATCATCGAGGGCCTCGATGCGCTGGTGAATCTTGAGGAGCTATGGCTAGGAAAGAACAAGATCACCAAGCTCGAAGTGAGTTCCCCGATTGCGCTTGCCTACCCACTTAATCTGTATCTGACATCGCATCCACTAGAACCTCAGTGCGCTCAAGTCACTCAAGATCCTCGCCTTGCAATCAAATCGCTTGACCAAGATTGAGGGATTGGACGACCTTGAAAATCTAGAAGAGCTTTACCTCAGTCACAACGGTGTGGAGCGATTGGAGAACTTGGAGCACAACGTATACCTTCACGCTCTCTTCGATCTAGGAGGCTGTATCCTGACCTAGATCTTTACCAGCTCAAGCTTACCACACTCGATGTCGGAAACAACTTCGTCCCCGCCTTGGAGAACATATCCCACTTGAAATCGCTCACCGAGCTCTGGGTACGCTTACTCCCCCGACCACTAACGGTTACGATGTTCATTCGATCGGCGTACAGATAAATAATAACAAAATACCGACGCTTCAGGACCTCGAGAAGCAGCTCGGTGGCCTTCCAGAGCTCGAGACGGTTTATCTGGAGGGAAATCCCTGCCAACTTGCGGAGGGCGTCCACTATCGCCGCAAGATAATGCTCGCGCTTCCGAGATTGAAACAAATCGATGCTACGTGCGCCCACCCTTCACTTTAACCTGGAACCACTCCCTCTTAATCCAATCGTTCACACAGATTTACACGCCAGTCGTGAAGGCGCGCTGTCGGATTTCCGGTGCCTTCAACATATCCACTGCGCGGAATTTTATGCAACTTCGCGGAGTCATGCTACACTATACGGAGCAGCCGCCTTATCAGATAACACCTGCCTCTTGACTAAGTATATGGTGCCAAGTCAAGTCGGCACATTGTTTGCTATTCCCTTTTTGTTTCGCGTTCAGCGGTAAGACTTCCTGGACCTGGCTAGTGGTTGGGCTGCCTGCGCAGGCGCCGGCACACGTTCGTTCAAAGAAAAAAATTGTTCGTGTATCTATCCAGCAGCAATGCGAGCTTCGCATTCGCGTGCACCCTGCCCCTCCCTCAGAGTACCAGCGGGCCCGCCCGCCCGCCATTTTACAATTGTCCTCCGTCCAAAAACCTCCGAGGGTGACGCACTCTCCCGGGCCCAAAATGATATGGAAATAAGCGTCTTGAGGCAGCGGCCCCGACATATTCTCCGAGCGTCCCGACGTCTTGATCCCCGTCTAAAGAAAGCGCACGATCCTCGAGAGATGGCGCCCGTCGAGGTGCAGCAAGTGCTTGGAAGTGAAGCTTAGAATACTTCAAGGTCAAAGGCGGGGCTCGACCTCGATCGCGATTCGAAGCACGTCCGTTCGTCAACGATCGACGTCCCGAGGGGGCCACCTACTCGGAGGCGGCGCCCGGGAGTCTGGCATCGTCGTGGAGATCGATAGGTACCTCGAGTCGGTAGTGCTTACGATTTGCCGTTGACCCAGGGGCCAGGGCCCCTCTCGGAGTCGCTGCAGCGCAGAGTCGGTTCGAGATTATGTATTGGCAGGACGCAAATGCTTCCGTCGTCGACGCACGCGGTGCGCACGTCAAAGTGAAACAGCCAAGCAGATCTTATTCACATGCAGCGCGCGCGGCGCGCAGAGGAGCGCAGGGCGGAAGTAGCCACATCTACTAAGTAGTATAACGAACTAACATTATTACACCGACATATACTAACGCGTGCCACAAGCCAAAGTGTAATGTAAATAAACCTAGCGTAGGAGAGAAAGAAGAAATCAGGAGACCACGGAGACTAGTGTTACAATACTATGAGCCATTTTTTGCACCGGGGACGTGTTCGAGAAAAATACGAAGAGAGGATGACGATGACGACGACGATGATGTAGGAGGGGGTGGGGGAGGAGGAGGATGAACAACAGTATAAATAAGACTAAAAGGCGTCCAAGCTATCCGGGGGTGAGAACATGGAGAAACGACAAACAGACCAAATGATGGATGAAAAAACACATTTCGGGGGCGGAGGGGCGCGTGCCAGCCGCGCCTCATCGGGCGCGTCCTTCAGCCCGAACTGGGTCGGGGAATAGGGCGGTCATGGGGCGGTCATGCACGTTCACTGTGCGACGAAGGTAGCCTTGCCCCTTTGTCCTTGACGGACATCTCCCAGAGACGACTCGCGCTCGTACGAAGCAGAGGGAACGCCGACCAAGTGAGTGTCCTCTGGCGAAGGTGGCGCCATGGTGGGGAGATGGTTGAAGGAAGGCAGCGACCCGCTGTGCTCCATCGCCTGCGACTGCGACACGAGCGAAGATTGGAGCGGCGAGTTGTGCGAGTTGTACGCGCCGTACGAAGTGCGATACGACGTGAACGAGGGGGGCGAGGGCGATGGGGTGAGAGAGGTGAAGCTCGCCGTTCCCGTCGTTGAATACCCCTCGTTCCCGGACGTCGATCCCGGTGGGGAGTTGGACACATACGAGTCAGGAATAGCTGTCGCGTCGAATGCCAGAGTACGATATCGGCATCGACGACGCGGAGGCGGCCGCAGAGGCAGATGTGGCCGCAGACGCGCCGCCCGGGTTCGCGGCCAGCTCCTCTTGCCTCTTCGTCATAGCGATGACCTTGTCCCGACGCCGGCGCTGCGTGACGACACCCTCTTTTTTTGCACGCGACCTTGCATATCGGAGACCGCACCTGTCGTCATAAACAGACCGAGAAAAAAAGAAGTCAGGGGAATGTATCAAGGGGGTAGAGGAGGGCGAGCGGGACACGGCACTTACGCGTTACACAGGTCCTTCTTGCCGCTAGGCCCCTTTCGCCACTCGGGACTGTGAGTGACCTTGCAGCTAGAGCACCGCACGACACCCGTAGGTGGATTGCCGGCAGCGCGCACCCCGCCGTCCCGCGGAGCGCCCGGACTTTCGCGTCGTTGAACACCGGGCCTGGGGTCGTCGCCAGAGAAGATAGGCGAGCCGTGCAGGGGCTCGGAAGAAGCGTACGCGTATTGAGGGGATGATGGTCGGTAGGTTTGGGCGGCGGAAGCCGTTCGAGTCGAGAAAGGAGGACGACTGCGACGCCGTCCACTGTGGCGTGCTTCCGTATGACGGCTGATGGGAGGGGACGGGGAAAGAAGCGGAAGGCTGGCTGGACGACCAGGAGTACGACGCTTGTGAACTCGCCTGTGTGGGCGGCGGCGTCCATGATTGAGACGGCTGGTATTGGGACGACGACATCTGATGAGATGATTGTGGAAGATAGGGGTTTGCGGGCGAGTCGAGGTTTTGCATGGCGGGCAAGGAAAAAGAGGTGTCGAGGTATTGGTGGTGCGATGGCATAGTATATAAGTTGTTGAGGTGGGTTTGCTGGGGAGTGGGGTGAGCGAGCATGTTGGCGGAGCGTCCCTGAGAGCAGACTTTATGGCACGCAAAGATGATGGAACCTGGGAAGTGACGGAGAGGAGCGGGTCAGAGGGGAGAGCGGAGGGGCAGAAGGGTAGAGAAGGACGTGCCGTGGGGGATAAATATACTTTCGACTTGTCGAACGCCGTCCGATGAAGTCATGGACTGGAGCACCTTGAACCGGTTCGTGCAGGTGGTTTTGGCGGTGGAAGGGGCGTCCGGGGGGGAGGTTAGCTCGATATGGTGGGAGAGTCGAGCAAAGTCGCGTGCGCAGGGCCCTTTGTCCTGCTGGTCCGGGGGCCAGGTGAGCAGGAGGTGTCTTTCGGGCGTGTTGGTGATAATCTGAAAGACCCTATACATGTGTCCGTTCTGAGGAATGTGGTTGTACAGCCTCGAGCAGAGCATGGTAGCGTCTTGGGTGGAGAAGTTCTTGGTTTCACACCAGTTGGACCACGCAGATTTGAAATGCTTGTCATCGTCGAGGGGAGAGAGATTTGTGGAGGCATGCAGGAAGCAGAAGACGAGGCCGTCGGCGGCCCAGTTGATGATGATGTCGACGGCCATGTAATTTGCGTCGATGGCTACCTTGTCGGCGTCTCCCCAGAACTCGAGGGGGCCTTGGTAGCCGAGGAGACGCCGCACGCGGGAAAGGCGCGAGAAACGCATTCTGGTGAAGGCAAACACGGGGCATCGATTAAAGAGGTGAAAGAGGAGCGTGCAAACGAAACGAGGCGTACCGGGTGACGCTGCCGATGAGACCGTCGGGGGTAGGACTGTCGAGGACGTTTCCGAGGTCACGATTTGCGGTAGCCTGTTCCTCTGGGTGTACGAATTTGATGAGAGGTTGGCCGATGAGGAGGTCGGCCTGGTCGGCGAGATGGTGAGCGAGGACGGGGTCGAGGTAGATGAAGCGGAGGTCGGCGGAGAGGAGGGACCAGTCTGGGAAAAGAGGAATTGGAAGAGATTTGAGCGGGGAGATGATAAGCGGTCGGGCGCGAGCGTGTGGACGATCGAGGAGCGATCGAAAGCGGTGGGACTCACAGCAGCGGGTCTCTCCCAATTTCGGGAGGAGGTGATCGGGCGGGTGCGGGGAGTGATGGAGGTGGTCGTAAGAGGAGAGGAGGTAGGAGGAGCGAAGGGCGGGGGCGACCATGGGGTGAAATTGGGAGAGGTGTTGGCCGTCTAACGAGCGGTGAGGTTGGGCGATGTAGCTCATGGTGAGGGCGGGGGTGCGCACGACGGAGCGAACGGCGAGCAGAGACGTGGAAGGGCGGCCTGGGGCAGTTGTGGACGGTGAGGAAAAGAGGGAGAGAGGGGGCGGGGCGAAGCTAAGGCATGGGACGGCGTTCGACTTGAAAGCCAGAGCGAGAGCGAGAGCTAGAGCCTCGAGGGGGAATAAGTATTGAATATTGAATTGTCCACGGCCGCGAACTGCGAAGGCCCCGACCGCTCGGCGCCTACTCTCCTCCCCTCTCTCACGGCCAACTCACGGCCTCTCCTTCCTGTTCCACCGCAACCCAGCGCAACGTGCGGTAAGTGATCGACTGCTCGCACAACCATCTCACAAACGAACCCTCTGCTCACCATCGTCCTCAGCTATCACATCTGCTGCCCATACCCACTTCGTCAAAAATCCCACTCTTCAAATCCCGGCCTTGGCGTCTCCCAGGCCTCAGCGCCGTCAGCTTGAGTTGGCTCCTTGGACGCTTGGCCTGCAGATAGCAGGCTGTGGCTTGAGAGCAGCGCTAACGTTGTTCGTCTATCTGACACCTCCGCTTGTCTTCTCATCTCCAGTCAGGACCCATCGTCATTTCGCTTCTAACTTCGTCCTTCTTCACTTCTTCTCATCCTCGTTCACAAACATATCCAAATACTTTCCTTCCTTCTTCCCTTTTTCGTCCTTCGCATTCCCCCTTCTCCAGATCTCATCGATCCCCTTCCTCATGGCCATCTCTTCCCATCCACAATCAAATATATGGGTCGCGGCCGGCGATGGCGATCTGCCCACCGTACAGGTCCGTCCGTCCCTCGGCCCGCCTCCTCTCGGTCTCAAGGCGTCCTCCTCACCCTGCTTTCCATTCCTCAGACTCTCGTAGAAGCCCAAGGTTCGTCCTGCATACCCCTCGTTGTATGCAGCTATCTCTCACGCGCCCTCAGCCATCTCGCCCAACGCCCCCGATCCCTTCACATATACTCCTATGTGAGTCCGGGCCCCACAGGCCCTCCTCGTGCCCTTTTTTATGTCCTACTGCCAAGGCATGCCGCCGCTTCCTACGGTCACTTGCATATCCTCGAATATCTTATCTCAAAAGGTTTGTTTCCATCACTCTCATCCCCCAACTCGTCCGAATAAATTTGGCCCCAGGCGGTGACGTGAACGTCGTCGACAACGACGGCGATACCCCGCTGTACACGGTCGAAACCGTCGAGACCGCGCGCTTCCTCGTCGAACACGGCGCTATCGTCCGTCGCCAAAATCACGAGGGTGTATCCGTATGTCGCGATCCTCCCGCGTTCACCCTCGAAGTAACTCCTTGCGCTCTGCACACAGCCTGCGGAACACCTAGAAGAGGACTTTCCCCAAGTCGCACGCTATCTCGCCTCGCTCGATGCGCCTGCCTCACAATCCACGCCAAGTGGCTCCATCGTTGCTCCCCAGCCATCGCAGCACCATCAAGAAATCGCGTCAGAACAATTGACCTCGTCTCTGATGAACACCGTGCACGGCATCATGACACGCGCGGAGGCTGATGGCCACGATCCCGAAGACGAGTTGCGAGCCGCGGTCAGTCGGACGGTGCTCGAGGGCGTCGCGGCGGGGTACGGGATGGGCGCCACCATGGACGACGGGCAAGCGACGATCGACGGTGATCGGAGACTGCCACCCGGAGACGAACATGAACCAGGAGAAGGGACGAAGAGAATGAGATTTAATTGACAAAGACGATCGACGTCTCGATCGCCGAGTCTGCCGTCTTGGCTGTACACCGTGTATGCAATCGCGTCCCCCCCTCCGTCGCGATGTGTAGAATAAATACCATCTTCGAGCACGAAAACGTTCGCCGACAGCGTCGGCGAGGTTGCGATGATTTGCTTGGGGCCGGAAACGCGCTCTGCAGCTGACCGGGACGCGACGCGTTTGTTTGGTCTGGCCAAACAACGCGATCGGGCGGGAGATGGACGGGAATGATCGTCTGTTATCCCTCTTCCAAGGCGGATGAGCGCGTTCCCTTCATCGCGAGCGAACAGCCTCGTCCACATCTAAAACTCGAGCGGTCCCCACCTAAACTCCCTCCACTTCCTTCGCCCATGTCTTGGAACGCATCCCTGGCCACGGCGTACACCCTCGATGACATCCACTCCCGCCCCGCAGACGTCGCCGACACCCCAGTTCTGTCCCTTCTTACCGATGCTCACGACAAGGGCTACGATATAGTCTGCCTTCCGCTTACCACGGATGCCTGGAAGCAGCGCTGGCACGCGATGTGCGTCCTCTCCGCGGACGATGTCGACGAGAAGAACACGGAGCCCGAGACCCATGCCGAGACCTGGCGCGCGAATCCCGTGTTCCTTGCGGAGGAGGTCACCTTGACTCGGCTGGGTACGTCCCCAGCTTTACGCGGATAAGCTTCTCACCAATCTGGGGTCGTATATGAATGGGGTAGATGAAGCGGAGGGCGTCGCCGTGATCATCTCGGACTGGCTCGCATTGGATGCTGAAGACGATTGGGTTCGACACGACTCTGAAATCGTAAGCATATTGTCACATCCTTTTCCCACCACTCTCCCTTTCATATCCGAACTACGACGGGGACGCTGTATCACTCTCTTCGAATCACGTGACCTCCGAGGCCGATAAACTGAAGGAGGGCCGTTTTTTTTTTTCATTCCAGGCCTTGCAGCAAGAGCTTTCGTATGCATCCTACCTCAATGTGGAAACCGTCATCCTACCTCCCCCTCGAAACAGGGATCATCTGGCCTCGTACGGCCGCGCGATCAACAGCTGTCTCTCCCGTACACCCTACATGCAGTTCTCCGTGCGCCTGCCTATCTACGACCCTTCCATCTTCCGCTCCGAAACTGCGTCACCTTCCACCTCCCCTTCACCTCCGTTTCCGTCGACTCCCGATACCCCCGGAATTCGGATGCCCTCACGCACACCTCCGTCTACTCGCGCCTCGGAGGCCGAGCTGAACGCCACGTGGGAGATGTGGGATATGGTCCGATCTATGTGTGGATACAACCCGAGGCTAACACTCAGTGCGTTCATCAAACGCGACGGGCGGATATGAATTTCTAACTGCTAGCGAAATAGCGCTGGACCTTACCCCACCCTTGCCCTCTGCAGCCTGGCGTACTCAACCGGTGGGCCGCCGAGCCTATCCGTCAGGTCTTTCTCCCAGCCTCGACTTTTATCGCCAACGGGAAGGGCTATCCGGTTCTTCCCAAAGGCTCTCAAAATTTTCTGCGCGACGTCATGCAGGTAGGTTGCGCGTCTCCGCTTCGTTTCACCGAATGCGCTCTTATGCGTCTCGCTTAGCATCGGCCCACAGTGATCCTGTCCGAAGCCCATTCTGGACTGCACGCGCGGGGGGGAGAGATCGCGTACAGGCAGTACGTGCGCCATTTAGAGAAGACGAGTCCGCACGTTATGCAGACGGAGACGTCTGGAACGGTGGAGAATTTCGCGCAAGGCTATCAGGACTTTCTACAGGCCCCGCTACAGGTGAGAGGCGCTTTGAAGGACCGACAGCCGACCCATAGCTGACGCGAATCGGTAGCCCCTGATGGACAACCTGCAGAGCATGACTTATCAAACGTTCGAGCAAGACCCGGTCAAGTATCAAAAATACGAAGAGGTGACGTCGTACTGCGCTCGCTTCCAGCCCCAGGTGCTGATGTGCTCGCCAGGCGGTTTACCAAGCTGTGTCGGAGTGGCCCCAATGTGATAGGATGTAAGTTCGCGTTTGCGATTCACCACCTCGATAGTGACGACTTTTTTAGCGTGTTATTCGTCGCTGGCGCCGGCCGCGGCCCCTTGGTGGCGAGGTCGCTGAACGCCATTGCACGCGCGAAACGCGAGGCGTTCATCTACGCCATCGAGAAGAATCCAAATGCCTTCGTCACGTACGCTTCCCCTCCTCCCCCTTTTTCTCTCGTCTTTCGCGCTGACGCGCTCTTCGTCACCGTCAGGCTGCAGGGTCGCAAACAGAATGAATGGCAGGATAGAGTAGAGCTCGTCTTTGGGGACATGCGCACGATCCAGATACCGGAAAAGGCGGACATCATCGTCAGCGAGCTTCTGGGTTCCTTCGGAGACAATGAGCTCAGTCCCGAATGCCTCGACGGGGCCATGCGCTTTCTGAAACGTACGTAGCCTCGCGTTCTTTCGCGGTAACATTGCGCGGTATAACCTCCGTTCCTTCCAGCCGAAGGCATCTCCATCCCGGCGTCTTACTCTGTCTACCTGGCGCCTCTGTCCTCTTCGAAGCTCTACAACGAAGTCCACGCGAACCGCACAGAAAAAGCGGCCGAGACGCCGTACGTGGTCATGTTCCAAGCAGTCAACATATTAAGTGGAAACGGCGGAGGCGAGGACGGGAGGTGCGGGGCTCGGGTGCAGGAGTGCTGGGAATTTGAGCATCCGCGGCGTGACGCGGTGCTGAATGAACTCGGTGCGTGGACGCGAGCGGGAGCGTGGACATGTCGAGTGGGGCTAACGGCGAGGATGCGCAGGACTTCCCCCGACGAACAGTCACAACGCGCGGTCGGCGAAGCTTACTTTTCACATCCCGCACGCGGGCGTGCTGCACGGGCTCGCGGGCTACTTCGAGGCGGTGCTGTACGGCGACGTTGGGCTGAGCATACACCCGGAACGCAAGGCGTTGGTGTCGAAGGACATGCTCAGCTGGTTCCCACTCTTCTTTCCGCTCAAGGTGCGCGCGCGCGGGGGTTCGGTTGCGCGTGCAAACGCATCTTCTCGGCTGACGCTCGCTCTCACCGCAGGACCCGCTGTATCTCCCGAGCAACTCCGAGCTGCAGGTGTCCATCTGGCGACTGACGAACCAGCGACAGGTGTGGTACGAGTGGTGCGCGGAGTCGTTCCTGCCCGTGTTCCAGCCGCCGCCGGAACCGACGGCGAGCGCGGTGGCCTCGCCGCGCCCGGACCTGCACTCGTCGTTTTTCGCGCAGGCCTCGCCGTCGTTCGCCGCGCCCAGCCCGCTCATCGACGCCATCGACAACCCGTTCTCGATGGAGCGGGCGGGGACGCCGACCAGGAAAGATTCGCTGAGCTCTGCCAGAGGAGAGAAAGGGGTGGTGAAAATCGGGCAAACGATTCTGCATAACCCGGGGGGCAGGAGCAGCTGGATCGGGTTGTGATAGTGTACATTACGCGGATAATGTGCTCAACTGTATCCTACATTCGAAGGTGCCAAGTGCTCTCATACCAGATGGATTCAACGACATCCTTTGCTGGAGCTGCCCCCCTGATACATAGCCTCTCGCTAGCTTCCTTCCAGATTCTGACCTCTTCAGTCTGTTGCTCTTTACATCAAATCTCTCCATGACTTCAATGAATGGCCATTTAAAATGAATCTCCTTGGGTTCTCCGGGCTTCAGGATTTCAGCAATCCACTGCCAAATCCAAATCCAAAAGTTTAAAGCCAGAGGCCCAGAACTGAGAACTCAGAAAGACTGAGAAAGTTCAAAGCCAAAAAGCACATCATGTCCGCAACTCAGGATCGAACCAGTGAAAAAGTCCTTCGAGCCGGTCTCGAACCAGCGACCTGGGGATGACGTAAGCATTACGTAATGCGGTGCACCCATTACAGTCCCACGCTCTTCCAACTGAGCTATCGAAGGATGAAATGTTTGTAAGGGAGACGCAATATGGATAGCTAGCATCCTGCCAAAACCTTGAGCGCTTGAGCAGGAGCGACGTCTCCACCTTCAAAGCTCCAATACCAAATCTCGCGTTGACGGTCGACGGCCCATCATCATCGGTGTACAGCAGTCGACAAGGTTATGGCCTTCGCGTCTCCCAGACTCGCGTTTGTAGTCATCTTGGTCGTCAACTGCATCCTCTGGTCCTCTAGCTTCTACGGCCAACTTCCTGGTTCTCCCCATCCGGCCATCTACTCTCCCCACAAACGGAGCTCCTTTGGTGTACGAGATCTAGCGGAAGCTATCTTGGTTGAGGATGAGGCAAAGGTACGTCAACCTAGGATATCTCACGAGAACGTCGTCTCACACGACCGCTAGTGTCGACCGATCGCGGTACCCGTAGAAGACCAATGTACGCTGGTCCAGGAAGCTTGCGCAGCTTCGGATACATTTCTTTCTATTCCATACCTCCAATCTTACTTCTGCTCCACCCCCGCCGCACGACCGCTCGCGTTTGCCAGCCTCCTCCTATGGCTCATCCTTCCTCTTCTCCACCCTCGGCATCAGCGCGTCCGACTTCTTTTGTCCCAACCTCGCCACCCTCGCCCAGCTCCTCGGGCTGGACGAGAACGTCGCAGGTGTCACTTTCCTCGCGTTCGGAAACGGGAGCCCGGACGTGTTTTCCACATTTTCTGCCATGCGCGCAAATTCAGGCAGTCTGGCCATCGGCGAGCTCCTCGGCGCCGCGTCATTCATTGTTTCGTGCGTGGTTGGCTCCATGTGCATGATCAAGCCCTTCAAGGTCAACCGCGGCCCTTTCCTTCGCGACGTAGGATTTTTCACAGTCTCTGTCGCCTTGGTCCTGGCCATCCTGTTCGACGGGTCAATTCATGCGTGGGAAGCAGGGTTGTTGGTCGCTCTTTACTTGGTCTATGTCGTGACTGTCGTGGTCGGCTCTTGGTGGGATAGCAGAAGGCAAAGGAGCAGACACTTCGAGGCGCAAATTCCGTGACGAATATGCGGAAGACTCGCAGTCAGCAACGTGCTTCGATGATGAACCGTACCGGGATGATCGTAAGTTTCTATCATCACTTGTCGGACCTTCTCAGCTCACACTTGCTTCAGCCGTCGCCTGCACGTACCGCGACACCGTCCTTACTGGACATTCCACATCCCACTCGGACGCGTTCGATCTCGCATCCAACTCCTCCACGGCTAGACATCCAAACCGACGTTAGCCGCCCCGATTCCCATCCCGCTCGGGGTCTCACCCACCCCTCAGTCAACTTCCGTCGTTCTCCCTCGTCGGGGCCCTGGAATTTCGTCACGTCATAGCCTCTCTCCAGAACCAGTCTGCAGGCTCCCAACTGAACATATTCGAGTCTCCGCTCGCACCGTATCCCGGTGGGCATTACCATCGGTTCCGCTCCTCCTCTCGCCCGCGGACGCCCGTAAGTCCCAACGAAGACCAGGATTCGTGGGACCCGTCATTGGGCGTACCTCTCAACGATCGGCACTCTCCCCAACCTCTTCTCAGTCGTTCCCTCCCTGTTCTTCCGCCGCAGAGTCCACTGCTGGTCGACTTTGGCAACAGCGGTGACGACAACGACGTCCCGCCTATACCTACCATATCACATACCCCTGCATCTCCTACGATTGACAACCCCCCCGATCCCGAAGGCCAATCCTCCGTGAAACTCTCGCGTCGTCAACGAGTGTTCAACGTCGTCTCAAGCATTTGCCACACCCTCTTCCCAACTTTCCTCGGCTTCCGTTCCAAGTCGGTGCTCGCCAAGATTGCCGCAGTGTTCGCCGCCCCGGCCGTGTTCGCGCTAACGATCACCCTTCCCGTGATTGTTATGCCATACGATAACTCGCATTCCCATTACGAAAAGTCGATCCTTAGCTTCGGACCCATTGTTGACTTTCGAGGAAGGAGGGAATTGAGCGCGCCCTTATCGCAGAAGAAGAAGTTCAGGAGGAGCTGCACCATCTGGGGTTCAGCAAGTGCCTTATGGCTACGCAATGCGTCCTCGGCCCCCTTTTCTCTGCTGGCGTTTTATTCAGTGAGACCTTCCCTCTTCATGTGTACAGCTTTTTTTGACGATCCTCGCAGAGAACATGCAATACCAAGGATGGCTACTCTTTGCAGTCGGCTTAGCTGGTCTCGCATCGGGTGCTTTAGTAGGTCATCTACGCTGAAACCGGAAATCATCCCGCCGCTCGACTGGCACGATGCTCTATGGGGTTCTTCGTAGCCATGGTCTGGATCATGGCCATAGCTGATGAAGTAGTCAGCGTGCTCCAGGTCGGTCTCGTGCCAGCTTCCCGTTCTTCGACGCTAAAGCATACTTCTCAGACCTTCGGTTTCATATTCGGTCTGTCGGACGCGATCATTGGCCTCACTATCTTCGCTGTGGGAAATTCCCTTGCAGACCTCGTCGCCAATATGAGTGTGGCTGTAAGCTTGTTTTCCCCGATTTGTCCGGAGCTGGGCGCCTGATTTTTCATGCCCAAGGTGTTTGCTCCTATCATGGGGTTCTCGGCATGCTTCGGTGGACCGATGCTCAATATGCTACTTGGGAATTGGAGTCTCAGGCAGTTACATGGTGCACAAGACGGGCAAGCCTTACTCGTTGGATTTTTCCACGACGCTCCTCGTGAGCTCAATAGGACTGCTTGCGCTCCTGATCATGACGATCATCTTCGTCCCTATGAACGGGTATTTCTTACCGCGGAGGTGGGGCGCATTTTTGGTGGTCTGCTACGTGCTGATCATGGCGATCAACGTCGCGGTCGAGGTGGTCTCGCATTAACGGGAGTGGGGACTGTAGGTTTATTTTATTCACTTTGAACATTTCATGCTATGATTGTGTGCCCCGCTAATATATTAGGGATTCCGACCGAGGATGTATCGATAGCTTAACTAACCAATGTCACATATTGCTAAGTAGTCATCCACACCCGCTCAGAGTCGATCGCGCGTCCCAGTTTAGCTAACAGATTGCCGTTTTCGTTCATGCATGTCGACCCTCAATTTCGAGTCGGGCGCGTATGACGTTGGTGCTTCCCTGTTGACTGCCAACGTTCTCGCTCGGGGCATATATAAGACTCTTTCCCGCCCGTTTCCTCCTAACTTCTTACCACCACATACAACGCTACACTCTGTCCTAACGCCCTCCTCCCCGCTAGCTTTACGACCATGAAGACCTCCTCCGCCACTCTTGCCTTCTCCGCCCTCGTCGCCCTCGTCCCCGCCGCAGTGGCTCAAATGACGATCAACTACTCCGTACGCTGCCCGCCCCTTTACCGCCACGCCTCTTATTAACCCTGCATGCTCTCCTAGCCCGTCTGTCGTAGAGTGCGGTATGTCGAACGTCAGTGCGCGTCTTCGCGGGCTCGACTCTCTGACTTGGTCATCTAGAACCCGTTCAGTTCGCTTGGAACGGCGGTTCGCCACCCTACTACCTGTCGCTCGTTCCGGGTTACGTCCCCTTCGTCGTCTTTTCTCCTTCCACCTCGCTGACAGTATGCCTTCTCGATATAGATGGTCAGCCCGCCGGGCCCGCGGTGCGTTGTTCCTTTGAACCTTCCTCCCGTCGGACGCTGACCTGCCTGGTTCAGTTGAAGCAATTCCCCAAGCAGAGCGACACATCCTACACCTGGATGGACGACCTTCCCGCCGGTACCGCTTTGTACGTTCTCCTTCATCGGCACACCGCTGTTCTGTCTGATCCCGCCCTCCAGCAACGTCGCTCTCAAAGACAGCACGGGAGTTCAAGCGTTCTCCGCACCGGTCACTGTACAGAAGGGGACCGACCAAAGGTGCGCGTCCAGTTCTCTTTCACATATACCTTTACCCTTAACGAAATCCTTGGTCTCTCTATCCAGCTGCCTAAACACCAAAGTTGATGAAGAGGCATCTGGGTAAGTTATCTTGTTTCGTTATCGATACTTCCGCTAACCTCTCCTTCAGACCATCATCGGCAGGGGCTAGCCCCGCCGCTACCCAGGCTGTTCCTCTCGTCGCTGGCAGCTCCAGTGCCCCTAGGGTCCACCGGCGCCAGCATCCATGCAACCACCTCCGCTGCGGCTACCCCAGGATCGTCCGCTGCCCCGAGTCCGACTCCCGCCAAGGCCGCTGCCGGGGCCAACTCGGCCTCCACCAGCTCCCCCGCGCAGGCTACATCCAAGAATGCTGCGCGTGGTGTTGTCGAGAGTGCGACTCATGCTGCAATGGGTATTGCGGGTGTTATGGGTCTCGTCGGAGCTGCACTACTCTAGACATTTTGTTGTTGTACCTACACCTAGCCCTTGCCCTCTTCAGCTGTTTCCCATCCCTAGTCTGTGATACCCACTCCCTGGATCAATTCTAATGATATGTATCATGAACTATCTACTCTGGTGTTTTGGCCATAGTAGCCTAGGCCCTTGAAAGTGCTATCTATGTGGAACTGATCATGTGACTGTGAAAATCATGAAAATGAAAGCCCAGGAGTTCCCTCATAGCAGTCACTGAGTGTCCCATCCACACCTCACCCTCAGGGTGAGAAATATGCATAGTACCTGTGTGCACTGCCCTCTCTGATGATTTATTGCAGTCTTGTGATAGCAGCTTGCCATCACGGTTCCAACGAGATAAACCCTAACCCTATAACTCTTGTGGCACAGCCACCGGAGCGCCTCGAAGGCAGCGGCAGACGACAGGTTCGTCCCTGTTTCCTCCCGCAACCTCCGTCTCAAGTTGATGTCCGGTCTAGGCCCATCCCTCCCACTTCCTCTACCACCTACAATCATCCTATCAAAAGATCTAGCTATCAATTTTGCGAAGGCGGTGTCAAAGGAATTCCTTTGTCGATGGTCGCCGAATTGCATGGCTTGCCTCAACAGCTGGCAGACCCTTAAGGAAGTAGGTCGCTGTCGCATTTTTTAGGGATAGCAGATGTACCTTGCAGACTATTCTGTGGTCTTGGAAGGTTCACTTCCAGCTCTCTAGTTGGTGTAGCTGTCTGGATGCAATCAGCCCATCAGCCATGGCATTCTGGCATGTTCACCTGGTGGCTTGATCGTGGGAACTCTACTTGCTCAGCTCCTCTTGTTCGCATTTTTGGCTGTCTCTAAGAACTGACTTTGCAATCTTCTTGATAGCACTGGTTCTGGCATTGTGAGACCTCTAAGGGCAATGCAAGCACTGTGAGCTTTTCTGATATTTTCTGTCGCATTTTTTCCGCATTTAATTCGCATTTTCCTCTGATTTTCAGGCAACTTTCTCCTGCCGCATTAATGGCTGCTCTATGAGATCTGCCTCTCTGAAAGAGATAAAAACCCATGTGGAGAAGAGTCATCTGCTTCGAGTCCACCTCCCTTGTCCTATCAGATGTAGGTGCTCCTGTTTTCGCTTTTTTGAGGGTTTTGATTTATGTTTTACTAGCATGCCCAGAGTCTTACAAGCCTCCACAGCTTGAAACTCATTTACAGAGCACTCATTCCAGTCTCCTTGGCCAGCCGACACACATCCAGACCATACTGCACCCTCTCTCCCTCCCCTCTATTCATGTCCCCCTTCTTTTAGCCCCTCTCCCTGTACCTCCCCTTTCTAGTCCCACAATCCTACATCTCAAGCCTTCTCAGAAGTGCAAGAGACAGAATGTAGGATCTGAATCTTCTCTTCAGCATCAAGTCCCAGCTGGCCATCGCCAGATCCGACTTAGTGTCAGTGGAGCCCTTCCTGTTGAGGATGAGGAGGAGGTGGCTATCTCTTGTGCTCTCCCTAATCTTCCACCCTACCCTTCCTACAAAGCAGGGGTTTATCCAGATAGCCATGTTGCTACCAATCTCCTCATCCGTCCCTTCTATCCTCCTCTCAAGATTCCTGAACTCTCTTCTCCCCTTCTCATTGCTGAAAGGCAATCCCCACATATCCCTAAACCACCCCTCTCTTTCTCCTATCCAGCCTTTTCTGCTCGCTTTATTATACAGGTGCCAGTAGAAGAAGGAGAGATGGTCCCCTAGGCCTGTTGAGGATGCTGATGGTGCTCAGCCTTGACCTCCTTTTCAGTTGTTATCTCTCTCTTCCAGTGAGTTCTCTTTCTCTCAGGCTTCCCATTGAGCATCGATGCCTAACCTCAGTGTGTAGTAGAATGTTTTCCACCATGTTGTCGCACTTCCCCATTGCAATTTTGTTCAGATATTCTATTTCCATATAAATGCATCATAATATTCACATCAAAGCCAGAGGCTACAGAGATATCATCCACAGACAAGGGAGGGCACCATGACATAGTACTAATCTAGAGGTTTGTGCAGAACACATGAACTCACCACAGCATTCATGAATTGCTAGCTACAAGGGTATTTGCCCTTTGTACGCTCAACAAAGGCATGGATGCTGAGTGTGGACTCCTGTATTATGCTACTGGACCAACTCTAGATGATACTTCAGAAGTTGCATTGAAGATACTCTATAGACTGGCAAGAAGCAATCAATGACTGAGGAGACATAGAGGAAAGGTGGCCAGATGCTGGGGGGTTGTACTGCGGCACTAATCTCCAATAGTATGCTACAGGGCAGCCCAAGGCTCATGTTGCCAGAGGAGATCTGAGAGGCCGAGCCTGAGATATCCAACTTCCAGTGGTCAATTCTGAGTCCTGAGTTACAAGTCTAACAAAACTCCCACTTTCGCCAGTTAACAGGGCACCATGGATGAGCGGAGATAATGTGTTACCGTGAGATTAAGGTATATGTATAATGTGCCACCTGCAAGCATGAAGGTAGACTGAGTACTACCGGAAGAAAGAGACTACGAGATTGCCGCTCAGTGCTCAGTCGCAAGGACACTGTGACTTCGCGGCGTGCAAAGTTGACTCGGCGCGCGGAAACTTGATTGCATCGCGTCCGAGTTTGAAACGCCTTCTTGCCTGGGACCGGACCACGAACGACATCAAGAACACAATGGCACGCACCGACAAGGAGAAGGCTGCTGGGATCAGCACATCGTCTTTCTTCGATCTTCAGGCCGAGCTTGCGAACAAGAAAGACGAGATCGCTAAGCTCAAGGCCTCCGGCCAGTCCTCCGTGAAGCGTGGCAGCACCAAGAACCCGGACAAGGTGTCCTTCTTCGTCTTCCTCTGCGCCTGACCCCAGAGCTCATGCATGTGTAATCTCTTCCAGAAAGTGTCCAGATGGGCACAGCAGAACAAGAATGTGGACAAGCGCGCTGCTCGTGATATCCAGCTAGAGGACGTGCACAAGCCCACATACGAATCCGCGCGCATCGTGCTCGAACGCAAAGCCAAGATCTACGAGAAGCTGATGAAGGGACAGACCGGGGGACTGACAGATGCTCAGTTTGAGGGGGTGCTTGTCGACGTATGTCTCTATCCGTGGCCTTCCTCGCCGACTGTATTGATATTGAAGACAGTTCGATGCGAAACCGGACGATCCCTACGAGTCCGATAGTGACTGATGCTGACGAGAGTTTGACTGTACCTCAAGAGCTCCGGCAAGTGAGTCCAGGCTCTTCCATCCCCGTCCTGCCATTTTCACCTTTCATGCCTGCAGGATGACCCTGTCATTGAGTACGAGGACGAGTTCGGTCGTGTACGCAGCGCACCCCGCTCTGAAGTTCCACGCCATCTTCTACCACTCAACCCGCAAATAGGAAAGGAAGATCCTGATGATGACGACGAGTACGTCTTCCTGAGTAATCTTTTACCTCGCTCTAATGTCTAGAATTATCGCAGAGGGATCGTCCTTGGTCAGTCCCTTCTCCTTCGTCGTACCCTTGATTGCAATGTTTACGAACTCTTCCTCGGCAGAAAATCCGCATGGTTACTTTCCTACTTACGAACCCTCCGTGGAACGTCTCAAGGCTCTTCAAGCCGCAGCGCAGGAAGCAGAAGAAGGGCCTCTCAATGTGCACTACGATGCCTCGCGTGAGGTCCGGGCCAAAGGCGCCGGGTTCTACAAGCTATCCGGGGACGAGGGAACACGGAGGAGACAACAAGAAGAACTCATGAAACTACGGGCGGATACCCAAAAGATGCGAGAGGAGACAGGCGCGGTGAATCTCAGGTCGGGGAGAGGTAGAAGGCATGCGCCCGGAGGATGGAAAGGATGCAGTGGAAGCTACAGGGGTATCCCGTGCAGGTGAGAAGAGAAAGAGGGATCTGGAGGAGCGGAGAAGAAAGGTGGAGGAGGCGAGGAGGAAAAAGGCGAAGGGAGGAAACGGGGAAGTGATTGGAGCAGCGGATGGGCCTGCGTCTGTGGCGAGGCTTCCGTCTAGCTGCCTGGCCTCACGGTCGTCAACACCCGCTGCCGTTCCGAAACAGGTGATCCCTAGTTCTCGTTCCGCCCCTCCTTTGGACCCCTTCGCCGCTCTCGAGGCCCAAGCCTTTTCAGGAATCGCCCAGGCCGAAGGTGTTGACCGCTCACATGATGTCGACGCATTTCTGGCCGGTGTACGGCTGGAATACGGGAACGAGAGGTAGCAGGTCATTTATATGAAATATCTCGATGCATCCGTATGTTATATTGACGTCGGAAGTGTACTATGTTGGCTGATTCCACTCATTCATCCACCAGTGCATTCGAAATTTCAGTCCGAGGCCTTTTGCACGTTGCGACATACGTTACTTGCCAGACGTCCATGAGCAGTGTCTGAAGACTAGTACGCTCTGATAGGACCGACCTGGGCCGATTGTGCACTGCGAATGCGAGGAAGTATGATTCAATGTCAAGATACATGATACGATAGACACACAGCACGGTCCACTGCAAGAAACGGCCGGGACCCCTTCCGTGGTCGAGATGAGCTCCGAAGGGAGATTCATCCCAAACCAACAAATATATTCTGTATGTCGTGCGAATAAAATCTTGGGGCCTTATACGGCGCATTGTATGGTAAGCCAGATGAACAGTGTATCTACATGAGATACCCACCAACTCCGATCTTCAACCAACGAAAATCCTGTTCGGTGTTCCTTCACCCGCCAGACACTGGACATATGACCGCGACTTCTTCTCCGCCGTGAAGTACCATTTTAGATGGGTCATCGACCATTTCAGCGTCTACGCTCCATTGACTGCCCTCGAGGATCTGCGCAAGTGGTGTGTTTGGATGGCGAGCGACAAGGAGGGAGGCCAATGATGTGAGGGTAAAGCCGGATTTCGGCGATGGGAAGGGTCATTGTGGCTTCAGAAGATTGGTTGGAAGGGGCAGAATCGGAAGCATCGGAGAGGTACACGCTCGGACGAGAGCCCGGTTGCAGTGGAGGCAGCTGCAAAGTAGAGCACGGTGATTTCAGGGACGGGCATTGTGAAGTTCTAGATGTGGCCCGGATGGGAACTGGTGAAGGACGTGTCTTGAAGGAGAAGGATGAGTCAAGATAGGGATGTGGACTGGGACTAGGTGGTGGTCAAGAAGGAAGACGATTAGGGTGATCCAGACATCGCACAGCCACAGATTATTTAAGGTCTCTGAATATCCGGGATGTCTCAGAATTCAGTTGCTTCTTGCAATAAAGCGGATATACTCCATCGTCATCGCCGTACTACTCAGTCGGATAGAGGTCGTAGCTCGGCCGTCCACCATATTGGCCGCGATGTGCGTATCCAGACGTCTTGACCTGGGACGAAATGGTTTGAAGTTGACATGACTCCATCGAATCCGGATTTACACTCATCTAACTGCCCAACGGTTGTTAGACCCAAGGAGGTGAAGAGATGCCCGTGCACACATACCCAAGTTCCACCGAAGCCCCCTTGTTGAGAGGACAGTTCGAATCGACGCCAACAGGGAGGAGCCCACATGTAAGTCCAAGAAGTGAGTGGTCTATGGCGATGGTATGTTCTCCCTATGGTTGTTGTTAGTATTGCGGAAAGGAGAAGTAGAGAAAAAACCCACGCACAGAGTCAAGAACCCAGCCAATATTATCGTCTGTCACAGGCGAAAACGCGCCTTCCGGTCTTGCGTAATTTATGCAGGTAGGAGAGGGTATGGATGGTCTGGTCGAGACGTCCTGCAAGTCCACCAAGGAGAACGACATCATATCGCTGATTGAGAGAAGAGCGTGAATAAACCTAAGTGGAGGCGAAGATGCGTACAAACGCACTTGTCCCTCGTGACAGCGCTCGAGTTCTTCCAGGCTGGCGAGGCATTTCATGAGATCTGTCATATCTTGATCAGAGTCTTCCACGACCGGCACACCCTACGATGATGTCGAGCTCATCAGCAATCCAAAGAGTCGAGGTTCAACAGTGTGCGTAAAACACACCTTGGTCTCGTAGAAGCCCCGAACATCCTCGCGCAACGAGTCCAAATCGCCTTTAATGAGGTCAGGAATGAACTATCTTTGTGTCAGGGAAGGGTGAGCGCTGGCCTTGAAGGTGATGCATGAGAAGACTTACGCTGTCCACGTCTGAAGAGGCGACGAGGAGGTCATGAAGTCTATTCGCGCCGCCATCCGCACACGCGTGCCAAGAGGTTGCATTCCATACACGATCCAAGAGAGACCGAGAAAAGGGTTGGTTGAGGATGATAAGTGCAATTTTTGCATCTGGTGAGGAGGAGGAGGAGGGTTGGAGGAAAGTCGGTCGACCAATGGACGTGTGGAGAAGAAGTGTAACCCATCGGCAAGAAGTTCAGATCTTCAAGCTTCGAGCTCCAGAACTTGCGAAGCTGAAGAAGAGATGGACAAAGCCGAGGTTCGTCCTTGTGCACACAAGCGCTCGCCCGTCCAGGACTCCATCGTCAAGCTTCAAGGGGGGTCCTTGTCCAATGTCCAACGCCCATCTCACTCGCCGATTCGATTCCCGAAGAACTTGTCGTCCTTCCTCAAAAGCGCATTCAACGCATGCATTCAGATTATCGATTCCGTTCTTCCACAAGTCGTACGTAGCGTGAGTTTCAGTAGTTCACAACGGCAGCAAATACGGCATAAGTTATCGTCCGTCCCCGCTTGCCCCAAGAGTTACAAGGTGATCTTGGTACACAGCGGGTGAGGTTGGCATGCGAGATGTGCTCCATCTGGCCTAAGCCTCTTAACAGCCTCTGAGACGCAGACATACCTTGTTTTACCAGCGCCTGCTCTTGTTACTGAAAGCATCATCGCCTTGAGATGGCTCGCGAGTTGCGAAAAAATCAGTGGCCATAAAGTCTTAATTCGTAGACATGGTTGGCGCTGGATGGGACTGGGTCCGGGACCGATCCGAGCTCGTCCAGAAGCCCCCTCAGCGGCCGCTCCTCAGGAAATGACTGAATCAGTATCGGTTAAGTTCGTAGACAGAAGTGGAACGTATATTTGCGTACCAGGTCTGGTGCATGACGCTGCGATAAGCAGATGGGTTTGGTATAGATCGTTCACCTTGATCGCGACCCTCACGTCACTCGCTGGGAAAGAAGAAGCCTGACTAGCATTAGGCGTTCAGCGGTGGAAATTATGGGAGATCCACAACGCGCACCTGAGGAGGAGGAACTCTGCATATATCTTCCATAAACTTCGTGACCCGTTTCTTATTTTTCTCTATGAAAGGGTCGAGCGCCGTCATGTATGCTTCGCTCGAATTGCTCGGTCTGTTGGCCAGGTTCTGCAGCATCTTGGCCAGCTATGGAAGAAGTTGAGTGATGGAGTGAGCCATGATATCAGAGCGATGTGGTCACATACCAACGTCAGAGTCCGGCGTGGATATTTCCCCGGTGCTTGCTTCAAAATCTTATGCGCTTCAGGGGATACAATGGCGGGGTTGGCGTAACGGAGGAAGAAGAAACCGCCAATGAGAGAGCAGATGTTATCCTCCGATGCGAGATGGTCTTTACTCTGTTATCGCGGCGGTGAGTCCAAGGCCGACGTCTGTAGTAAGCGTACACACCTTCGTAAGAGCACGGATCTGCCTGCATATTAAGCGGATGCCGTACGGGATCACTTCGACGCTGTCGATGATTCTTGAGAGTAAATTGTCTGCGATTTCCACAAGTTTCACGATGCGAGGGGTGATCAGAGCTTCAACGTCAAGATTGACTTGAGCTTCTTCAGCGGAGACGTTCAGAGGAAGATGCACGGGAGGATGACCGGTGTTTCGCTCCATGGCGTCGATCATTTCTCCGTATACCTACATGCTCAAGGGTCAGTGTGGAAGCGACGAAGGCAGAAGGGCTGAAGCACCTTCACCGGGTTGATTTCGAGGTTGAGATCACTCCTCTCCAGCAAACGGGAAAGGGGCGATGCAAGCAATCTTCGTAAGTAATCCTGTCCCGGAGCACGACGCGTATAGCTTGTCAGCATGCGAGAGACGGGGGTATTTGCTCGGAGGAGGGACCCAAACTCGTTCGCCTCGTCGAAATGGGCAGATAGCACAAATCGGAACGCTGAGAGGATAAGGCGGTCCTCTGTGGTTGCTTGGATGGGATTCCGGGTATCATTGTTGTAGAGGGTAAACATAATAGTTTGTAGGAGGGTATCGAGTTCCGTGAGTGAGACGAGCGTGCAAAGGGTGGCGATGCGACGGGGGGAAGAATGCAGAATGGTGAAGAGGCTGGAGTAGGCCTGGAGTTTGCGTTCATCGGGATATGTTGGAGGATAGGTTGGATTAGCCCGCCGCGGAGATGGCGCTCCCTGCGAGATATGTCAGGATAATGACATCGGATGAAGCGACTGGGGACACACCTCGTAAAAAGAAGTCATGGACAAACCAAAGAATCTATACAAGCCGAGCGGGGGATAATTGACAAAAGCGTCTGTCGGCGCTGAGAGTTAATGTCGGTGAGAGAACGTGGGCATTCCGATGCATGCGCAGGCGGCAGAGGGAAGAGGCACAGCAACTCATGTCATAAATGACCCCGTCGGCCGTTTGGGAGTTTGCCGCTGCGCGTACAACAGATGTCTCACTGGTCACTATCTAAACATCACAACATTCGAGCATCGCCTCCTCATAGCCTGTCTTATTCATAGGACAAGAGCGCTGAAAAGGTTACAACGTCCTAGTGGTATCAGGCGTAGAGTAGGTAGTACATCACCAGCAATCTCTACAAACAACAATGACCATAGCGAATATCAGCTCTGGTTCCGCCTCCAGGACGAAACCCCAATAGCTCCCACGACACCGACCACAAGCAGTGCGGTTCCCGCCCCAATCAGTCCAGGAATATACAGATACCACGTATCGTCCACGCCTTCCGCGGTCGTCGTTTTGGGAAGGCTGAGCTTTTCATCGTCTTCCTTGGTACGGAATCGCCGACGTGGTCGGCTGCCCGCTGGTGGCTTCTCTTCCTCGGTCCGCACGTCGATTGATGGCATTTCCAGTTCTATCGGCTCCGGGTCGGACGTGTCATCTCCCTCTGGCACGAGGAACGGTACATCCAGCTCGGGAGAAAGAGAGCGCGCACGCTCGAAATATTTGCATGCGACAGCTCTGTCGCGCCGCCAGCTGTCGGTTCCACTTGTAGGAGCGCTCATCGGTGGAGGCTGTGACGGTAGTCGGATAGACGATAGTGGTGAGTAAGACGAAGAGAGCAGCACAGTCGCTGAGCCCTCAAGGTGGAGAAGCCCTGCTTCTAGGTAGAGCTGCGCAAGGCCGCTCGCCCCGCCAAGCATATGAACGTAATACGATACGCTTCCTGGTGCACGGACACGTTCGTTATCGGGAACGTCGCTTGGCACAGCATGTAGCGGCACGTAATGCGTTACCAGGCGCATCGCTGCCGCGGGAACGTGTGCGCGCAACCATGCGCGCCTGCAGGTACGACGGTTTAGCAAGAAGACAAGATGGACGAGAAAAGGTAGACGTACAAGAAGTATTCAAAACTTCCCACTTTGTCGTTGCGTATATCCGACAGCTCGAAAGCGACGAGGGTCAGACTGGTCGGATCCATGTCGTAGGTTTGCTCCTTTGGATCAGAGGGCGACGAAGGTCCGATCGAACATGCGGACAGTATTGGGGATACAGGGCCGACGATTAAAGACGGCCATATAATAGAATCCGCCTTCTCGAGATGGAGAGTCAAGAGCCTCCCCTGTCGTGTGCTATGTAGAGATTCCCGGGAGGAGAGTGAGGACGCAAAGCTGAGGGACGCGTTTCCAGGAGACACTCCTCGTGAAGAAAGATGCGTGCGCCGACGTCGTCTTTGTACTGTAGCATATCCCGTACGCTCATCTGCTGACGAGACGGGTGAAGAATGAGATGGGGAGGGGAAGAGTGAGGTCCTCGGCGTCGGATGTGGCACCACTGGCGAGGGAGGCAGCAAAGCTGCTGGATATATCAGGGTCGGAGGAAACAAGGGCGTATGAAGACTGTGTGGATGCGGATGCCGTGGACGTGGTGGAGATAGTGCGGTCACGACGAGAGAGCTGTGTTGTGTTAGGCTCCAGCTGCCACTCCGAGTGCACAATGTCCACGTTCCCGTACAGACGACCCTTCAGCACGGTCAGTGAGCCAGAATGGTCTTGGAGAGAGAAGAACACGTACTTTGATCAATGGGGGTTGCCCGCGTACTCCCGCAACGAGGTATGTGCGTTCTATGGTGACCTGTACGCATCATGAGTGCACAAGGAGCGATCCAAGGATCGTAATACTTGCCTGGACTTCCTCGTCGAGAACACCGTAAGGCAGTATGAGAAGTATGGTGGCCTGTGCACAACACAATGAGCGTACGTTGAGCAATGATGCATAGCCAGATTCACCTGGTCGTGAGACTGCAGCGCTCGATGTGCACGTCAGCTTACGGGTAAAGACGTCCATAGAGCATAGTGAACGTACTTGATGCCATGAATATGGTTCGTAGTCGTCTCGTACGCCGCTCATGCCTGTTCTTCTCAAGTAGGAGTTCACACAATGACCGAGTTGGGGATGGTGGTGGTCAACGGACAAGAAAGGCGAATCAGGATGGTCTGCCGCTTGGCTGTCCCATAGTACTTACTTCGATTGCGGCCGCTGCTTTCCAGTCTCACCAGGGGGTGTGCGGACGCGGATTCCGGCACTCCAACCCCAGCGAGGACCCCGGACACCGTCAACCGGGGTGACGAGATAAGATTCGTTAGATTGGCCAGATAAGAGCATCTGCTACTGTGCAGCAGTGAATATCAGCCTCGCTAACATCGCTCCTGCGAGTTCTGGAGCGTAGGTGTAGAGGCATTTGATGAATGACAATCAATATTCGAGGAAATACATGTCTTGCAGCAAATATGACACTGGTTGATCTTTTCCGAAGGCGAACACATGGATCTCGGTGACAAACTGACATGGTTCACAAGGTATGAATCGACATGGTATGGTATGATGAAGCAGTGTATTTGATACGAAGGCGAGACGTAGACGTACTCAGCTGTGCTTGTGGCTGTCTCTGCGGATCTGATGCAAGGACTTCCGAGAGACACGAACGAGCGAATACACACATGTAGATGGTAACAAGTTCATAAGCGAAGGGCGGGGGCCGGAATGGGATTGAATAACGAGGTGAATTTGGAAGGCTTCCAGCGAGAGTATACGTCCTGTGGAGGATCGCAGGGTAGCGAGTAGGAGAGTGAGACGGCAAGTACATGCACCTTTTCAAGTTACCAGCCGCCTACGTGTGTTGTCCCTTTGCACCTTCCCTTCGTTCCCTCCATTTGACGGGCCTTCGAGCCAAAACCATGGTATTCCAGTTGATCCGATGTATCATGTATCACGAAGGTGTCGATGTTGGAGATTGTGAGAATCTTGACATATGGCCGCTGACCGAGTCCCAGAGCATCCAGGAGCTGATCCAAAGTTGATCACCAGGCCACCAGACACAAAATCAAGGTATTGGATAGCGCACTCGTAGGAGAAATGGATATAACACCATGAAAACAGAGAGGAGGGGAGGAGGGGAGAAAATGGCGGGAGAAAGCAACGCGACGTCAAAAATCCCGGCCACGTGACGATTTACGATGTATACTATTAAAATGTCCACTTCGTGTCAATCTACTATGACTCTGCGCGATTTTGGGGGTCTGTCATTCGATTAGAACTGAAACTTAAAGGAGCCCTCGGGCATACAGCTCATTCCACTCGAGTATAGAATCGCAAACGGCAAGAACGAGAATGCGAGCGCGGCGCGGGTACCCGCGGACCGGAGGAGGACCCCGAAACCGTCAGCCTTGAGTATGAGGGGAGTTGGAGTACCGGTATTCCTAGCCGGACGCCCCTCGAGTCTCACACGCGACGTGGTCCTCGTGTTCAGTCACGTGTTCGTCAGTCTTTGTGCTCAAGTTATTGAAGTTACAAGTACTTAGCCTCAAGAGTTGCATATTGCATCCTTCCAAGCGATATGAATCCAGTCGTATGTGGTACCAGAGTATACGCGTGCTGCTGTACATGCACATACAGGGGAGAAAAAGGAACGTGGGGGGAGAAATGAGTGACAGCCCGGGGATCTGACCTGCAAACCAATATATATATATATATATATCCTGGGGTGGTGGGAGAGGACGAGGAGGGGTGTAATATGTGATGCGATGTATGTATATATACGAGCGGAATGAAACCGCCGTTCTCCGGGGTGATAAAGATATGAAGTACCCAATAGCAAGCCAAAACGAACTGCAAAATACGAAAGGAAACCTGCAGCCGTGGGTATACCGTATCTGACAAGAAGTGTGTAAAGTGAATATACAGGCGCGAGGCCCACAGGAAGGTGGCATGTGTCATATAGGCAGAGGAGAGGTCATGAAGGAGAAGGCATCGCCGCCTTGGCCGTCTTCGCGATCCGATTGAGTGTGTCCCGCTCAGCCTCCATGTGTTGAAGTAGAAGTCCGTCCAGACGCAACATGGACTGCGTTCGGTGTGAGCGGGGTTCATGGCCCTGCGCACTGCTACTCTCCTCGTCACCCTCGCTTTCGTGCTGACCCGCAGACCGGGCCTGGATGGCCAGCTCCGCACGCGAGAGTGACTGGTCCGACTTGCTCTCTTTGAAGTACTCCTGGCGCGGCGCCACATTGCCAACGGGAGCATGGCGAAGAGACCCAGGAGGGACAGTAAGGGAAGCCTGACTTGGGGTGGGGGAGGATACATATGGTGCTGAGTGATTCCCCAAACGCATGAACGGGGAACGGGGAGGCGTCGACGGTATGGCAGTAGGCGTTGCCCACGCGGTCGTGCCATAGTCCGTTGTGCTGCTCTCATACTGTTCCTCGTCAGAGCTCTCGAAGTCGTCCGTGGCATGCGCCATCTGGACCTCGTCGAAGAACTCGATAGGAGAAGCGGCTGGAGTAGATCCATGTAATGCCGAGGGTCCTGGGATTTGTAAGAGATCGCGCTCTCGCTGGCTGAGACGCGGCTTGTGCTTGTAGGGAGAGGACGCCGGCGAAGTGAAAGGCCGTCGCGTGTTCGCACCGCGACGAGGACCAGGGGATGGGCGACGAGAGTTCCCAGGCGATGAAACAAGGTCCACCGCCGACACATATGCGGAATGCCCAGGATCCGAAGACGTCAATGAAGGGCGAGGCGATGAAGCCAATGAGCGAGATGGCGGCTGCCGCTTCGTTGGTGTCCTCGCACTGTATGAGGAAGATCGAGGGGGTGGGTACAATGGAGTTGTGCGCGCGACAGACGAAGTCCGTGGTGGTGGCGATCTTGTCCCCTGACGTATACGCGAACGTGGGATCCCAGTTGCCTTCTGCACGCCATGTCTTTCGTCGACTCTTGCGTTGGAGCTGCCGTATGAAGATTGATCGTAGACTCGCCCTTCCTCTATACCGTCCTGGAAAGCTGATTGTGCAGGCGAAGGTAGGGAATACGACAATGAGGGCCGACTACGGATGGATGCGGATGACGAGGATGCGCGACCGTGACCCAAGTCCTCGATATCTTCACGTATCTCAAAGCCCGAGTCCTCCGAGTAATGGGACCCGCTAGTCACGCTCTCGTGAGGTTGGTGCCGTGGGCTGGGCGGAATATCGACAACCCGTGGTGGGATCGAGGGAGAGGCCCGGTCTCCAAACTGCGGTGCAGCGATCGATGCAGAGCTCGACTGCAAAAACACGCCGCCCTCGTAAAGATCATGCATCACAGGCGACGATGTTGCCCTGCGTAGACTGTGGTAGGAGAATGGGGACTGGCTTCGACGCGAAGAGTCATCTTCCTCTGCTTTCAAGATTGATGCGGGGCCGAGTTTTCGTGGAGGTGGAGCTAGGGGTGTATGAGGAGTTGCTGGTGTCTCTGCACGAGGAGGGTTCAACGAATTGGATAGGTTCGGCTGACGTGCTGGGATTTGGAGGCTTTGAGTGGATGCCCTCGGACGGACCATAGGACTGTGAAGCTGATCTGGTCTTGGCGACTCCGGGACCTCCTCTAACGCCTCCGGTATGACGATACGTTGACCCAGATTGCGTTTTGTACTTGGAGAAGGAGAAGGCGTGTGACGACTTTGTCCAGAGGATGTAAAGTGGCTATCCACGTTGCTAGAAGTCTGATGTGAGGGGGAGCGGGATGAAGTGGATATATGCGGTGTGTGCATCGGAGACAACATCTTCGTCGACGGAGCCGGAGTATTGGTTAGGGAGTGTCCCACTGCCTGATGCAACAATGCCTTGCGCCATGTCTCTTCATCCAGATTCATTGACCATACGCCAGGGGTGCCCGGAGGTAGCCTATCCGCCAGGAGTGCCGCGCCAACAGACTCGTCAACACCCAACCCATGGGCCGCGGACGTTTGAACTGCAAAGGGCGAATCCGCGGACGGTGGGGGTAAGTCGACAGCGTCGGTAGGATCGATAACGTCATCAAAGGCCTCGACCTTATCTTTTTGCGCATCCTGTTCGGGCGTAAGTTCGCCGCGAGCCTTGATGTCGAGCTCGGCCTGTTTCGCAGCGACAGCCAGGTCGTCCATTGTCTCACGCACCACAGCGATGCGGGCGGTCGGAACGCGAGGACGGGTCGACAGATGACTGTGTGGCAGGGAGAGCGCATGAGGACGCTTTGTCCAGCTAGTGCTGGGTGTAGAATCTGAGGTTGCGCGCAGGATAGGGAGGGTGTTTTCCGGGGGCGTGTTGGGTGAGGACGGTTTGCTTCTTGCCTTTGGACGAAATAGATCGAAGAACCCGGGCCCTCCACCTTTGCTCGGCTTCTTCGGGTGTGTCGCGGCAACGGGGGCCAGATCGGCGCGGGAGGGTTTAGAGTGTGCGGGCGGCAAGAAATAATTGTTGTTGACCAAAAGGCGGAGGCGATATGACACGTCGTCTGCGTCGAAGGTGCGGTGTTCGTCGCTGGGTTCGTCCGGGTCCACCGAGGTGACATGGAAGTCCTGCAATGAGTCGGCGAGGGAGCGCGGGGAAGGGGGAGATTCGGTCCCAGAAATGGTGGACGAAGACAGCGGGTAAATGGAGGACGATTCACGCGATTGTTGAGTAAGATACGAGTCGCGTAATCGCTGGCGGGCCTCGCGAAGGGTGGGGAAAGCAGGCAGTGTTTGCATGTGCATATATCCATGTTCGGAAAAGAGCGGACTGGTTGGTGTGGAGGCTCTCGAAAGGAAAGACAATCTGTAGGCGTCGCGGGGAACGCTAGAACCTCGCTTGCGCCTTCGACGCTGGAGTGGATATGGCACATGAGTCCCTGCGCGGTCGTAAGATGACGGCATACATACCTCGACGGCGGCGGTCTCGTCGTCTGCAGGGACGACTCTAGCGGGACGGGTGTCGTCCACCTGCTCCAGACCGGCGCTGGTAGGGCTTTCGGCGAGCGGTTGCTGAGGAAAGATGGTGCCAGTGGGAGAGGTGCTGGCTCTGAGAGGAGAGCGGGGAGGACGATCTGGACGGGAGGTGTCCCTAGACGAGGACGCGTCGGGAAGAGCGGGACCGAGAAGCTCCGCCGCAGAAAGCATGGGCACTGGCACGTCGAGCTCTGAGGCGAGGGGGGGACCGAGGCTTTTTCCCCTCACGGTGTTGATGGTGAGGCCCGTGAGCGCTCTTGAACGGCCGCGGATACGAGGACGGCGGGTTAGGGAAGAGACGCTCTGGACACTGGCGGAACTGGCGAAAGAGTCTGCGCGAGCACGAGAGGGGGGGTCGACAGGAGGCCATGGTGGTGGGAAGGGAGAGAGGAAATAAAATATCGACGACAACGCGCGATAACCGTCGTCGTCGCCGTCGACGTTGACGGGAAGACCCAGTTTTCGGCAGACAAGCGTCGGCAGCAATGCGCCGTAGCCTTTCCTTTTTGGGAGGAACGCGCCGACGACAGGGGCACGCGGTTCACGGTCAGCTGCTTTGCAAGTTGCAACTCACCATGTCTCTCTCAGACTGTATGCCTCCTCCTCCCCCCTCTCCTTTCCCTTCGACGCTCACAACCCTCTCCTAGTCATCCCACAAGGCGGTCTCCTTCCAAAATGGCAACTCCTCGTTGCAACTACCGCCTTCTTCAATTCCATTCAGAACTTCGTCACCGTCAAACTCACCAAGAGGGTGTACAACACCGTTCCTCCTAGCACACCAGGCAAGACACTGATTTTTTTTCCAAACGCCTGTCTCTCAAACGTACGTGCCATGGTAGTCACTGCTCTCCAAGCTCGCACCTTCGCTGCTTGGACTTTCATCTCGGGTGTGGTCAGACTTTATGCCGCCTACCACATACACGACAAAGCGTGCGTGTACCATTCTTTCTCCTACAGGCGCGTCTGACAACCTCTTTCGATTAGAATCTATGATCTGGCGCTGATCACTTACTTCCTCGCATTTGCTCACTTTGTTTCTGAGATCTTCATATTCCGCACGGCCAAGCTTTCTGGTGCTGTGATCAGCCCCGTCATTGTCTCCAGTAGGTGATCTTGCTTTATGGGTTTGTGTGTTGTTAACGTGCTCTGACAGCGACAAGTCTCATATGGATGCTCGGGCAGTATGATTTCTACGTCAAACGCTGAAATTGGAGTCTTGGACACGTAGTCCGCCGAGCTTCCCTTTCGGGCTCCCCGTGTCAGCCTTTCCAGCCTCGATTTATCCCCCTTGCGGGCGGGCGGTTGGTATCTTGGTATATTGTTCATGTAATCACGTTATATCTCGTCTACTTCAGGGTAATTCATGAACTGATTCCGTGACGGATGCATTTGCTCGCACACTGCAAGATGAACGCCATGCGCAACCCTTCTTTACCCTTCTCGTGTCATCGGCACGTCTTCCGTTGCGGTCGCACACCGTCGAATGGGCGGTACAAGTGCTTCTTTCCAACGACAACCCCAAAACACAAATACCAGCCATACAGGCCACCTCTATACTTGGTCTACCCCGTTTCTACGGCATCGAAGGCATCCCCGGGTACCTCTGTGTTCATTCTCCACCCTTGGAACTTAGCATCGGATAGTCATTCCCGAGGGTATTCCTTGCGGCGTTCCACAGACTTCCGCCGTCGTACTCTGTAATTCCAGGCGGAAAGTCGGGCCCACCGCTCTGGTGGCTCAACCCCGGTTTGCGTATTTGACGCACTTCGAGTGGTCATATTGCCCAGCGCTGATGTCAGAATGTGCAAAAGTGTCCACCAGGTCGCTCACACCCCGGGCCCCCTCATCGATCTTCCTTCTATGAAAATCCACCAGCATGCGGCTTGATGAATCCGTGTAAAAAATCCACAAGGTTGGCTACGCCTTCCGTTCGTTGTTCGCCTACCGTTCCGAACGCTATTTTAACATCGCGCTCCGGTGGTGGCGACATCTTCTGCGTCCTGAATATTCGGAAAATGAGCGGAGGAAGGTAGGAAACTGGCGGTCCCTTTTGCGGGGTTCGCAGCTCGCGTCGATCGGTACGGTTCACCCCTTTGTCGAGCGGATCTCAGCCTGTCTCACATGGTGAAGGTCCCATCGTAGAAAGGCGACCGTCCTATTCGGCATAAGTAGGTGCAAGTTTACACAGCGTGTAAAACGGATCAACGCCCTAAACGGTCACGACCCCAGCATTATGACCATGGCAGGATGGCAAGCAAGCAAGCATGCGCTCCATCATTGCGAGCCGGCGTAAGCGCGGCTCGAGTATGTACGGTACAGGACGCCCATGAGCTGCATGGCGGAGAAGTCCCGTGCGCTATACTTACCAGAACCTTGACAAGATTAGCCTGACGTGACGGGGTGGCTTCGAATGCGAAGAACATGGAAGAATAGAGCAAGGTTTGGGCCTTTTCGTCGGTTGAGTTTCCTGACCTGCCAACTGATCTGCATGTGCGAGGACCAGCGCAGGTTAGGAGGGGTCACGAGTTTGTAGATCGGTCAACAAACAAGGGCATCTGGGTTCCCTGGGGGTACTTCATTTTGCGCGGAGAGGCTTTCGCTGATCTACGATGGGAACTGAAACTGGCCGCCGAGTGACCGAAGAAGCAGCCTAGACTGGCGAGAGATGGCGCTATGCGAATCAGGATTGCGACGTGTCTCTGCTTCGCTTGTCTGCGATCGCGTCCGTATATGGATCCTTATTTGCTGTCGGGGGCCGTCGGGACCAAACGTTAAACCACCCAGTTCATTCAGGCGATAGTAAGAGGAATCTGAGGTGCTGTAGCCTGCTGCAGTTTGCCAGTTGGAGGAGGTGGAGTCGGATGAGCACCGCGAAGGTTGCATCGGCGAGGGGTCGGAGGAAGGAGCCGATTGGCAGGAAGTTGTTAAACGTAAACGCGCGACCGACGTGCCCGGCTTTCTGCCCCGCTTCTTACCCCGCAATACGTCGCAACCGGACGGGGTAACGTGACATGATCCGCGCGGATCAATATAAGGCGAGCACTGAGCCGTGTCTTTCCCGATCGACTCTCCCCTCCAGCTCATCGCCTGCTTAGTTCTCTTTGGAACTACGGTCACCTTTCATCGTCGAACACACCAATGGCTTCAGCTATCAACTCATACCCCCCAGAACTCATTAATCTCATATGTGCTCACACTTTCGCCGCAGGCCTGCCGAGCGCGTCCCCTTCACTCGATCCATTATACCTCCTCCCCGCACCGGCCCCCACCGCTCAACCAGCTTCATACCCACCTGCATGCTGGTCCGAACCCGTCGCACGCCGTACCCTGGCCAGTCTGTCCCTCGTTAACCACGCTTGGTCAGCCGCCGCACGTCCTTGGCTCTGGAGGCGCGTCGAGGTACGTCTCCCCCGCAGCTGGCTTGCCCTCGTGGATGAGATTGCGGGAGGAGACGTCGAGGACGAAGACGAGACTGCTCGGGAGGTCGACCAGTCCATCCAGGAGGCTGCCCATGCTGCCCTCAAGGCTCGTGCCGCCGCCGGCGAGCTCCCCGATGCCGCTGCCACTGCCCGGCTCAAGGAACAGCTTCTAGAGACGTTGGGAGGTCCGGAAGGGCGGTATCCCCATCGAGCTCTTGTCTCCCCCTGCCTCGCGCGAGCCGAGTCCGAGGAGGCTCAGGCAAAAGAGCAAAAGTCCGGCGCGGTGGAAACTTATGCGCTCGATTAGCGATGCCGTTCAGGATCTCATGGGCCGGGACGACAACGGCATGTATGGTACGTGAATTTCGCCTGCTTTTTTCGCGGAGAAATATTTATTGACGGCTGAGGTATAGTTCCTGCGATCCAAGACCACCGGCCGGGGGGTCATGTGCGCCACCTAGATTTCAACCATTTTCGGACGATCGGTATGCGTCGTTCGGTCGAGGAGGGCGTTAACAGCCGATTCGTGACGGGAGAGCGCCTGGAGGCCGTGCTCAAGGTTTGTGCATTTTATCCTGTGACGTCGGAATGCCGGGTTTCCCCCTGCTGACCATCTGCATTTTCAAAAAAACGCAGGAAACGCCGAGTCTCACGTCGTTCGGCGCGACGGAATATATGGACGGCGCTCTGACGCTGCCGGTGCTCAAGGAGCTCTTCCTGCGCGGAGCATCTTCAAGGGGACGTGGTCAACCGGTCCGTGGGCGGGGACTCGTCATCGAGGATCCGAATGACGCTGAGGCGGAAGATGCGGCGCGTCGGCGCGAATGCAAGGAGCTTGCAGCCGTTGACCTCACCGGTTGTGTCAGTGCCGTGTTCGTGAACGCGCTGGCAGAGTTCGTGAAGGTCTCCATCGGACCGTCGACAACGGGCGAGTCGTCCTCGGAGGACGATTCGGCGTTCGAGCGCCGACGCCCGAGGAGGGCCCCTCGGCCCTGCGACGAGCCTGTGTCGTTTGTTGGATTGCAGCGCCTGAGTTTGCGCGGGGCCAAGTCTATTTCGCCTCACATCCTTACACCCTTCATCCTCGCGTTCCCCTCCCTCACGCATCTCGACCTGTCGGGCACCCGCGCGACTCCCGAGCTCTTGGAAGGTTTGGCCGCCTCGTCGTCGATTCGCCTCGAATCGCTGTCATTGGCTCGATGCATCCGCCTCACCAGCGAGAGCATCCGCGACTTTTTGGTGTACTCCCCCGCGGCGAGATCCTTGGTCGAGTTGAATCTCTACGGCGATGGCACCTTTCCCTGCCCGCTATCCCCGGAGGAGCTGCGAGAAGTCCTCACAGCTGCCCCATGTTTCGCCGGTGGGCAGCTTCGCTACCTCGACCTGTCGAGCGCGCCGCTCGACCGTGCTCTCCTTACGTGTATGCCAGCGCAGCCCTCGCTGCGCTCCCTGGGCCTCGCCCACATTGCGTCCCTCGAGCTCGCCGCCGTTGCCGAGTTTTTGCGGGACAAGGCGCAGAACGTCGAGGTGCTCACGTTGATGGGGACGTCACCCGAGCTCGCGTACTCGGGCGCACGCAAGGCGTCCCTCGCCTTGCACGCGCAGATGATTACACCGCTGTGCATGCCCCCGTTCTCGCTCAGTGGTCCCCCACGTGCGCCGCCTACACGTCTACGTGTGGTGGAGTTGGCGACGCCGTTGTTGGCTGGCCTTGGAGCTGGCGCAGGATCGTGGCGCATCGTGAAGAGCAAGGGGGGCCGGGGGTGGTACGTGGATACGGCGAGTGGATGGGTGGCGGAGAGGGGCGAGGAACCTGTGCTGAGACGGGATTTGACGAAGGATCATCCGTGGAGGGAAGCGTTGGAGAGATTGGCGGACGCAAATGGCAACGTGAGCAGCGGCGTCGGGTGGCACGCACGCAAAATGGAGGTACGTGGATTTGTTTTTGCGGGCTGTCGGTCGATGCTGTTCTAACGTATGCTTCTTCTCGCTGCCTTTTCTTTTTTTCCGGGAACAGGTATTGTACGGCCACGGAATGCTTGGACGGGAGGACGGGTTGTACGGGGCCGTGTCATTTGCGTACCAGGGATAACGCGGTAGTAGGCGCGGTCGAGTCACGCAGAACGAGAGCGTTCTCAACTTCTAAGTACGCTTCGCCCGAGCTTCTGTATTCGGGAAAAGTTCTCATCGGTTTGTTTTGTAGTGCTAAAATACAATACCGAACAGATGGGTTCTTGATGTGGTAGAAGGCGAGAACCTGGGGCCTGGGGATTGAGTGGCGCTATTGTCAGTACGGTACCGGTGAGAATAATGACGATCTGGATGCGGATCATTTTAGGCGAAAGACAAGCAGCTACACTCATTCTTCGCAGACGCAGTGTACAGCGCCACGAGCCAGTGCCACGAGGTCCATATGCGACTGGCGGCTGAGACCGGCTGAGACCGTGGCGGGCACTGCGCGTTTTGAACCAATATTGAGGAAGAGAAGCTTGAGTCAGTGGCCGTGCACCGCGTTGAGGGCCCCACTGACAGGGTTCAGGCTGTTTTGGACGATCCGGATATCGCACTAATAGGGTGGCACGCGCGAAAGGGGGAAAACAAGTGTAGGCACGAAGGCGGTCACCAATTGTCATCGTAGTACACTGCCTGAAGAACAACAATCGAGAGGACACATGTGTACAACCACGGTACAGTGACCAGGTCGCCGTCAGAGTGAGCGTGGAACAAGCTCGACGTACGAAAATCGCGCTGGTGTGGGTGTGGCCATCATGTAGCCACCGTCGATGTGAGGGGGTCCAGGAGTATGACGATGATTGTGACACCAGCGGCGCAGAGTCGACACCGGATCGAGATATCCACTGGGCTTGGCAAGAGCCGCCGGGGGACAGCGAACCTTCTTACAGTCGTTCATTATTGTTGATTCACGTCGTATAAAACCCCGCTGTGTCCTCACCCCACGCTCCTTCATCCGCCCTTCCCCCTGTCCCCTTCCCCCTTCCCCCTTCCCCCCCTCCCGGATTCTCCCTCGCGTTCGTCGGCGTTCGTTCCGCTTCATCTGTATGAGTGCGTCGCTCGCTTCCCGCTTCCTGCTTCCCGTTCGAGTTCTCACCTTTTCCCGCGTCTTCCAATTCTACAGCGTTTCCGAACACACATTTGACCGCGTTGTCAGCGAACAGTGATTCCGCCTCTTTCCTCCCGCCCACGTCCACAGATACGCACGCCCCGCTACGGTCAGTCCCCCCCTCCCGCCACTCTATTGCCACGACCTGCCACGACCGACGCCACTCCACTCAGATCGAAGCCGGAGGCCAGCACGAGCATGTCCAAATCTACCGAAGTTCATGACGACAACGCCAAGTCCAGGCGTCAGCGCTGGTTCTCCGTGCCCTCCTGGAAAGAGTTCCGCGAGCATCACAAGGCTAAGAAACTCGCCGACGCACCCACAGTATGGCAGGGCATTAGAGCAATCGTTACCATGTCTTGTATGTCTTGCTCTCCACTGTAACCGCGGTTTCTCCACAACTCACCACTCTTTCCGCCTACGTTCAGGGCTCAATGTATTGCTCATCTTCATCCCCATATCCGTACGTCATCCATGTATCCCCTCAAAGCACTCTCCCTGACGTCTTCATCCAGTGGGCGTTCCACTTCGCAAAGCTGGACAACACCCTTATCTTCGTCTGTGCGTCCCCTTGTCCATCGTCGTCTGTCCAGCCCCTGATCCCTGTACCAGTCTCCTTCCTTGCCATCATCCCCCTCGCATCTCTCCTAGCATTTGCAACAGAAGAGCTTTCCCTCCGTCTTGGTCAGACCCTCGCAGGTCTTCTTAACGCTACCTTGGTGAGTTCCGAAGCATCCCCGTTCTCTCGCTTCCCTAACAACCGTGTTCTCTTTCCAGGGAAACGCGTGAGTAATTCTATACTTGCATGTATGGCCATTCCCAACTCATTCTTGTGGCCCGCCTGTTCCCACTCACCCAGTGTTGAATTGATTGTCGCTGTACGTTCCTTTCTCGAATTGTTTAGTCGTGGACCTGACCGTCTGCGCAGATCATCGCTTTGCTCAAATGCGAGCTTAGGATTGTGCAATCGTCTCGTGAGTCCTTTTTTCCTGTGTCTTATCCCCTGCAGGCGGCCTCCGGTCGTCGCGCCGTTCTCCCTTGCGAAGGGCAACGGAGTCGTTCTCTTTGCGGCGACACCGCCTTGAAGCTAACGGCTTTCCGCCCTTTGCTGCGCACTATCAGCTACACTGTTCTCCCGTTCATCGGCGGTCCAGTTGCCGTATCCTCGGCGCCTCGTTCTCCTAGGACATGTCGTCAGCTAAACTGAATACCCTTCCCCCTTAGTCGTGGGATCCATTCTTAGCAATCTACGTGCGTTTGTCGGACTCATATCACGAATGGCACACCTCACTGACTGGGGGCCGTCCTAACTCTAGTCCTCGTGTTGGGCATGTGTTTCTTTGCGGGGGGGACGAAGTTCTCTGAACAGGGGTTTGGTCTGAGTGCGTGTCTTTTCCCTTCCGTTGCGACGCCAACCCGTCTTGTTTCTACGTCGTCCCGCTAACCCATGCATCGGGGAACCTTGCAGGCGCAACACAGCTGAACTCCTCGCTCTTGACCGTGAGCGTGATCGCCGTGCTGCTCCCTTCGGCTTTCCACTCTTCCGTCCAGCCTTCCAATCTCGTCCAGGACCCGCTGAGTGATGCCCAGGAGCGTGCCGATATTTTAGCTATCAGCCATGGTGTACGTCCATTTTCCCTGGTATGCGCGACATCCAGACTTACGCGTTCTTTTCCAGGTTGCAATCGTGCTCCTCTTCAGTGAGTCTTTCTCCCCACCGTGTAAGTCGTGTGGACGAGTTATTGATCTACCATTTCATCAGTATACGGCTCCTACTTGGTGTTCCAGCTCTTTTCTCACAAGAACCTGTACGATGATCATCACGAGAACGTGCAGAAGTCGGTTGCCTATGTCAAGGAGAAGGACCCCATGGGCATTTCCAGTGGTGTGGCCCCCAGTCACGGTCCTGCCGCTGCCATTGGCCAGCCTGAGTTTGCGTCGATTTCCACTCCGGATCCGGCTCGGTTGGAAGCCCAGCAGCAGCAGGAGCGGGAAGACGAGGAGGTTGAGATTCCGACGATGAGCGTACCGCTCACCATCGGCCTGCTCACCGCTGTCACAGTTGTATGTGGCTGTTTATCATCAGTTCTGGATGGTGTCTGATCCTTTTCGTACAGCTGGTCGCCATCACGGCAGAGTTCCTTGTTTCCTCTATTAACGGGTTGACGGACACCGGCAAAATCAGCAAGGAGTTCGTCGGTTTGATCCTCTTGCCTATCGTCGGAAACGCTGCAGGTGAGCCAACTAGTCTTTCTTGATCCAGCCGAATGAACCGCTCATCTGGTACTCGCAGAACATGTTACCGCTGTTACAGTCTCTGTTAAGGACAAGTTGACGCTCAGCCTGGGCGTGGCTGTGGGCTCGAGTATCGTAAGTGCTGTCCTTGGCGAGATTACTGCTATTCGCTGATCGTCGTCGTACCCACCAGCAAATTGCGCTCTTCGTCATTCCGTGCGTCCCGGGTTCTATCTTTACTCGCGTCGCTTCATAACATCTTCCTCGCAGTTTCATCGTTACTCTTGGTTGGATTATCGGGAAGCCGCTTTCCCTCCAGTTCGATCCGTTCGAGTCGATCGTGCTGTTCCTGGCCGGTTAGTAATTCCTTCTCTTGTGGTGTTATTCGCTTGCTGAAGCTTTTTTCTCGTTTAGTTCTGACAGTCAACTATGTCGTGCAAGATGGCAAGTCGAATTGGCTTGAGGGAATGATCCTTATGTGTCAGTATAGTATTCACTCGCCCTTTTATCGTCTACTGACCTCTCTCCTCACACTCCATAGGCCTCTATCTTATTTGCGCCATCGTATTCTGGTACTACCCAGGCACGGATCTGCCCACCAATCTCCTTTCTTGCTGAGAGCTTTTTTTAATTGCGTTGCGCTCGAGATGAGGGCACCGGCGATTGTTTGGACGTCTTCCCGTCATCCAGAATTTGTTCCCTCGTTCGAGTCGTCGTGTCCCGTTATTGATCTCTCCAGGTGTACTTAAATAACCCCCTATCCCCAATTCAACCATTTGGACAGTCTCGACTATGGTTTCTTGTCCCCCGTTTCTCGCATCTCCAGACTCCTACTACCGTTGAGCTTTCGCCTCCTTTCCCTTGTTTATACCCGTGCACGTTTTCTCTTCTTTCAACCCCCCGTCGTGTCGTACTCCGCACCCTTCTTTGACATCGATCTCGTAGAGTGGCGTATCGTCGTGGTGCCCGTCCCTTGTGTAGCCATAGCTGACAGCCCCCATTTATTCCTCACGCACGTTGAATAATGACCATCCTTTCTATCCCTCTGACGTAGGCCGGGCTCCCAACGTCATGTAGCTCCTAGGAATGACAACGCCAAGGAATACATTGTCACTGCATCGCATCAATATCCACACAACAGCTCTCCAGTTGGATTGGCGCCACCGTGACCGAGGACAAGGATCAGCGCCTTCTGCGGAGCCATGACGCTGGCGCATAACCACAAAACTACGACACCCGCAGAACTCGCCGCAGTTTTGTTCTTGACGTTGTTGGGCGGAAATCCCGCGGAACGACAAACGTACGGAGTCCCAATATGGTTTTGACTCAGACGCTGGGTCCGAGGAACGTTAACCGAGGAGCCAAAGCGTCTGCAAAGTAACGTATTTCGACAGCTGGGGCATATTTTCCTGTTCATACCACCCTATCGCCGCCCCCACCAAGTCCTACTTCGCTCAATGCTGCGTCGTCTCTGTAGTAGACCTACGTACTCACATGTCATTCGATCAGCGTGTTACTTGCTCCATCCCATGGCAGTATAGAGTGACGTCAACCACACAAGCGCGGCCTGAGGCCTGAGTAATGACCTGAAAGAAGTAGGATGATACAACACAGATGCAAGGCTCCGCATACGATAAATACAGAGGTGCGTCACGACGTGAGTTCATATGGCGCACACAAGACGTGTACAGTGTGTCCCCGGTCAAAGCTTCGCCTTGACAGACGCACCAGAGTTTACAAGCGTAGCACCGGCCGCCGCAAGCACCGTCGTACCCCGCTCCTTCACCTTCATTTCTAAAGAGAACAAGGTGGAGCAAGGTCAGGATCCGGGTCCAAAAACTCGTCGAGAGGGCTAATGCTTACGGAAGATGACTTTGTCGCCCTCTTTCCACATCTCCGTAATGAGGGTCTCGCCGGGGAACACAACACTCGCGAACCTGGATGTACGCGTGATGAGTATGTATGAAACAGGCGGCACGGCCTGACAGTACTCACCGAACTTTGATGTCTTTGAATTCGCCATATGTTTTGTAGACATGCTTGCCCGCAATGCCCATGAAGCACAAGCCTGTCGTTTCGCGTCCCGTCAGAGGTGTTTCAGGGGGGTGATGGACATGCTGGCTCACCGTGGAGAATAGGTCGGTCGAAGCCACCCACCGCGGCGAACTCGGGGACAATCTGTGAGGTAACACCATGTTTAGAAATCGGACGAGGGGCGAGGATGATGAAGGGACGCACGTGAAGGGGGTTCGCATCACCACTCAGGCTATGGAGGATTACGTTCAGCACGGGTGGTATAGCTGGCCACGAAGAACGCACCGATATAGTGCTGCCTGTGAAGGCGTCGTCTTCTCCTCAAGGATAGCATCGGGTTGACGTTTTGGGGGAGTGTTGGGGGCACTTGCAGGGCCGCGGTCTGCCGATAGCCATTGAGTACAGATTTGCGTTCAGATGTGCTATCTAGCCTCACCGTTGCCAGTCCGTTTGCCGCCAAATCCACCAGCACCACGGATGACAAGCGTCGATTGCGTCTCGAATATAACCCTCCCGGAGTGTTTATCCTTGGTGGTTACCACGGCAGTCACGGCCGCCGCCTTACCCTTGTCGAGGACCTCGAGTAGTCTAGACGTGCAGAGGCAGTGATTAGAGGGTTTGCATGAGGGGGTGGCATGGTGATGAACTTACCGCGCCTCGTTAATAAGCTCCCCGCTAGTAGGAATAGGGCCGTTTATACTGAGATATTGTTCCCCATGAAGCAGCTTCGCCTGCGAAAAAGGGGACATGTAAGGTTAGTCCGCAGCCGTCAGATTATGAGATACACGCACAGGATTGAAGTTGGGCAACCAGTCTAGCGGGAGCGTACTGCTCGCCTGGAATTGGGGGATGACACCGAACGTCGGTAAGGCGGAGAACGCTTCATGGCCCTCGTAAGTCCATTGGAGCTCCTTCTCCGTCGCCCCAATGCCAAGGTTGTACAGGATGACGTCGCGTTCGGTATAGTTGAACTCTACAGGTTCGGCAACTTCCTTCTTCGCGTCCTTAACTAGTTGCGAGTCTTCCGGGTCGTCGTAGGGAGAAGCAGGTTCCTCTTCATTGCTGAAGTTGGCGACGAGCTATGCAGGTTCAGGCGAGATACTTTGGAAGAAAACGTTAATCGCTTACAGGCTCCATGCCTTCTTGGGTAGACGCAGGGTTTGAGGTGCGGCCGTCATCTGCACTTTGTTAGGCACTCGATAAGGCTAGTCAAATGAAGTGTTCTCCCACCGAAGTTAGTGATGATATCCCACTTCGAGATGATGTCTTCTGGGCTCAGCGTCTTTCTCACCGAGAATCCGTGTCCACCCGCGAGTTGCCAGCGGACTTGTGCAGCCCATCCACCGGAGACCTCGAACAGAGCACCACTGGTGTCTTCGTTGTCTGAAGTGACATCTGTAAGCGGTTGTTAATTCACAGGGGTACGCGATACGAACCAGCACTGGTGAGGTATCCAACCACTGGGGCGACGAAGTCAGGCTGAAAGTGTATTATGAGATAGCCTCTTGAGCGCGTATTAAACGTGCCATACCTTGAAAGCGTCTACCATTTCTTGGGGCCTGTCACATTTTCAATCCTCCGTTCTATCACAGACCGGAAGTATCCACGCACCAGATAGTGCTAGTCATCGCCGTGCCAGCGGAAGGAGCAAGGGCGTTGGCCAGAATGTTGTATTTCTTACCCTCAATGGCAAGGGTGCGGGTGAGGCCGATGATAGCCGCCTTGGCTGTGCAGTAGTTAGTTTGGCCGAAGTTTCCGTCTGAGAAAAATAACGCGTCAGCAACTCTGTTGAGGGAGATATGCATGAGGACTTACATATACCGACGCCCGACGCCGTGGTCAAGATTCGGCCGTACTTCTGCTTTTGAAAGATGGGCCAGACGGCTTTCGCGCACTGTTATGAAGAATAAGTCAACTGAAACATAGTATATGGGCTTTGAAACTACCTTGTAGGTTCCCCATAGGTGAACAGCGAGAACAGCATCCCACTCTGCCTCGGACATGGCAGTGAATGATTTATCGCGCAGGATGCCGGCATTCGCCACAAGAATATGGACACCACCGAACGCGTCGAGCGCGGCCTTGACTATTCCCTCCCCGTCCTCCGCTGAACAAACTGCTGCTACAGCTTTTCCGCCGGCTGTTCAGGTATGTCAGAGGAAGCTCAGCTTTTAAGGACGAAATGCAAGCGCACCTTTCGTGATCTCGTCGACCACGACTTGGGCACCCTGCGGGCTGACATCGTTGACCACGACATTCGCTCCTAGACGAGCGAACATAGCGGCGTAGGAGCGACCCAAGCCGGCACCCGCACCGGTGATGATGGCGGTTTTCCCGTCGAAACGAACTTCGGGGGAGCTCTGCGGATTCGGAGGAGCTGCCTTCGCCTTCTCCAGCTTCTCGACAATATTGACGTCAGTGACATTTTGCGGACTGCGCGGCTGTAAGCACTACGATATCGGCACCAAGAATGCCATGGAACGCACTATTCCGCATTCGTGAAATCCGTGAGTTCATCCCAGCGTGCTTTCACCTGCAAGGAAACATGTAAGAGAATAGACTGGGACAGCGGCAATAAGGATGCCTACAGCTGATGGTGTGAAGCTGGCATCCGTCTTGAAGATGGTCCCGCGGCTTCGCTCCCAACGGATCTCCGAAACATATCCTGCGCCGAGTACGAAGACTCGGCCATTGGCGTCGGGGCCGTCGGGGTGGGTGACGGCAGTCACAAACGGTGCGACGAATTCCGGCTACCAAAGGTAAGGTCAGTAAGTCGCTGGACACCAGGCGGGTCAACAACATACCCCGAAGTGGGCAAGCATTTCTGGGGGCATGACTGTTGCTGTCATGGCGGACGCAGCGATCTACCAAGAACAATTGTCAGGCCATGTTCAGGAGTGTTATAAGAGACGTACAGGAGCGATCGCGGTGGAGAAGATGTTGTACTTCGCGCCTTCGCGTGCGATTGTCTTCGTAAATGCAATCAAACCCATCTTCGCCGCGCTGTAGTTTGCCTGACCGAAGTTACCTACGGAGAAGGCAAATGTTAAGTCACAAGACCAGAGGATTCCAGTTCAGGAAACATACCGAACAATCCAGCAGCACTCGCAGTGTTCACGACGCGGCCAAACTTTTGCTTGCGGAAGATAGGCCACGCAGCCTTCGTACATGAGAACGCACCCTTGAGATGCACCTCTTGGACTTGATCGAACTCTTTGTCGGTCATGTTCTTGAACCTGATCCGAGTTCAGCCAAAGCCGTAGGAACAAGGGAAAGACAGTCGCACCCTTTGTCGCGCAGGATTCCGGCATTGTTAATGAGTATTGTGACACCACCGAAGGCATCGACGGCGGTCTTGATGACCGCGGCACCATCGGCAACGGAAGAGGTGTTCACGACCGCGCGTCCGCCGGCTATGTGAGCAACTGGTATTAGAGGATTGCATCCGGCGAAACACGAGGAATGCGACGCACCAGCGACGATCTCATCCACTACCTTCTGGGCAGCGTCGCGGTTAAAGTCGTTGACGACGATGTTTGCTCCTCGCGAGCCATAGAGGAGACAATACCTTGTACACGAACAAGAATTAGTTTGAGTTTTCCGCACAGGATCAGAGAACTCACGCTCTTCCGAGACCTCCTCCTGCGCCTGTAACGACGACTGTGTGACCTTTGAAAGAAAGAGACATAGTGTGCGGGGAGAGTGGACGGGGTAACTGGGGTAATGGGTAGACAGATTGAGACGCGCTCCGTCTTATGACGCGGGGAGCGCGAGAGACATGTGAATACGTTTCAGGCGCGAGCGTCCGGCAAGCACCTCGACGGACTTCAAGAACTCCGGGACAGTACGTCGTGACATTTGGTGTTCGAGGAATTTGATTCTTGAATCCGCTGCGGTTGAAAGCTTCCTCTTGGGTATTGCCGACAGGTTCACGTTCACGCGGAAGGAAGTCTGTGTTGTTCGATGCAATAATATAAACCATGGATCAGAATGCGTGCTGGTGCGCCCGGCGCGGGGTGTATGTAGTATATACAGTACCGTAGGCGTACAACCCAACGCTGCGGTGGTGGGAGGGAGAGGGAGGTCGTCAAATGAGAAGGATACCGAGACCGAGACGGATACAGGGACTGAGAGGGAACGAAACAGGAGGCGAACATATATAATGGATGGGCGAAATGGACAGGCAAGGAGGCTGAAAGGACCGGGCGAAAGGAGAGAACAGAAACGAGCGTAGCGAGGAAAGATCGTGCAGAAAGAGCGATGGCCATATGCATAAACGTCCGATGCCATCATACATATGGACCAACTATCTCAGCGCACACACCAGGCAACAACCGCACTTTTCATGAATAAAGATATTGGGGTGCTGGTCGATGCAGGGGTGTGACTGAGACGGATTAGAGGAAAGGATACGGAAGAAAGGTGAGAGAAGGAAGATGCAACGAGGGTTCCGACAGCGAGGGAGAGCGACAGACATAATGAGGCATGGAGGAATGAAAACACAGGACGAGACAATGCATGGGCATCGATGGGGATGGAAACATGAGGATACTCAAACACTGGGGATCGATTGTGATGGGCCAGACAAGACGAAGATGCGAACAATGACTATGGGAAAGATGTGGATGATCCAAGAGACAAGGCGAGATATGGTGACTAGATGGTGACGATGAAGATGTATGCGGGGAAGATGCTTTGAGAAAGGAGTAGGTCTACTCCATCATGTCCTCAGGCTGCAGAAGGCCCGCAATCTCGCGCGCCTTGTCGACGGCGTAGCACGCTGCCTTGAGGAACTTCTTGTGGGCGTATTTCTTGTACAAGTAGAGCTTCTCGAAGCCAGGCTCAGCAATCTTCTCCACGATGAAAGAGAAGCCAGGAGCGAGCTGCTCCTCGGTGTAGCCTGAGTAGCAAACAAATGCCTCGTTCTAAAAAATAACGTGACAATAAGAACCACGTGATGGAAAAGAGGGAGGCGCAAGCAAGAATCGAAGCTTCCTGCTTACAACCATGATGAGATACGCACCCAGTCCCCACCCAACATCCGTCTTGCGGTGTACATCCCAACTGCAGCGACCATGCTGGGCTTGACGCGAAGGAAGCGGTGGTCTAATAGGGTAACCTCTGCGAGGAACTTGCTCAAGGTGCGCGTCTGGATGTCGTAGTCGTCGGCTTTGCTGATCTTCCGCATCCAGCTATACGGGGAACAGTAGTGGGAGATCTTGAAGTCGAGGGTCTGGAGAACGATTCGTTCGCCCTTGAGGATCTCTTTCTTGGAGTAACCGTTCTCGGTCATGAAGACGAACTCATCCGCGGACGGGGCAAGAATCTCTTCGTACTTGCTGGCGATGAACATCGCTGTGACGCCGACAAGCTGTAGCTTCACCAAGGACACAACGCGCTGGGTGAGAAAGCGGTCGACAATGTTGACCGCGATCCAAAGGGTTTCGGGTAGCATGTGGTAACGGAGGTGGACTTGAAGAAGCCAGTCGATGAGGGTTTGGCGCATGGCCCAGGTGATTTCGTTCTGTTCGTCCATGTAGGTGGCGCTAGGCATGATTTCCTCCTATGGGAGGATTAGCATCAACGTCGTCAAGGTCATCGAAGAGCCAATACAAACCTCCAAGTCGTTCATGTACTCAAAAATGTCGTCGGCGTACTCGGAAACCATCGTGGCATCGTACTCCTCGTCCTCGGTGTCAAAGCGGGCGCGAATTTCGTTAACCTCTTGCTCATACCGAGCGGCACGAGCAGGAGAAGCTTCTGGCCAGATATACTCTCGAGGTGGTTCTGCAAGAGCCAACTGGTCCTCCTCCTCGTCGCTATCTTGAACCTCAATCATGGCCTCAACCTCGGATTCGGGGACGCCCTCGTCCTCAAGGTCCATCCCATGCTCCAGGTCCGAGCTAGGAATGACGAAGTCTTCTTCAGCGATGGTGAGAGGTGGTCCGGGCTCCGGCTCTTGAGAGAAGATGCGCTGAGCTTGGGCAGGTGGGGGGCGTTGGACACGGAGCGATTTGAAGGAACCGGAATGTGTTTGGGAAGTTGGAATACGGCCGGGGCCGAGGGGGACACGCTGGGGAGGGTCGACAACGGATGACGAGCGAGAGCGCTTCTCGCCGGCATCCGGTTCCTTGTCTTTGCCCTTGAGCTTCCTCAGGGTGTTCTGGACGAGGGGGGGAAGGTGAGCGGGAAGAAAACGGGAGAGGGAGAAGCATTACCCTGCGGTTTACGGCAATTGTCGTGACTTCGTTCAAGACGGGGCGTTGGAGGGCGACGCCGGCCTTGGTGGCATTGCCAGCAGGAAGAGCGACGCGAGCAGCGGCGGCCTGCGTAATGCTGCTCGTTTGGCGAAGCTTGCTGGAGGCGTTCTCATCGGCATTCTTAGTACGTTGTGGGCCTATACGGGTCCTGAGGGGGATCTGGAGAAAACGAAACATGACGACGATGAGGATGCGGTGGCGAGGGGGAGGAAAAGGGGTTGCTTACACGGTGTGCCATCTGTAGGGGATGTGCGTAGAAAAAAGATATGTACTGGGTAGAATGGGAGAAGGCGGCGGCGTTGTGTGGAGGTGAGAGAGGAGGTGGGGGTGGCCGGGAGCGAGAGGAAGAAAGAGAACAGAAGAGTGCTCCTTCGGAATATACGACCGCTGTGGAAATGGGCGGGATGCTCGAGGACGAGGAAGAGGAGAAGGGGAAAGAAAATAGGCTATGAGGAGAACTGGAGAGTCGAAGGACGACGGCCGTCTTCGTGGACAAGAGCAAACCGTTCCAACCCAATGTCATTCCAACTTCACGTGACCTTCCCGGCTTCCGTTCCGGCCTCCGCTCCTTTTCGCGCTCAGTCACGGGATCGTGTCGCGTCTTGCGCTCTGCGAGTCTGCCTTGAACGTTTTCTCTCTGTACCGTGATTCTGCCGAAAACCATCGCTTGTTGCTCCAAACAAATCCCCAACTTGAATCGTGGTTGTCCCAAGTGTCGATACACTTTTTCTTTCGCATGATCATCAGAGATGGAGCAATTTGTTCCTCGATAATCATCACCATGCATTTGTGCCTCGCGGCTTTGAGCAAGCCCCTTATACATACATCCACGTACGCCGTCGTGGAAAGCTTGAACGCTCGCTCACGGCTACCCGATGGTTTGCAGTTGCAAAATATATTGCCCAACCCCACGATATGTACGTTCCGCCAGGTCTCAAGCTTCTTGACCATCGGGTAGAATGCGGGATCGGATGTTTCTGGTAACACCCTGCTTCCTGTCCAAACCGCTGCAACTCCTCTAGTTGGATTCATGTCGATTATCACAATCAAAATCGTGGTACGGGTCCACGCAGGGGGGACGCCCTTGCCCTCCTTCACCTTCCGTGAGTAAGCTGTGTGTCCCGCCACCGCTTCTCCGACCAGTTCAGCGCTGTAGATCCGTCCGCGTCTTTCACCTTGCTTTCTACCATACCCAGCCCCGCCCTCCGCGCCAAGCTGACGGGTCGAAGAGGCTCGACCAGACGCGTACTCTCCCCGCCATCCTCCTCTTCAAGGCCCAACGCGGATCCGGGTTGCCAGCCTTGTTTCATCAACAGCCGATGTCCAATATTCGACGCCGCCAAAGGGGCTGAAGGGGCCGAACGTGGCGGCGAAGGCCGACGCATCGGGGGTGGGGGTGCGGCCCGTAAAGGTGGAGGCGGCTGTCGAACAACAGCTTGAGGGGGATGCATAATGGACGTAAGGCCAGGGGTGTCTAGCGCAGAGGTCCGATGCAATGCGCGTCGCCGCGCCGACCGATCCACGTACATTGCTCCAGCGTCAGCGTCAACACCTAGCGCAGAGTCAGATCGGCTGAGCATTTCGCGCTTCAGCGACGTCAGCGCCCTCTTTGCGTCTCGCCCCCCGCGCATTCCTGGTGCTGAGTAGTGTCCCTCCTTGCCCTCCTCCGACCGTTTACGTTTCTCTCCGTTACTCTTGACGTCGAAGAGGGGGATCTCGTCTCCAGCGTCGGACGCGGACGCAGAGCATTCGACGCAAGGCAGTTGTTCTGCATGTACGTGCACGAGGAAGGTCGTCCCACCGATGGATAGACGGTCCAGATGACGGAGTCCTCTGGGTACGCTTGCGACGCGTGGGGCAGAAAGCCGCACCCCTGCGGAGGCCTGTCCTGTCAAATCTGCCTGGCCTTCGATCTCGCCAGAGGCGACAAATGTGCCGTGCTTCGAACCCATATCCACGACGGCCCATTCATGGCGCGTTTCGTCCCAGAAAATCGTTGCGTGCAACTTGGACACCGCAAGCTCCTTGAGGCGGATTCGCGGCGTGTCGCTGCATGCAGGTGCGGCATCGCGAGCGAGTTGAACCTCGGAAATGCCGTCGAGGATCGCGAGACGATGGCGGCGCGAGAGAACGGTACTTTGGTTAACAAGGAGGCGGAGGGTGGGGCGATTTATGGGAAGGGGGGGCGCGCTGGGAGGAGGTGAAGGGGAGCCCGATGAAAGGCCAGGCCATTCGAAGGCAGGATCGTAGGCAATATCTGGGGTCAGGCTTGTGCCAGCCATGATGTGTTATAGATTTTGGGGTTGTAGTCAAGCTTTGAGGCTTAAGTTGAAGTATAGTAATAATGAGAATGGGCCTGTATGATGTCTGGCCGGCTCTGGTGAAGAACAAGATGGCGGAGAGAAGAGGAAACTTGAAGTTGAAGGCGCTCGCCGCTCGCCGGCCGATGCCGCCTGCCGCTTGGTCTCTCCCCTCATCTCCGTTCTCTCGTACAACATAATCTCTCTGATCCTCCGGTAAATCTCCCCAAATGTCTTTAGAATACTTCTCTGAGGTACGGAAATATCAGTTGCTGCCATTCTTTTGCTGATTTGGCTTCAGGAGCATTCGAAGGCCCTGCTCTCGAAAGAATGGCTGGTCAAGGTCGACGCCGAAGCGTCTGTGCCCTACCTCATGGTATAGCCCACTCCTTTCTTCCTCCTTCCACGATCCTCACCGCCTTCCACCTCTAGTAGAAATTTCACGCGTCTTTTGTGGACCAAACTTGTGTGTTTATGATCACAGACACGAAGACTGTTTGGGCTGAAGGTACGTTTAGTTAATTGCATAGCAGCGCCAGTGTTTCCGTCTCATGTTCGGTTTTATTAGTTCTCTCCAGCAAGCAGCTTTCGCGCAGATGGTATAACCTCAACCCTGCCTCTTCTCCGTCCCAATATCCCCCACCTTCAGACGCGCATGAGGGCTGGCTCGACCAGGTCCTTCAATACCTTTTTGACGCGCATACCCTCGGTGGCATGGATGAACTCTCTTTGGATATGACGGACACACACTACTCTGTACGCCTCCTTGCGTCTCCCTGAATCTCCTTGCTAAATGAGCCATATCAGGATCTCGCCATTGAATTGGGCGGCGAAGCATTCAAGTGGCGTTGGGAAACGTTCCTCATAGGACCCAAGTTCTCGGCTGAAGTTCTCTCTCGCCACCTCATCCAGCCGCTCATCAGCACCGTTCATCTCGCCTTCACATCGTCAGATCCTGTGTGCGACATGTCCGAAGGCGATCTCGAAAAGGTGCGATCTTAAGTGGCAGGCAATTTTGGGCTCGCTAACAACCACGCGGCTCTAAAAATCCAGGCTGTGGACAAAATTGGAAGGACAGCACGGAGGAGTGTCGACACCCACCTGAAAAATGCGATTACGCGACCTCGTGTATCGACAACACTTCGCCGGATGTCCGCCCTCTTCGATTTTAACCCGACCCTCCGTACGTTTCCCCCTATGCGTGACGTTGACGTCTAAAGCTGATTCTCCCTTTTTGCAGCGCGAATTCTTTCTGAATCAGATAGGCCGGACCTTAGGCTACCTCGCCCTCCGTCACTTCCGTCACGGCCAGTCTCAAGTCATTCCGCGAAGAATACCCGCATCAACGATATACCTCCCTCACCGCCAAAGGCTCGTTCTCCAAGCCCCGAGGTAGGATGGGTTTTCTCCATTCTGTCTGACATTCGATTTATGAGCGCTCTTCCTATGTACAGCCAGAACCTATGGCAGTGGACGAACCTCAACCTGAACCAGAAATTGGCACATCTTCTGATCCCAGTCCAACACATTCTCAGCCCACAGGAGCCCCCTTAGCGTCGGATTCCGAAACAGAACCGGATGACGACGTCGAAATAGCACCTCCCCCTGTGGCGCAGACCGAAGTCAACTCCAAAACTAGTACTAGGCTCTCTTTCTCATCCGTGAGCGCTCCTCCAACGTCGGCCGCACGCTCGAAGCCCCCCTCGAACATGCCTTCTCCCCCCCGCGCTACTTCTTCCAGGGTCGCAGTCCCCGAGTCTGAATCAGAGTCGTCGCCCCCTCCTAAGAAGAAGGCTAAACCGAAACCAAAGCCTGCTTCGTCAAGCGACAGCGACAGCGATGATGGACCTAAACGAGGTGGCGGTGGAGTGAAACGGGGGACGCGGCAACCTATCAAGCGTAGTGGGCGAAAGTTTTAACAGAGTTGTCGTCCTCTGAAATGGTGGTCGAAGGAAGGTTGTACTTTTTGTTCGCTCGATCTGTTTTCGTGAATGCTATCTTGATTTACCGTTCGTTCACCTGCGGTCCAGTGGCCTGCGTCGGGCATCCTGTCTGTTCAAGGGTCATGGTGGCCGACGGCAGAAGAACAGCCCTCTCCTCGAGCTGGATGTTCTATTGGACATCGTGTACATCATCTGGTGACTGACCCCATAGAATAGCCGCCCATCAGTCAGAGGTTCCGCTGAAAGCTTAAAGCGTCCCAAGGACAGGTAAGTGCGTATCATTCTCGCCTTGCGTATCGTCCCCTTCATGGACCAAGGAGCTGAGGTATATGCTAACGAGGGGTCCCTCATGCTGAAAGGCGGACAGGAAAATCTCAGGATGCCCTCATTCTGCGGCCGGCATCGAATTGAGTCTGGAAAGCAAACTTGGTAATCATCGCAATTCGAATAGACGGTGCACATGTTGAAGAAGCTGACCTTCAAAGCAAGCTCGGATTCTTCGGAGTTCTCGCTGCCTTTGCGCTAGCTTCCACCGGGTTTATCTCGCCAGACCGTGACCTTTCCTCGATACCGGCTTGACGCTCCAGCCGCAAGCTTAGGTCGGAGTGGCACGATTTCCCAATCAACGCAATGGGTATGGTTGGTCTCTTTCCCCCTGTGGCACTACTGGTATGTCCCTTTCTTCCGTTCGCGTCGGTGCAATCCCCCACATGCTTCCTTCACCCTCCATCCCGAAGACTGCGGTACTACTTAGGCTCAATTCAATTCGTCATAGAACATTCCCCGCCCTTGTTCTAGATGGAACTCCATCCACTCCGGTCACGTTAGAAATTAAGACTGTGAGTGTTCGACCCGACGAACCCGCGGAAGCTCTAATCTGACCCGCAGAAAGCTCGGTAAGGGCGTATCCTGCCGGTGTCGCCCATTGTCCTCTCCGGGTCCCTGGTAGCATGCTACCTGTGCAATGACCTCGGCGAACCTTCGGGCACCGACTAAGCAGCATGATACATTGTCTCGCTTCTCCTCACATCTCTTGCAGTGGGATGAAGACTCAAGGCACCCGTCTAGGCGCCTCCATGCACGCGATTGACTGTCACAAGCCTGGTATCCATGCGGGCGGTCTGGTGGTAGAATATATTATATGCCTTCGAAGTTAGCAATCTGAGAGGCTGATACACTTTGACAGCGCATACGGACCAAGTACGGACGGCATTTGATACCAGGGGAAACCCTAGGGAAACCTGGGATGTGGTCATCATCGTCGACCGTCGACCTGCGCTCTACTCTTCTGTTATGATTTCCACGCCGACAGAGAACAGGTGAATTGATCTTGTGGAGTTACAAGTAGTACCATCTTTTTGCTGTTGGGTGCTCTTCGACATACCTCGACCCCGAAGATACATCTGTTGCACGGCGTCGAGCTAGGGGCGTTGATATCGTGAGAATCTATTGACTCACTCTTTGAAGTCGAGCAAGTTGACATGGTTGTGTACTTAGCAGACAGCTGGACGGTTCCTCCTCCAAGACGCTCTGACAGAGGTGCCTCCAATTCACTAGAGGACGTCGGGGCATCTGACCTGTCAGTCTATGTTCGCTCACGTGTGGAATCGTGGGATCCCGCCGTGCTCCAGTCTCGGGAGAAGGAAGACAAGGTGTGCCCATGTGCCGCAGCTCATCCGTGTACACGGCGGAGACGTTCTAGACAGAACCTCGCCATCTGGGAAAGTTTGTTGGATGTCCTTCTGCTTTCCATAATGAGTTCCTCTCTGAAGCTGGGCGCGAATGGCATCGCAGGTCATACAATCCAGTAGGTCCGATACCGCCCGCACACATCAGAACACCACGCAATTCGGTGATCAGGGGTCTCGGTAATAGCCCGCATGTCTGACCCCTGCTCCTCTTCAAGCTTGCCTCTTGCCGCGTATTCAACGGTGAGGAAAGCATAATGACTCGATCGCGGATTGGTGGTACAATATAGGACAAGGCTGGTGATGTCAATACATGACGAAGTATGCAGAGATCCGAGAGACAGCATGATCGATAGCAAGGAAAGCGTGGAAAACGATGGCAACGGCAAGAACACGACACGCCCGCTGGCAGCTATCTTCGCCGTCCGCGGTCGTATAATCCGGCCTCTTTGCAGTCATCGCATGGTTCTTGGAAGAGGTTGATGACTCGACGGTCATCGTAGGATACCTGGATTGTCCGCGGACGACACGTCGATGACATCGTCAGGGAAATGGAAAGGGAGGCGCGGCGGGACGGAAGAGGCGGGTGGATAAACGTACCCGGCTACAATAACATGATTTTGCGGTCTTGTGCATGTGCGCGGTACTCAAGGCGCAGGTCGACGAGCCACAATCGGTTTTGTTGCCCGTGTAATATAACCGCACGTAGTGCTGCCGTGGACGGGGAGCTTAGCATGAAAGACCATGGCGCAAGCGATGATACTAACACCGCATCCCCTGTATTGGTTTCCGAAGCTGAGGATATGTTTAAGTCAGCACTCGCCGACCAGCACGGTCAAAAGGCCGCATACCACTCTTCCCTGCACATCGCGTCCTGATCTTGATCGGCTGTCTCGTGACAACGTACAGGCAGAGGGAAGTGGGAGAAAAACCGTTACCAAGCCGAGGGGCGAGGACAGCGGGTTGTGGGATGAGACGATCTCAGTGTTAGCTAGGGCTTTTATAGCTGTGGAGATGGCGTTGCTTAGATCTCGCGAAGTCGGCAAGCGCCCCCGAGCTGCAGCGCCGCATTCCGGCGGACGTCCTGAGGCCTGAGCCGACCAGCTGGCCTTGGTTCATAGAGCTCGTCCGGGAGTCATGCGAGGCATATCCTTGACATTTCTCGCACGCTGCATCCTGATAGATCCCTGGAAGATACTTGAGGATGATCCCGTTTACGATGCTGTTCGGTTTCATCTACGCAAAGCTTACGGAGGACTGGGGAGATAAAGTTTGTGTGACGTCGATGTAGACGGCTGATGCGGCGGCCAGGGGATGTGTAAAGGAAGCCGAACTTCAGGCTCCTTGTTCCAGATCTGCTTGAACTCGGACAAGGACTGTAACTGTACGTACCTTTCCGAGCTCTTTTGGTTCTTATGGGCAATGATTTTGGGGAAATACTACACCGTCTGGTGAGTCATCAGGTCTCTTTCGAGGCTCTTCAGGTCACTGTGCGAGTCATGGCCGATATCTTCTTACGCTGGTGAGGTTGGGTACTTACACAGGATTTGATATCTCTTTGTTGTAGTCGCCTGAGAGTCTTGGGGTTCGGAGACGGAAAGATTGTCCCGGTGGATAAGCTTCATGTGGACGATTGTGTTCATCGGCCGTCTTTGGACGCAGTAGACACTTCCCGTGATACTTTCTTATGAGCAGCGTCAGGGGTAAGCAAGTGCCGGGTGACTTGTGGACGGAGATAACGTACGCGATGACCTTCAGGCGCGTAATTTCTTGGGTGTCTTGGTGAAGATGATATCATTGAGCGAAGGGCGCCGACCGACCGGGAGGATCGACTGGACGATGTGTACGTACTTATGGCCTACAGCGCCAGTGCGGGGTGCTATTCAAGTCCAGCTAACGCTGAGATATCTTCAAATTAAACGTCTTTGATCAAGAGGATATCGATGAGCACTTGTGGCGCCTTCGTCCAAGATACCGGATACTGTACTGACTTCAGTGGAAGATAAGGCAAGTGACGGGAACTCTATCAAATGAACGTCGACCCGTACATACGTGCCTGCTTCAAGCTCTTAGATAAACGAACAGACCAGTGTATCACCCAGGGCCTAAGCGACCTAATCTTGGAAGCGCTCTGCGGAGTACATCTAATCGTCGTATGCGCAAAAGGTGAAGGCGCTGAGGTGCATGTGAGTAGATCACATTGCCGAGGCGAGCGGAGGCCGAGATTGAGGTGTCTGGTGAGGCAAGAAGAGAGAACTCGCAGAAGCCTTCAACGAAATGAACCCCCTCGATAAACAAAACAGGAGTACCGCGTTGACGGCAGCGCAGCTTACCTTGGATGAATAAACTTGACAAAGTTACGTTCAATTCGACTAGCCAATCAAACCTTGAAGCTTGAAGGGCTGCTTCGGACAGTAGTTCTCAAAGCACGGTAGACGTCGGGCATCGCAGGGAGTAAAACGGAGTGGCTGGTGCAAGATGTACATACGGTCAATTACATGAATGTCTACATCAGCGGTGTCGTACCTTCATTGATCATTGTGGGGACGTGTAGGTCATGCCCTTATTGTTCTCTGTCGACCCAATATTGCGTTACGATGTGGGAAGAAACTCGTAGCTGAATGTGGTGACGTTTGGGCGTCTAGGCAGAAACGAAGGGCGTCGCTGAAGGGAAGCTCAGCTGGAGACTGGAGTTATCGATCCGCCAAGGACGGAAGAATGCTCGAAGGTCTGTCAAAAAGTACAACATCTCGCGGGGGACCTCTGTGAGTGCATGTAAACGCATGGGCAAACAGGTTCGGCGGCTTCATCGAATGCAAGCGAGCTTCAATACATTTGTGCCCAGCTACATTCCTACCGTACAAGCGCAACAAAAATACACTAATCCAATGCACCGTTTCCATTGCAATAATCGACGTTGCCCTTTGCCGGATTGCCACCCCACTGGATAGAAATAACGAAGACGATTAGTCACCTATCGCCGTTGTCGGGGAGAAGGATTCTCACCGAAGGGAATGGCCTCTCTACTCCCGAGGCACCGAAGACCGCGAACGAGAGTACGAAGATCATGACCTGTGCGCCGCCGTCGAGCGCCCCGCCCAGAAGATAATTATACTTGCGGTACCAACCGGGATGGTACCGCCGCAGCCATAACTGCGAAACAATGCCCACCAGGATGGAGGACGTTATGGAAGAGTTCACGCCAGAGCCCAGAATCGCCGAGTACTGGCGGGGCGCGTGAGAGTTGGATATTTTGATCTCAGAATGTGACGCCACGTACCGTAAAGATGATGGGGAGTACGACGCTGTCGATGCGGAAGGATCCGATCTTGGGCCAGCGCTGCAGACCGACGGTCAGAAGCCTTGCCCGCGCGGGCTACGCCATGTGAACGCGCACCTTATAGACAAGCCAATGGATAAACACGGCGCCTGCTCCGATGAACAAGGCCATCGGGATGATGAAATACTCTCCATTGGAACCATACAGATCCTTCGCCAACGCCCAAGTGACGGCGTTGCTGTTGAGCGACTGGACGGTTTGACCACTCCAGACATTGGTGCCGATAGGATCCAGAAGGACTTCGCGCTGCGCAGTCACAATGGAAACCATGACCACTGTGGATTTCGTTCAAGATAACTCTCCGGACCACAAGATAACTCCCTACCGTAATTGACAATGGCACCTGCAAATCGGTCTACAGTGAGTCATCGATGATGATCAACTGCTTTGAATGCGCGTACCGATGATCGTTCCCCACAACTGGGCCACAAACATTGCCCGAGGAGGAATCTTGAGGTATTGACCCATCTTCAGATCGCCGGCGAGACCAATGCTCGTGGACACGACATCATGGCTCCACATGGAGAACTGGGTGAGTAGATGTAAGCAAAGGTTCGGTTTCCTGTGCGAAAAGGACGAACGTATAGATTGGCGACGGGCTTGCCGGGATTCACTGCCCCAGCAATCATCTTGAAGAGCTGGTTGGTGGCGATACCGTTGCCCATGCGGGCAGTAAAGAAGCGTGGAGAAAGGCGTGACGAAAGCTAGATTTGAAAAAGTTGTGAGCTGACCGTCAGCGTCGCTTTTTGGGCGTCACTCACCCCCAGTGGCTAGCGCAACAATATATGACCACCATGGTAGAGCGGTGTCTCCCTTGAGAACGGCAATAAGGCCTGTAATATACGTCAGAGCCTGCGTAGAGAATCTCCAACTAAGAACTTACCGGCAAAGAAAGCCAGCGCGAGCAAGATAGCATACCACCATTGGGGGGCCTCTTTGTACTTTTGCATTGCTTGCCAGTGAGGATCGGGCTGAGTCTTACTTCTGGCTTGTTTAAAGGACGATACAACGTAGGGTCCCCAGAACAACACGCAATGCGTGACTAGGCCACCAATCTGCGATCACAGAAGGATGTTTAGTCCGCTGCGTCAGATTATCGAAGAGGAGGCTGCTCACGGCGAGATTGTGTGTTAAATTGATCCACGCATTTGAGCCTGTGAGTGCCGGAAGTCCGACTTCGTCCAGCGCGGTACGGTTGAGCGAGAAGTGAGGCCCGTTGAAGACGGCCGACTGGTGGTATCTCGATCCGTTGCCCGCAAATAGCGACGTTGAGAGCATGGGGAAGGACTTGGACTGAAGGCGGCGTGGCGGTTAGAGATCGGAGATGATGCTGGGACGCAAGAAACACTGACGTTCCACAAGTTCGAGTAGTAGATGGCCGGGATGGCGATGTAGCAAACGATGAGGCCGATCCAGGAGTTGGCTTGTTGGATAAGCGGTAAACTCATATAACTATGGAAAAGCGTTAAATCGACAGAGCGATGTTAGGGAGACTCGAACATACCCTGAGCCAATGTACTAGGTGGTGGGTGATTCTCATCAGAGGGGGCGTTGCTTCCACCAGAAAATTGTTCACTTACTTGCCAATCTGTGAAAGCGGCGTGAGTCATTTTCGCGAGGAGCAGCGAATCAGGACAGCTCACCAAAGGAAAAACTCAAAAGACCTAAGCCCTCGTTGCCGTCCGAACCGCCAAATATGTTCGTGAATACGTCTTGTACACTCGGAGACGCGTGCTGCGACGCCAGGCAGAAGATGCTGAACCCGTTCAAGAGCGGGAAAATGTACGACGGGACGATCTCGAAGGCGAGCATTCCAGCGAACGCGATCCAGAACAGGCGCACACGCTTCTTGTTTCCCTCACTGTCGAAGTGCAACGCTGAGGATATATGCGTAAGTTTCGATCCAAATTTTCAAGGAAAAGAAGGAACTTTGGAAAATCGACACGGTCGGCAAGTTCTAAATTGGATTCAGCGACTGAAGAATGGGAGCTGTGCGGAGAGTGGACGTACACCCCAGTAAACCATCTCGCTGGGGTATACGGTAAGGGGTCGGAGCAAACCCACGATACCATACCCGAAGACAGCCGTTGAGAAGGTAGCGAGGACCGCCGTGGTCGCGCCGACATTGGTGTCGTAGTAAAGCTATCCTACGTGCATCAGTCTTCCGGGAGAAGGCAAGTGTCCCAAAGCCCACGCACCCGTTGAACCGCGAAGTTCAGCACCGCCGTTGCGCCGTAGGCCGCGGTGGAGGCGACGATGGTCGAGATAACATGCTGCAAGACGAATACGGCACGAATCAGCGCCGGCCGACCATCAGAGGTATTTGGGACTGCCTCGAACCTCTTTGAGCATGAACTCGCCCGGGTTGATGAAATGCAGGGCGGGCGCGAGCACCGCGAAGCGCGTCCCCTCCACCCACGCGCGCCGGGGGAAGAACTCGGCCCAGGCCACGCCAAAGGAGTAGATGATGAGCATCAGAAAGACGGTCGAGATGGACTGGGACACGGGTTTGAACGTGTAGATCTGTGTGCGAAAGGGGGGTTGGCGAAGGTGGACAGAGGGGCCGGAGGAGGTGTACGCACCTGGTAGAGAGCGGCGCCGAGGCCACCAAAAACGGTCCCGAGCACGATGGACCGGAACGTGAGCGGCGGATCACCGTCGTCGCGGATGTCGACGACGAAGCGGGAGACGTCCTTGCCGCTGCTCACGACCGGTTCGCCGTTGACGTAGCGTACCTCCTTTTCAGAGGCGAGGGACGCGCGCTCAGAGTCCGTTGCGAGCTTATCGTCGGCCTCGAAGGGCTTATCGACGACGTCGGCATCGTCGTAGGCGGCCTTTTCGTCCAAGGCGGGCAGGGCGGAGAGCGCGGCTTTGGGGTCGTCCATGGATGACAGGATGCGCGCGCCGACGCGTTGTGGAGCGTGAAGACTCGGGGGAGGAGCGAGGACGAGAAGGCCATGCAGGATGGACGGAAGATATTTAGCGAGGGGAAACCTTCAGGTTCGGGCCTGGATGTCGAAGTTGAATGCGCGAGATGGGGTCCGTCTTGCGCGATCGTGCAGAGGAATCAAGAATCGAGACACGGATCTTGAGCTGCTACCGAAGACGGAGAGGCACGCGTGGGGAGACCACACGGTACGTCGGGCACCATTGGGCATTCGCCGGAGAAAAAACTTGGGCGAAAGTTCGCAGTCCTTGCGTGTTTGGGTGTCGTCATATGACGAACGTCGCGGGTTCCAGGGGGTAGCTTACAACCAGAACGACTGTCTTCTGGTAAGGTCAGCCACGGAGACTAGGGGTAGCAGAAATTTGACAGGCGGCGTTCAGCGGGGATAGAGAGGGACAAAGAGCACCGTTCAGCGAGAGCCAAGACCGGAAGCGTTGATGAGGTTCGCCAGGGCGTCGTAGATAGCAGTCAAGTCAGGAAACGTGCAGCTCTTTCAGGAGATGGGGAGAGGTGGGGAGATAGAAGCACAGACGGGTATTTGTATTAGACGAGCGACACCGCCTGAAACATTTGAAGGTCCTCAGAAACTTTGTGAACGGTTTTGGGTGTGTTTTGAGGCGAAGCATGTGCACGAGAGCATGAGAACAAGAGCAGAGATATTGAGATCTGAGTACGAGTGCTTGAACACGCTGCAGTCGCGCGCTGGAGCAAGCTGGACTTTGGACTCGGGGCATGGTGGCGTCGAAGGTAGCATCACGTTCCCGATGTCGAACAGCCGGCCCGGGTCCTCTCGGCGCTCGCGGCTGTCAAAGACGGTGACCCAAGCGTTGTCTTCTGAGTCTGACGGTCGAACATCCCAGCATAGATCGTCTATGTAGGTAAGAATTATCGGATTGGACTGGGTCGTTCCACCCATCTTGGAACAGTACACCTTACATCGCTACCGTAGTCTGCATGGTAAGTAATCGCCTTGGAATCGCCTTCTCGAATCTCCGAAGAACATGTTCGCGAACTTGAGGTCGCTACTCCCATTCCTTCTGCTTATAGATGTCTCTGTGCGCCCGGTTTACACGAGCAGAAAGGCTCGCTATCTCAAAATTCTAACCCTTGACACTTTCGACGCGCTAGTATTTGTCCCGCCCGCTGTCCTCCAGGATCCGAACCCTCCTGAGTTCTTTCAGTGCTTACTCCCGTCGCATCGCTACTTATCCTTCTGTCTTCGCGATTCCCGGCCCCCTCACCGAGTCAAAGATCGCCTCGCCTCCGAAGATTTCAATACCGTGGAAGACCCGCCCACGGACACGGCGCCTCCTGTTGGCTTTCCCGTCCCCGACCCTTCAGGTTGGTAAAGATCTTCTACAACGCTGCTACATAGGTCTCCAAGTTCACCTCAACCAAGGCACGTTAGCGCACTTCGAGTGGCGTCGTGGGCTTGTTTCATTACAGGTAACACCCGCCCACTTCCCGCTCGGATTCCAGCGCCCCGACGGGACCGACCCACACGTTAGGATTTCCTACTGGTATCCGTTGCATTCAACGGTCAAGCCGCGAGTCAACAAGCCCCGCAACACATCTCGCCCAAAACAAAATACCCAGGCGCAGCAAGTGCTGGCAGCCCAAGCTTCGAGTTTGGCCCGCAATCGACCTTCCTACATAGCCCCGCATCGGGAGGTCAAGCTTGGGGCCTCTGCCTTCTGACGATGGTTGACACCCATGGACGACGTATGTAGGACCAGATTGTTTGACTTGTAGGCGTCCGTAGGTCCCGTGCCAGAGGCTCTGAACGATCAGCTCAGGGCGGAGCTGGAATTGCTACGGGTCGCACATACTTATGTAAAAGCAGTTTGCCTCGTGCGCGTCTGTTTCCTGGGCTCGTCACCCCACCACCAGCTCCTATGCTGTCCACAGTCGAGGTGATCCCTGATAGATGGGCTGCAACACTCCACCACGGATCAGGTAGCCTATTGGGTGCGTGGTAGGCCCTGCGTTTACGGCCTCATAAAGTCACTTAGGTCCTGAAGGAGAGGAATGCTCTCTGAGACCGGCCAGCCCGGTGATGTGTGGTTTCTCTGAATCTGGCGAGCCAGATTCGATGGATAGGCGTCCGGGGTAACGGCCCAGAGGTATGTGAGTCGCTGTCCGTCTTTCGTTTAAACTGGCAGCGCGGTATACTTCCAGCGGTGAAATCAATTGCACAAGATCATCCCTTCGGGCATTTATTCTGTGTCGTGTCTAGACCACCAGAAGTCATGTTCTGTTATATACGCCCAAGATTTGTCAATGATTCACTTTGAGTAAGTAGTTTACTTGGATGTCCTTTTCAGGTGCTGAATATGGGAACACGTTCGAGAGATAAAGAAACTTGAGGCCTCACCGAGGTCCGACTTTCCAGCGAACGAGGTCCACGATGTCCCCTGTGTGCCGCCATTTTTGAGCTATATGCAACGCTGTCTGCTGTTGCTGTGAAGCTGTTGGCCGTACTGGCAGTCTTTGAGAGGACGAAAGCCTGAGATGGTACGCAAGTTTGCCCATGAACCAAAGCTTGAGCTTGCACGGGTCCTTACTATGAGTAGGCCAGGGCCGTCGGCCGTCGGGATACATCTCACGAGTTCATCACGAGCGGATGGCAGGCGTAGGGTGCTATAGGGATATATTCCGAGCCATTGTCACGAGCCGTGGGGATACATATACATCAATCTGAAAGCGAAACGAAACCCCGAAGCCAGGGCGCGCAGGTATGGACACAGAACGGGACGGAAACGGGAGACGGGGAGCGAACGCGGGTTGCGAATACAGCGAGTTTGAGAATTTCGAAAGGGGAGGGGGAGCGTCCTCCGTCCGCGAGTGAGATCGGGGAGGGTTCTAGGTAGGTAGGTAGGTAGGTAGGTAGTAACACACGTGAGGGTGGGATGTGGAAAAGACCGTAAGCAAGCAAGCAGCACGACACCATTATCCGGGTAGGAGTCTGACGAACGGTCAGCGGGACTCTTTCTACGGATCGGAAAGACCTTGAGATAGACGGAAAACGAAAGGGAAGCCGGGCGGCGGGCGATTCGCGCGATCAGGGGATGATGTCCTTCAGCTCGTCGTCGCGCACGCGGATCTCGACGACCTCGATCTCGTAGTCGGTCAGCGCCGAGTGGGTGGAGGACACGGAGGTGGAGACGAATCCGGAGGCGTTGGGCGGCGAAGTCGAGGCGACGTCTGTCGCATCGCGAGAAGACGGGAGAGGTCAGCCAACGGGGACAGCGAGGACGGATCGAAGAGAACGAGGAGAAAGATACGAACATCGGTCCTTGATGTAGGGCGGAACGAAGAGGTCCTGAGGTGATGGGGACAGCCGTCAGCGTCGACAGGTGCGGGCAGGAACGGACGACGAACCTGATTCCAGACGAAGCCCTGGCTGCGTTGGATGGTCAAGATCGGACGCAAGGCCACGACGGGCTGACGGCGGTTCCGGGCGCGCTCCTTGCGTTCCCTGGCCCTCGCCTGGACCTTCTCGTCCGAGGCGTCGACGGCCTTGCCCTTTCCTTTGTCCTTGACCGCGGCGGGCGCGGCGCCGTCGGCGATGTCCATAGCGTCCATCCCGGCCGCGGCAGCGTCGTTCCCACCTCCGAGGCCTCCGAGCTCGTCTTCCGAGTCGGAAGCGTCCTCGTCGTGCTCGTCGTCGTCGTCGTCATCGTGCTCGGAGAAGGAGCCGTCCGAGTCCGAGTCGGTGTAGGACGAGGCGTGGATCTGCTCGTAGCAGGCCCAGGTGGGTGGGCTCGGGGCGCGGCCGAGGGGACGGTGACGGAAGAAGGGGGAGGAGGGACGACCGCGGTGGTGGATGGTGGGGGTGCTCATGGTGGTGGACGGTGTTTGTGGGGGTGGCGAGGGTGCGAGTGAGGTCGAGAAGGATTCCGGTGCGAGGGTGCGGGAGTTGAGTGTGGAAGGGAACTTGAGCGTTGGGGGTCAAAGGGAGGAGAGCAGAGGAGAGCAAGAGAGTGGATGTGGGGTGCGGTGCGGTGAGGTTGGGGTGTGGCGGAAGGGAGCCGTGCGGGATCCTGCAGGCGAGATCGACTGACTCGGCTTCCCACGGCCCCGTACCCGCCACACCGTCGCGTACTCATCCCATACTTATCGTCCCCTTCCCCTATCGATCCGCTTCTCCCCAACTCACCCTCTCAAGATCTGAGACTCAAATCTGCATGGCCGGTTCCCGTTTCGCCTACGTAAAAAACTTCGAGCTGCCCGATACGCTCTTGCCGGGCACGTTCATCGTCGTTCGCGTCGACGGGCACGCCTTTCACCGGTACGCACGCCCGACGGCGGCGGCCCCCCATCGCGGCTGACGTCCTAGGATTCTCCGACGTGCATGGATTCGAGAAACCGAACGACGAGCGAGCGTTGAAGCTCATGGACCGCGCCGCCCGCGCGATCGTGGACGAGTACACCGACGTCACCCTCGCCTTTGGCGAATCGGACGAATACAGGTACAGTCTCCGTCGACGATCCTTCTACGAACCTAACGTGGCGTGCATCTCGCAGCTTCTTGCTGAGACGATCGACGACGCTCTACAACCGCCGACAGGCCAAAATACTGACGACGTTCGTCTCGCTCTTCACGTCCTCGTACATGCTGCACTGGCCCGAGTTCTTCCCGGACCAACGGCTCGCGTACGCGCCCTCGTTCGACGGGCGGATCGTGCTCTACCCGACCGAGAAGGAGGTCCGGGACTACTTTGCGTGGCGGCAGACGGACAGTGAGTGCTTGGTGCGTCATAGGGTCGGATGCGGACCGAAACCGCCGCTGGGCGTCTGTTAGCGCACATCAACACGCTGTACAACACGACGTTCTGGGCGCTGGTGCAGCAAGGCGGGAAAAGTGCCAAGGAGGCGCACGAGACGCTGAAGGTGCGGATTTTGATCGGTCGTGGGGGGCACGCGCGCGCGGATGGTGATTTTATCTCTCTCGCGGGGACAGGGTACGGTTTCGAGTCAGAAACACGATATATTGTACAGCGGGTTTGGGATCAATTACAACGAGGTTCCCGATCAGTTTCGGAAGGGAAGCGTGCTGGTGCGAGAAAAGGTGAGTGGGGCGGGGAGGTGGAGGCTGTGCACTCATGGTTCGGCCGTAGATCAGCGACAAGGTCGGGGACGGGCCGGAGAACGAGGAGGAAGGGGTGAGAGGAGAGAGCGCGGGTGTCGGGGTGGGCGGAAGAGACGCCGAGAGCGGGGATGGAACGGAGGGAGAGGGCGGGGCTCGGGCGGGAGGAGGGCGGGAAAGGGCGGGGAAGGCGGGGGGGAAGGCGGGAAAGAGGGAAGTGGTTGTGTTGCACTGCGATGTGATTGGGGAGGGATTCTGGAGGGAACGGGGATGGTGAGGGTAAAAAGTGATCGGGATCAAGAGTGAGTGTAGGGAAATCGAAGTCGGCCGGGGCGGGGGCGATGGGAAACGGGCGTCTAACACAAATGGGCGTCTGCGGGAAGAGAAAGGTGCATTGTGCGTTTGAATGCGCGCTTTTTGGAGCGGGGGGTGATCAGAATGGGGTTGACTGCGAGCGCCGGTGCAGGCGAGAACACCGCCAGCGTCGGCTAGGGAGCGAAAGCGTGGAGAGGAGAGGAAGAGAGGAGACAAGGATGGAAGTGGCGCGTGTACGCTGACTTTGCTGGTCGTTGTGGGTCCATGTGTAGGCGAAGGGAGATCTCGATCCGCAGTGGGTGCGCCTCCCCCCGCGCCGTCCGCGCCGAGGTGACGGACATGAGGACAACGCACGGTGGAAAGCGGGTTGAACGGCGACGGGGGTTATCGATGGGGGTGATGAGGGAGGAGGAGGAGGAGGAGGAGAAAGGAGTCGGGAGGAGGAAGGGGAGACGACGAAAGGGAAAGATCCGGGTTATGTGAGAAACGGGGGGGATTTGTTTTTGGGAGAAAAAAAGAGATAAAGGGAGGAAGTGTGTGGGTCCCTGGCGGCGTCCTGCCCTTCCATTCATGTTTACATGTCCCTCCTCCACCCCAACCCGCCCCCCGCCCGCCTTCCCTTCCCGTCCGCCGACCCCAACCGCGACGACGACGACGACGACGACGAGCACGACGAGGAGGACGACGAGGAGGAGGATTCGGACAGAGCCCTCCCCTGGGTACCTTCGCCTTTTCGTGACCAACCCAACCTCACTCTGCCTTCCCAATTCGACCCTCATCTCTATCCCTCCGCCCACGTTGCCCTCGGTCCAGACGACGGCGACGACGGCGACGATGGCGAAGATGACGACGACGTCCCCTTCGTCCCTCGTCCCGCCAACACCGCGCCCCCTCCTCGCTTCTCCGGTGACCAGCCACCGACCACGTTCTCTGCCCGCAGTCCCTCCCCTTCTTTCAGTGAGCTCTATCAGGTATCCTTTCCTCTCTTTCCCCCCCACCCGCCCTCCATCTCATCCCCCTTGTCCACAGTATCCTCATCTCCCCGAAGGCGATGACCCCGACCATTCCAACCCCAACTCCCCCCACGAGGACCAAGCGCGCTTCGCAGAGGCCCAACACGCCCGCACCCGCACTCGCGAGCGCGATCGCGCTTCCCAGGAGTCCGACGCCAGCCAAGGCCCGCCCCGTCGAAAGCTTCCCCAGTCCCAATCCCCCTCGGCCACTTCCTCTTTCGACCCTTTCCGCGCCTCTCCGCCCTCATCCCACTCTGCACATCCTTCCTACGCCCGTTCCGATCCTTACTCTCATTCCCACTCCGCCCACCCCCCACCCGTAAATTACAATGCAGGTCGTTACCCGGCTTATGACGAGCACAACCGTCGAATAGGTCTCGAGCATCTCCACCACGACGCCCAGCCTCCCCGTTCCTCCGGTTCCTCCGCCTACTACCGTCCTCACACCAGGGACTATCCTCGTCTTTCGCCCACCATCCCCTCCAACGGTCCCTCCTCCGCCCCCGCCCCATCTCATCATCCTCAGCACGTGCATGATTCGCGGTACAGGTCCGACCATGTCCAAGAACGTGCCCCATCCTCCCGACAAGCAGGCGACTATCGACAGGCCGGGGAACATCGTGGCCAACCTCCAAATCCCCCCTCGCAGGCGGACAGCGACCCCCGTTCGCAGCCCTTGCCGGCCGCCGCCGCCCGTCCCCCGTCCGGCTCCCCTGCTCTCTATTCCCTGCCCCCTTCTTCTGCCCCACCCCCCGCTCCACCCCCTGCCCCAGCCCCTTTCGCTTATTCGGACACATGGGAAGGCGAAGCTTCCCCCGAACTCGACGCTAACGGTGCCTCGATCACCACAGATCACCTCCGCCATCTCTTGCGCGTCGACGGCGACGTCTCCATCGGCCTCCAAGCCCTCGTCGACCCGCCCCCGGGCGAAAAACCCAACTATCCCCTGCCCACCCTCATCAAGCTCGCGATTTATGGCAGTCCCCGTCGCAAGCTCACTTTGCAGGAGATTTACACCGCTCTGGAAGACCGCTTCGTGTGGTTCAAGGAGAACACCCACGACATGGCTTGGAAGGTAGGCTTTTTCGCGTTCCACTTGCCCCAGCGCCCGCCTGGTATCGATCTTCGCTGCCTAGAACTCGATTCGTCACAACCTCTCGCTGCGCAAGTGCTTCAAGCGCGTGCAGCGTCCGATCACCGAGCCCGGCAAAGGCAGCTACTGGATGATCGATGTCACCCAGGGCGAGGGCAACAAGCGGCAGCGCAAACGCAACAAGAAGCCGACCAAGGCTCAGCTCGCCGCTCAGCAGCAGAACGCCCAGCAGGTCTTGACCTACCAGTATAATCCCTTGTCCAGCTCGTACCAGTTCGACCCCTCCTCCCAGCCGTCCCAGCACCGCAACGTCGTCGACGACGGCTACGACGATTACGACGATGGCATCATGGCCACCCCGAGGCTGCATCCCGTCCATCCTTTGCCCGACGCTCAGGCCCCTGCCTACCACAGCGCGAGCGACACCGTCATCGACCCGACCCTGCGCAATGGCGCCCAAGCCAGCGGAACGGTGCGAGCTCTGGGCCACCCCATCGCGGCGCACCCCCCCTATCCGTCCTCCATCCCTTCCAGTCGCTCTCCGCTCGCGACGTCGACGTCCTACCCCGACTTGTCCTCCGCGCAATCGCGCTCCTCGTACCCGGCTTCCTCGCGTCTCGGCGTGCCTCAGCTGCCCCGCGCGCCTTCCGCCGGCCTGAAACTTCCCGACCTTCCCCCGGGCCCACCCCCGCGTCAGTACGGACACCATGGTCTCGGCCTCGGACACGCGTCCAACGCCCATCAGCCCTCCCCAGCCCTGTCCTCCCACCGCAGCGACAGCCCCCGCCAAAGCCCGTTCGCGCGCGACAGTCGCACCCCCGAGTATTACACTCTGCCCCCGATCAACTCCTTCGACCGCGCGCCCTCGACCGGCACCTCCTCTGTTTCCACCGGCAGCCCCGCCACCTCCTTTTCGCTTCCGAGCACCCTTGGCTTCGGACAGCATCCCAACGCACGCACGCTGGGCGGGCCCGTGCGGCGCCCGTCGACGGCGCTGGAGCTCCCGGAACCGGTGAAGAAGAGGACGCTGCACGGCGTCGGTGAGGCGAATGGCGGCGGGGGGAGACGTCCCAGCAAGTTCGTGCCCCCGCAGAAGAGCCAGTCGAGCGGGTCGTGGTTGCGTGAGTTGGAGGGGCGGCAGGCGGAGGCGAGCGAGGGGGAGGAAGAGGAGGAGGAGGAGGAGGAGGGAGGAAGCGACGGCGGGTCGCATTGGTAGGTTTCCTGTCGGCCACGGACGAGCATGCGCGTTCACGGCTATTCCGACAGACCCCCCGAACTCGCCCGATCCCAACCAAAAAGAAAACCACAACTAATTCCAAGAGGCCGCGCTTCAACCACCGGTTTGTTCTGCCTTTACTTCTCATCTTTTCCCACTTCGTCTCATGCTCCCAAGTAAACGAGGAAGCAGCGCTCGTGTACAGTTTATTCTTTCGTTTTCTTTTTCGGCGCTGCTCGCTCGTGTATTTGGCGCGACCCCCCCTCCATCGGGACCCCATCTTTTTTAAAATTTATGTTCTTTTGCTCCTATCTTTTACCCCTCCCCATATAAGTTATCTTTCCCCGCCTCGTCGTCGCTGTGTCCGTCTCGTCGCTTTGCTATGCACACCCTTCGCTATGTCGCTGTCGCATTGCTGTGATCCACCCCCTCCCTCCACAAGTTTCTCGCCATCTAAGTAACCCACCTCCCTATTTACACCTGCCCGCGTTTTACTTATATAAGAGTAGTACAGAAAAATCCGTCGTGGAGGTATCATCGTTCGTGGTCGTCGCGCCGCTGCTCCTGCTACTTCGTGTAAATGACGATACAAGTGTGCCATCGATACAGCCGGGATGGGAACCGCGGGGAATCTAGGGGAGGGTTGGTACAGTAGTGTCTTCGAAGAGGGGGGGGTATGTTTCGCCAGGTCCGTCGGGTAGATCCTCCTGCCAACCAGCGAGGGGCCATCCTCCTAAATCACGTACACCGATACATACATGCAGGGAATGGGACTGCATTCGTCATCTTACATGCGTCCGCGCCCGCGACGATCCGCGGACGCCGCCCATCCGTCGTTCCAGCTGGACGATCTCGAGCATCAGATGCTCGTAGCGGTGCTCGAGCATGTCCAGGGCGTCGCCCGTGCCCGTGTCGCCCTCGGCGTCCTCTTCATGCGGCGACAGACGAGGTTTCGCCGCGACGGCGTCGGAGCCTGCTCGTGCGCGCGCGGTCGTCGTCGTCCCCGAGTCCGCGAGGCGCTCCGAACGGGGGGGGTGCTTTAGGCTCATGTCCGGCGCGCGCGCGAGGGGTATGACTCGATGATTCCACCAGGGACGCGTCTCGCAAGCGCGACGCCAGCCTGGGATCTGACGCGCGCGCGGGCACTACCTGCGACGGCGAACTCGAGCGCCGCGCCGAGGACCCGCCGCCGCCCCAGCCGGGGGGCAAGCGCAAGGACCAGGAGCCCGTCGCCGTGCCCGTCGTCGGCGTCGCGCTTCGGCGGGACAGCATCGACATCGCGGAGCCCGGACGCGGGCTCGGACTCGGACTGGGTGGGATCCCGTCGCTCTCGCTCTCGCTCGCGGACGCGGACGCGGCCATGTTCCAGTCCAGCACCCGGCTCGATGCGTCCACGCTCGAGCCGGCCGTCGTGTCCTCGCCCACGGCGACGTCGCGCCGGTGCGAGTTGTGTCCGATCTCGATGGGCGCGGGGAGGAAGCGTAGCGATTTCGCCGTGCCGCCGCCCCCGTTGGGTCCGAGTGCGAAGCCGAGACGGCGCAGGCTCCCGCCTGCGGGTGTGCGTCCGATCGTGCGGGGCGTGCGTCCGGCGGCGAGGACCTTTTTTTGTGCGCTCATGCCGATGCAGTCGACGAGCTGGCGCATGGCTTCGCGGTCGGAGACGGCGCGACGGGGGGCGGTGCGGCGCACGGTGCTGGCGCGGGGGAGGGTGGAGAAGCCGTTTGGGGTGGTCTGGGCGGGTTTGTGGGGTGTCGCGAAAGGGTAGCGGAGGGGCGTTGCGGAGGGGGGGAGGGTGCGGAAGGGTGTGGGTGTGAGGTGGTGGGCAGGGAGGGGCCGGGGAGTTTGGGTTTGGGTTTGGCGCGGATGCGTGGGTGGGGAGAGGGAGGAGGACGGGAAGGCGTCCTTTGGGGGTCCCCAGGAGAACCCGATGAAGAAGGTCGCGGCTTGCTCGCGGAGGATGGATTTGTTAGGTCGGGGGGCGGAGCGGAGGATGGAAAGGCCGGGGGAGCTTTCTTGGGAGGGCTGGAAGAAGGCGGAGAAGGCGAAGCCTTGGGAGTGGTCGGACGAGGAGGAGCGAGAGCCAGAACGGGAGCCCGAGGAGTCTAGGGCGGGGACGGCCTCAGGAGGGGGAGGGGGAGGCTGATTGTATGCGAAGATGGGTAGGTGAAGGTTTTCGGGGCGAGGTACTGGAAGAGCGGGATGAACGAGGAGAGTAAGGTTCGGGTCCATGCAAAACTCACGACGATGAAGGTCAGTCCATGGCGGGTCGCCGAAGAAGGGATGGCTTTTGACTTGTTCTACCCCTCGTCGCCCCAGACGCTTGTGCGAATCCGTCAAGAGCCTGAGGAACGCGTCAGGTGTGGACATCGGGATGGCGATGGCGGTGGACGCACCGGCGAATGAGATCTTGCAGAGGGGCGGACACGGCGAGGCCGGATTTGAACTTCAGGCTCTTCTTGAAATCCACGATCTTGAGGTACGTAGTTCGAATGTCGTTCGCGAAAAAGGGAGCGGCACCATACGCCATTTCGTACAACATGGCGCCCATGCTCCACCAGTCCGTTTCCGCACCGTAGGGGTTAACGCCTGAGCTGCTGTCGAGTTCGACGGGCACGTCCTCCTCCTCGGTCATCTCCATCGCGACGAGCGCCGCTTCATGCGCTTGCAGAATCTCCGGGGAGATATAGTCGCAGGTTCCGCAGGGAACGAGACAGTGTTCTCGGGGGATTAAACGGGAGCCGTCGCTTTGGGGAGGAAGCAAGGGCGCGGCGGACCCAAAGTCTATGAGTTGTACGTGCGATGTCTGCGTGAGTACGAAATTGTGGGGCTTGACGTCCCTGGAAGTGGCCGTGGTGAGTGGGGGAGGATGGGGGGCAAACACGGCGACAAGAACCTGTGAGCGAAACCTTGGCCGTGGCACCAGGCGATGGCGGAGACGACCTGCGGAAACCACCAGCGCAGGTCGTCTTCCGGTATTCGTTCGTCCGGACTTGATTCGAGCACGTCCCAGAGGGTCCCGCCTTCGGCATAGTCCATGACGAGGTTAAGGTGAGTGTCAGATTGGAATGCGCACAGCAAGTGGGGAGCCCATTGCGTTCCCGCGGTTTTGGCGCGGAGGAGGATATCGCGCTCCAGTTGCGGATTGCATTGCTGTGGACGAAGAACGGGGTTCGGGTGGCATTAGGGAAGAGGACGCGAGGACGACGCACATCGCGGGTTTTGTAGGCGAAGCGTTTCTCGATTGTTTTGCGGATGTAGACGCGGCCGTTCATGTTGCAGTTGACGACGTCAATCTATGCAGGATTCGATAGGTATCGAGTACGGGTTGAGGGTGGAGAGGAACGCACGACGGAGAATTGGCCGTATTCGAGGGTTCCGACCACGGCGAGGTCGTTCTGGGTAAATCGAAGGGAGTCGACCTCCGCGGTCTTGGCTGGACGGCGGGTCAGGGTGTGGATTGAACAAGGAGGGAAGGAACGCACGAGTGCGACCGATGACGGACTGGCCGTGTAGCAGCCGATCAAGAGCAAGGCCGTCAGCTTGCTCATCTCCTTGGCTTTGAAGAAGGGTGGCGAGGCGTGTCTTTCGTTTGATCCAGGATGTAGACATTCATGAGGTCCACCACGCAAAGTGCTTTTGAACCGAGGAAAGGAGAGGAGAGGAGGGCAAGGTGTGATCAGGGAGAAATTAGAGATTGAGCCCCGAAGTAGTGAGGGTGAAGTCAGGATAGATGAGGTGAGCAGAGAGAGAGACGAGGAAGTGGTCGATGTGAACGTTCAGTTCATTGTCGCTGTGAACCACGACGAGCGCGATCACGTGGGGTGAGGCGGCGCGAGTTCGACGCGACAGCTTCAGCTTCAGCGACAAACACCTCAGCCGCATCGTCGACCCGCGTCCCGCCCTTCCTGATAGTTCCTGACGACATCCCCGCCCTCCTCTTCCGGACCAAGACGCTCGTCCCTCGAGCCCACTTGACCCTGACTTCCGTCTAGCTCTTGTCATACACCCGACATTCCCCATTCCTCGATGCAGAGTCCGAGTCCGTAGACGCCCCTCCCACGACAGCCCCCGCCTCTGACCAGTGCTTTGGTTGTAGCTCCCCTCCCGCCCGCGCCTGCCTGCCCCGTTCACCGTGCCATGCGGCGCGCGCACATCCAGAGGCTTGTCCTGTGCTGGACTCGATCGACACAGTCGATCGGTGCACGCGTCCCTCCCGTTTGGGCACACCCTCCGTCGCCGTCCACGTTGAGCGATGACATCCGCCCTCCATGCATCGTGCGACAGCCCGCTCCCATGCTTTATAAACTCTCCTCCTCCGCCCCCTCCGAACGCCTCCACTTGCCTCTTCCCGTCATGGTCCGCACTCCCCCCCGCAAAAAAAGAGTGCGACAGTGCTCCCCCAAAATACCCCCCGAGGAACGTGTCCGCCGCCATACCGCTTCCCTTGCCCCTCACCTCCAGGAGCTCCTCCTTCACGTGTTCACCGACCATCACACCCCAGCCGTCAAGCGCACCGCTATCAGGACAGACAGATCTCTCAAGCGCAAATTGGAGCGCTCTGTTGCTATCCCGACTCTCAGCCCCGATTCCAGCACAGTAATCGACCCCACCATCGTGAGCCAGCCCTCACCCCGTACGTTCTTCGTCGTCGTCGTCGTCGTCGTCGTCGCCATCTCCCGCTCACGCCCTCCGCCAGCTGGAATCGGCCGTTCGCCTGCAGTCTCTCCGCCACCCGCCCCGGCCTACTTGACTGGTGACCCGCTCAACGCTACTCTCTCCGACGAGTACCTGATACCGTTGATCAGACAAGCGCCTCCTCTGAGTCCCCGAGGAGGAGGAGTCAACATCTATCACCCTCAGGCTCCCCCGCCGCTCTGTAATAAGTAGTCGTATACGGTATAAGTAGTGTTCAACAAATACGAGTAAATATGCTGGCTGACCATATTATATCGAATACGTATTATTACGAAGGCGGCCATCCCAATATTTACTCGTACCTGTACTATATTGTATCGTATTTGTCAGATCTTCCTATTTACTTGTATCTAATTGAAGTTATTGCTCTAGACCTCAACTAGACCTAATGAACTTTCTGTACTATGTCCAACCTTATTAATGAGCTAACCATGTACCCCAAGAGCATGTTTATTGGGACTTTAGTTGAGATACTGAGCCTACCACCATTGGCAGTGACGGGGTGCTGATACTGGCCGCTGGGATTGGCAGCACGTCGTGGGAAACAGCGGCGGCACACCTTCTGAGAATGGGACTGAGCATCGGCCAGACTCCTTCCCGCCACTTCTTCGAGCACCGCCGGTCCCCCCGGCCCCCCACCTAACCACACCTCTAGTGCTTGAAGAGCGACTGGCACTCTTCGTCCCTCACGTAATCTGGGACCCCGTAACCCCTCCCGCCGCTCCGCAGCTGAAGACCGAATGCGGCTCGTTGGTACACATGTGCACCGACGATTGCATTTCCGTCGCATTGGATACTCTCGATTAAATGACCTTATTCAATACATATTTTCATTCTCCGGCCGTTAGTACAAAGATCTCTGAGGCTTTGGTAAACATTGCGAGACACTTGAAAGGCTGACTTCGTGAGATCTAGCGAACAGTTGTATTTCTATGTAGCGGTACTAAACATGTCTCTACCATCTGCACACCACCCAATGTCCCCCCAAGCAAGAGAATATGATTATGAGAGTTGTGACCCGCGCACAAGAATGCAGTGTCGCCGCCGATATCGTGTCAAGTCGTTGAGTCATCGAGAAAGGCGGAACGAGGGAGTGGTCAATGTAGGGGAACCGCACGAACACAAAGGTCGTCTAGAGAATCATGAGTCCGTGACAATTACAACAGGTGCATGAGTACGACAAAAAGGACTCGATGTTTACCCATTTTTGTCCTTTGCAGGCTCTACAAACACAAGTGCATTCTGACCCCAACAGACAGCCTGAGGAAGAGACGTGCCAATGGCTGATGGTATGTGTCGGGTGTGTGGAGCATGTAAGGGGAAAACGGGTGATGGTGAACGGTGCCACTGCGTTGCGGTAGAGGCGTCCAACGCGCGGTGCACGGAGGACGGTTGGTGAGCAATCGGGAGGCTATTACTGAGATTGTTAAGTACTCACCTTCGTTGCTTTTCAGTGGCCACTCCGAGTCCCCCCACAGATTCCTTTGAGTGGAGCATGGGGTTGATGTGCTCAATGACGCGAGGAGGGCTTCGTGCCGTGATCTTGGGATGTGGACATCAGGAAAACTCCCAGTACTTGAGACACACTTAGAACTTGGGCCAGCCACTTAGACTTGGAGAGCAGCCTTAGGTGCACTTGGACTTGGGACAAAATGACTGACTACCTTGGTGAAATAAGTGGAACTTGGGAGGATCCTTGGAAATGTAGTAGTTTACTTTCATACTTGGGAAATTTAGCATGTTACTTAGTTGAATCTGTCAATACTTGCAAAGTTCCGACTTAGTGGATTTCGAGAACGGAAAAGTCACGTGACTTGTAAGTATTATCGGCGCTCAACGCCGCGTCGACTCTTTGTCTTCAACCACGACATCCGTCGTCGTTGGGGACCCGGCCTGGTCGTCACCGCCGTCTTCATCGACCTCGCCGCCGCTCTCAACGACCTCGCCGCCGCACTCAATGCCCACGCCCGTCGCCTTCAACAACCTCGCCATCGCCCTCAACACCAACACGCCCGTTGCCCCCACGACGACGCACGTCGCCCCCACCGGTGACGGCTTTGTCACCCCCCACGCCCTCATCACCCGCAAGGCCCACGCCCTCGTCGCTCCCAAACGATTTCGCCGCCGCCCTCAACACCCACACCCCGTCGCCCTCAATGCCAACGCGCCCATCGCCCCTACGGCAAACGCTCGCCACCCTCCACACCTGTTGCCTTCACCGCCAACGCGCATGTTGCCTCCAACGGCGACGCGCGTCGTCCCCAACGCCAACGCGCTTGTCGCCCCCACGGCGACGCGCGTCCCTCCCGGCAAAGCCCTCGTCACCCCCCAACGCCAACGCGCTCACCACCCCCAACGTCAATGCGCTCGTCACCCCCAACGCCCACAGCTTCGTCGTCCCCAACGCCGACGGCCTCGCCCCAATGCCCACGCCCGTTGCCCTCAACGTTGCCGCCCTCAGCGCCGCCGCCCTCGTCACCCGCAACGCCCACGCGCGCGTCGCCCCCAATGCCAACGCGTGTCGCCCCCAGCGCCAACGGCTTCGCCACCCGCCAACGGCCACGCCCTCGCCACCCGCCAACGGCCACGGCCTCGCCACCGCGACCAACACGCCGACGTCTCCCGCGTCCTCGACCCCACCTACCTCTCCCACTCCTCCACCGCCGCTGCCTCCCCCGACTCCGTACACGCCTACGCCTACACCTATGTCGATGGCGACCTCCACGACCCCGACTACCGCGACCTCCCCCCCGCCTCGTCCCCGCCGCATGCAGACCCATCTGGGAGGCCGCCACCGCCGCCGACGCCGACGATGCCATCATCCTCGATCGTCGTCCCGCAAATCCCCGTGATGAGGGTGCGTACATCCCCTCCCTTTCCCCCGTCCCGCATTAGCACTAACCTCCGCACTGCTTCAGATGCCTCCGCCTGCGCGTGATCCCTTGCGTGTGTCAGTGCTTCCACTGCTCTGACCCTGATGTTGGTTTATTTCCGTGCTTGCTGTGTTTGTGTCTGATTAGCTTCATCTGTATCCATTCCATATCATGTACATGTGCTCAGTACTATATGAATGGATGAATTATGATTTGCTTTGTGCCCCCTAAACTGTGTGCTTTCAGTGCTTGGAGTGACTGGACAATGACCTGAGCAATTCATTGCAGTATCTGAAACCACTGGACTGTATACTTGGGTACTTGAGCCTCCTGTCTCATGGCCTTCCCTACCTTGACATCTACTTACCAAGTGTATCCAAGGCTAACCTCAAGTGAAATGGGTACTTGGGCCAGAAAGTAAGACTCCAACGTTATAGTCTATTTACTGTCTATAAACTGTTTATATGGTATAGTTTTACTATCTAGCTACCCCATCAGCTGTAGACAGTAAGTAGTGAGTATACTAGACAGTAAACCCTATCCAAAGTGGCAGTGTGTGACATGCCCATAGGTGCTACCAGGTGCAAGCTATCAGCCTCTACTACACCTATTACACTCATGCCCAACTCTGGTGATTCTTTCAGCCATCTCAGCTGTCATTCTCAGCACCCATCTCCATATTTCCAGAGGTCCTAGAACTCACTTGTTAGAAGGCTATGGTCATCATGTGCATGGCCCAGAATTTTTTAGTAATTCCTGCTACCTTGATGTCTGTTGAGTGCAAGTTGTTCTCAGATGCTTGCCACATATGTACTGATGCATGCTCATTACTAAAGGCTAAGACTATCTCAGAGCTTATGTGTACTAAACTCTACACTGCTGACTTCTTTACCTCAGTAGTGATGCATTAACTGTCTAAACTGTCTATTTACTGTCTGTTTACTGTTTAGTATAGTATACTATCTAGCTACCCCCAATCTCACTAGACATAAATGTCACGGATCGCTCCATTTCTTTCTTCGTTTGCAGACCTTGTACACGCGACGCATCACGGCACATGACTTTCCTTCGCATCACATGCTCCAACGACGTCATTGCCCGGACTTCCGAACGGCATTCCGTATCCTTATCTATGACATCATTGCTCCGGACCTCTGTCCTCCTCCCCATGACTCCTTTCTTATTGTTCCCCCCACTCGCACCACTATCGCATCGCATCACACCATCGTTCCCACTTGTATATAAGGACAGTATCCCTTTTCCCTTTTCCTCAGACTGTCCATCTCGTCATACGGTACTGTAGCGCACGTTGCACTACCCTAGACCCCGGCACTCTCGAATCTATTCTCTTCTCGCTCCTCCCATCGTCGCGACTTAGGCGGTTCATCGGTCTCATAAACTGCGTTTCTGACACCTGGGCAGTCTACCCCTACGCCTACCTCGCACCCCTCTCTCCATCTACCTCTGCCGTCTCTACGACGTTAAAAACTCCCACCACGGACCTCCCGAACGCACCGGTTTTCCTCCCGTTCAACGGAAAGCCGATCACCCCCCGCGACGACGCACCACTCCCCTACCCTTGGTCCGACGCCGTCACTGTCAACTGCCTCGTCCCCGTACAGAACCTCTGCAAGAAAGATCCCTGGACCGCGCACGGCCTCAACTTCCGCATCTTCGAGTGGAGGTGGCACAAGGATCACGGTACTGTCGTCCTCGCCCTATACGTCTGGATCACTACGTGCATCAACGTAGATCTCGAACGCCTTGAATTCACCCTCCACGCCCCCACCTACCACACATACCTCATCCAAGACGCCCCCAACCCGATCCTCCAAACCAGTTTCACCTCCGTCTCCCAGTTTAACCGTCGGACCCCCGAATCCACCCCGCCACCAGTCCTCCGTCCCACCATCAAGGGTAAGACCCTTCGTCGCCGCCACCACGAACATAAGATCCGCCAGGCAGTAAAAGCCGGCTACCTCACCAAGAAACTCCTCGGCCGTCGCCCCATCGCGGCGGACTTCTTCTAGACCATCATCACGTCCTCCACAGCCCCTCGTCCCCCCACTCCGAACCTCCCCCCAGGCGTTTTTCGAGACTACTGTCCCGAAGAATACTATATCCTCACCTCGCAGCAGACTAAGGAATCCGTACGTTGGCTGCATGACGAACCAAACCGGCAACGTCGAGACTGGTACTTCGACGACCGTGACGAACAACCCTACGTCGAAGAATCGGATTTTGCCACCGCTGCAGACGTTCTACAGCGCTTCCTGAACCCCCCTCCGACCAACTCGCCCCCACCCCGTCGACGTACTGTAATCGAAGTCCCAGAAGGGATCAACCACAACGACACAACTGGGAAGTGGTACGCCTATAGACGGAACAAGAACGGAACCCCAGGACGATCAGTAGTTGAGTGGCAGCCCACTTCGTTCAGTCCCGTCCAAGATCACTGGTCGTGGCATCATAACCAGCAATTCCTCACCCCCGCCGACTTCCTTGTCGCAAAACAAGTTGAGGACGAAGTTGAAGAAGCAGAAGAACGCCGACGAGAAACCCTACGCCGCCTTGATCAAGAACTCGCCCAATCCCTCACCGTCCCCCTCCCCTTCGACAAGATGTCCGATGCCGAATCCAAACCTGCCGTCTCCAAGCGGGAGATCGGCCCCAAGCCAAAGCCATTCAAAGGCGATAGATGCGACACCCTCCGGTTCTCCCTCGAGCTCCGCATGTTCCTGCGCGTTAACAAAGATGTTTATGCCACAGATGACGCCAAGATGATGCTCCTCCTCAGCCTGATGGAGGACGACACGGCGAAAGCCTGGGCCACGCATCGCCACATGGAACTCTTCGCCGACGAAGACGAGAAGGAAGACGCCGACACCCTCGACCCCACGCCCCCTAACACTCCACTATAGCTCCTACAAAGAGCTCTTCGAGAGGTTTGGCAAAGACTTCGTGCCCGTCGATCCGAAGATAGAGGCTCAGCGTAAGATCAACGAGCTCGCAATGACCACCCGGGACGTCACTGACTTTATCACCGAGTTTGAGATGCTGGCAACCATGTCAGCGTACGACGACGAGGCGCTAATCCACTTTTTCAAGAAGGGACTTCAGCGTGACCTCGGCAAGCAGGTGGCCCGGTCGTACCCGTTCCCCACCAAGCTCGCGGAGTGGAAGGAGCGCGCCCGCCGCATCAACCACCAGTGGCTCGAAGAGAACCCGGAGAGGAAGAGCAGTGCAGTCCAAGGGGGCTGTCGCGCTCACCTCGAACGGTTCGACCAACGACTCCTCGTCGCGCCGAGTCGGCGCCTTCACCAACACCTCGACCCGCCCTGCAAAGCTGACGGACGACGAGCGCGCAAAGATGATGCGCGAAGGCAAGTGCTTCATGTGTCGACAAGCCGGTCACGTCTCTCGCGACTGCCCCAACCGCGATTCGAGCGTGCGACGGGTGGGCGCAGTAGAGACTGGGTCCAAGGCCCCTCCCCTGCCGACGAACACGGCTCCGTCCACTGCGAAAGCAGCTCCCGACCCATCCAAAACCATCGCGGCGATCACTCGCCAGCTGAAGGATCTGGACGCGGAAGGCAAGGAGCAGGCAGTAGCGCTGTTGAAGGACATCCTGGAATCGCAGGATTTTTGAAACGCCCCCCAGTCGCGTCGTCTGGTGGAGGCAAGGGACTTTTGGTATCATCGTCGAATCGTTTCGCTGTATTATCATCCATGCATACCTGTGAGCAATCGTATCCCCCGTGTTTGTATCTGTCTACTGTCACCAAGAACAGGCAAACACCATCGATCACGCTCAAAGTCAAGCTGATCGGACGAGTTACCAAAAGAGAAATCGACGCAGACGCGCTGCTTGATAGCGGCGCAGAAGGAATTATCCTGAACCGAAGCTTCGTTGAACGCAAGAAGCTTACCACAAGAAAACTAGAAAACCCGTTCCCCGTGCGTAATGTGGACGGCACCGAGAACATCATGGGCTGGGTACGCGACACAACGACCCAGCGGATCCGGATATACTCGCAAGATTCAAAGGCGTACCATGAGGAAGAAGCTGAGTTCTTCATCACCGACATCGGCGATCATGACAATGATCCTTGGAACAGACTGGCTCGATGAGCACAATCCCACCATAGACTGGCAACGAGACCGTGTTGACATGCTCCGCTGCCCCCCCTCATGCACTCTGTCCAAACCTCCTGTGACAAACCTCGCGACCAAGCCACGGAGACCATCATCGGTCCAATCACAGCGTAAGGTTGAAGCAGGTAAAACCCCGAGGACACCTCTCGTTTTGGACGATCCCTTCCCAGAGCCGACATATGTGTCCTGGACCCCAGTCCCCACTTATGTTATTCCTGCACGCAGAGTCAAAGGTGTTCGCGTCCGCACGGTCCATCGCTCCCCTCTACCCGCACAACTCTTCACTGAAGACGACGACGAGCGGCCCATGGTATTCCGAGACTGGGAGATCAATGGACTACGCCACGCCGGAATCCTCCCTGAAACCGACGGTCCTAATCCAGATGCAGTACCTATCCGCGCGGGCTTTACAAAAGCACAGGAGCTTGCAGAGCATTCAAAAGAGAACGCACGCCCGCAAACCTTTGAAGACTTAGTCCCCCCGCCGTACCGCGACTTCGCGCCTGTATTCGACAAAAAAACCTCCGAGCGACTTCCTGACCGACGACCATGGGACCATGCTATCGACATGAAAGACGGCTTTGAACCCAAACCGTGCAAAATCTACCCCCTCTCACCTTCCGAGCAGATCGAACTCGACACCTTCCTCGACGACCACCTGAAGAAGGGCTATATCCGCCCATCGAAGTCACCTCAGGCGAGTCCGTTCTTCTTTGTGAAGAAAAAGGATGGAAAGCTGCGTCCCGTACAGGACTATCGAGAACTAAACAAGGGCACTGTCAAGAACGAATACCCCTTGCCACTGATCTCTGTAATTGTCGACCGTCTCAAAGGTGCAAAGATCTTCTCCAAGATGGATGTCCGCTGGGGCTACAACAATGTCCGCATCAAGGAAGGCGACGAGTGGAAGGCTGCGTTCAAGACGAATCGCGGTCTCTTCGAACCTACGGTGATGTTTTTCGGGCTTATGAACTCCCCTGCGACATTTCAGGCAATGATGAATGAACTGTTCAAGGATCTCATCGACTCGGGCAAGGTCATCATCTACATGGACGACATCTTGGTGTTCACTCGCACCATGAACGAACACCGTGCCATAGTGCTGGCAGGTTCTGCAGCGTTTGCAAGACAACGACCTCTTCCTCAAACCGGAGAAATGCGTCTTTGAGCAAGACTCTGTCGAATACCTCGGACTCATCATCTCGCACGACAAGATCGCTATGGACCCCGTCAAGGTAGCAGGTATTCAGGACTGGCCGATACCACGAACGGTCAAAGATGTGCAATCCTTCCTCGGCTTTGGCAACTTCTACCGACGTTTCATCAAGGACTTCTCCAAGGTTGCACGACCTCTATTTGACCTGACAAAGAAGGACTGCACATGGGACTGGTCGACGGACTGCCAAACTGCGTTTGACGCACTGAAAGCTGCTGTTTACTTCCTCCCCCGTCTTGGTCATGCCTGACCCAAAGAAGCCTTACCTCGTTGAAGTCGATGCCTCGGACTTTGCTACTGGAGGTATACTCTCGCAGAAAGGCGACGACGGTCACTGGCATCCAGTGGCGTATCTGTCCAAGGCCCTATCGGAACCGGAACGGAACTACGACATCTACGACAAGGAGCTACTTGCGATCATCCGTGCGCTTAAAGCCTGGCGCCACTACCTCGAAGGCGCCCCCGACACCGTCGAAATCTGGACAGATCACAAGAACCTGGAGCACTTCAAGACGGCACAGAAGCTGAGCCGCCGACAGGCACGTTGGGCTCTATTCCTCACTCGATTTGACTTCTCAGCTTGTTCATAAACCAGGAATTTCCCACCGCCCGGATCCAATGTCTCGACGACCCGATCACAAGGATGGTGTTGAAAACGACAACAAGGAGCGCGTCTTGCTTGACCCCAAGTACTTCCAAGTACGCGCAACAAGGCCAGGAGCAGTAACCTCCCTCGGTGATGTCGAACTCCGACGACGTATCCGCGACTGCAAAACCAAGGACATCGAGGTCGTTCAAGCCCTGGACGCCATCTTACGAAACGGACCACGTACACTCGTCAAGAACCTTCAAGAGTGGAACTACGAAGAAGGCCTGGTCCTGTTTAGAGGAAAGGTATATGTCCCTGCGGATGATGAGTTGCGACGCGACATTGTCAAAATGTACCATGAATCGCCCCTGGCTGGACACCCCGGTCGCTTCAAGACTTACGAGCTTGTGAGTCGTGAATATTGGTGGCCTGGCATGTCTGTCTTTGTCCGCAACTTTGTAGCAGGATGTGCAACCTGCCAGTCGACGAAGACACAGAGCAGCCGACCCCACATCGACATGATCCCAAACGAAGTACCCGATCGACCATTTGGCGTCATCTCCACCGACTTCATCGTCGAACTCCCTGACTGCGAAGGCTATAACGCCGTCAATGTCGTGGTCGATCGCCTCACCAAGATGGTGGTTACCACCCCATGTACAACGAAGATCACCAGTGATGGCACGGCCGACATTCTCTTCGACAAGGTATACCGACACTACGGCTTAGCAGACAAGATCATCTCGGATCGTGGACCCCAATTTGCTGGACAGGTGATGCGTACACTCAACGAGAAGCTCGGGATCAAGTCCGCCCTCAGCACAGCGTATCACCCACAGACAGACGGCCAAACCGAACGCGAGAACCAGAACCTCGAGCAGTTCCTGCGAGTATTCTGCAACTACCGTCAAGACGACTGGGTGAAGTGGTTGCCCTTCTTCGAGTTTTCTCACAACTCTCGCACCCATGCAGCTACTGGAAAGGCTCCCTTTGAAGTCCTCTACGGCTTCCTCCCGAAAATGTACCCATCCGTAAACCCGTCCTCAAAGGTCCCCGCAGTTGAAGAACGCCTCCGTCAACTTGAAGAAGTCCGACAGGAGATCAAGGCCAGCCTTGCCCTCGCATCAGACTTGATGAAGCACTACAATGGCGACACGGTCAGCGAATCAACGCAGTTTGCTGTCGGAGACAAAGTTTGGCTAGAAGGCAAAAACCTGAAGACGACGAGACCGAAAGCTAAGCTTGCTGCCAAACGATTTGGACCCTTCGAAATCATTGACGTCATCAGCCCAGTCAACTACCGCTTGAAGCTGCCGAAGACGTGGCGAATCCATCCAGTCTTCCATGCCTCGCTGCTCACCGCGTACAAGGAGACAGCCGCTCACGGGCCAAATTATGAACAGCCGCCACCAGACCTCATCGACGATGAAGAAGAATACGACGTTGAAGACATTGTCGACTCTAAACCAACTCGTAACAAGAAAGGTATTCAGTACCTCGTCAAGTGGGCCGGCTATCCCGACTCCGAAAACACCTGGCTCCCGCGTTCGTCGCTCTCAAAGGTTACCGACATGATTGACGCTTTCCACAAGCGCCATCCAAATGCGCCCCGCCCTGTGCGTTCCCTCGGCATCTCCTTTGACGATTTTCTCGCATCCACCCTTGCAGATGACATCGCGCTCCAGGCGAAAGCGCGTCTTAAAGGGGGGGTAATGTCACGGATCGCTCCATTTCTTTCTTCGTTTGCAGACCTTGTACACGCGACGCATCACGGCACATGACTTTCCTTCGCATCACATGCTCCAACGACGTCATTGCCCGGACTTCCGAACGGCGTTCCGTATCCTTATCTATGACATCATTGCTCCAGACCTCTGTCCTCCTCCCCATGACTCCTTTCTTATTGTTCCCCCCGCTCGCACCACTATCGCATCGCATCGCACCATCGTTCCCACTTGTATATAAGGACAGTATCCCTTTTCCCTTTTCCTCAGACTGTCCATCTCGTCATACGGTACTGTAGCGCACGTTGCACTACCCTAGACCCCGGCACTCTCGAATCTATTCTCTTCTCGCTCCTCCCATCGTCGCGACTTAGGCGGTTCATCGGTCTCATAAACTGCGTTTCTGACAATAAACTATACAGTTGGAGCCTTACCAGAAAGTGGCCCGGCTTGGCCAATGTCTACATTGCTGGGGACTTGGGGCTCTGGGTGACTTGCACAAGGACCCCAAGTCACTGTCAAGTACCGGGAGTTTTCCTGATGGACATAGGTGGTACTTACAGAGGGACAGCTGCAGTTCGACGGACTGAATTCAGAATAAAGTCGATTACATAATCATGAATATCCAATGCGACGGAAATGCAATTGTCGGTGCACGTGTGTACCGACGAGCCGCATTCGGTCTTCAGCTGCGGAGCGGCGGGAGGGGTTACGGGGTCCCAGATTATGTGAGGGACGAAGAGTGCCAGTCGCTCTTCGAGCACTAGAGGTGTGGTTAGGTGGGGGGCCGAGGGGACCGGCGGTGCTCGAAGAAGCGGCGGGAAGGAGTCTGAGCATCGGCAGGATCCCGGACAGCTCCCACTATTGCCGGAGATGCCATTCTCGATTTGGATATCTATTCCGGACTCGCAAGACCGTCTTGAAGCCGGTAGACCGGGTAAGTAGCCGTGTTCCTGGCATACTTGTATTACAATTAAATATCAGGTGCGTACCGTATCGTACTCGTAATATAACATATTGTACTCAACCATATCGAGGCCGAACAGAATACGTAGAAGCCATAATATATCGGTATTTTTTTGTATGAATACGATTATATTTAAGTATACTTTATAATTTGTTGAACACTAGGTATAAGTAGTACCCGGAGTACATAACTTAGCAGATTGCAGTGAAGAAAAAGAACAAAAGTACTTCCGAGCCGGGGAATCGAACCCCGAGCTGCCGCGACCACGTGACCATTTTTGAAAGGCGGCAATGTTAGCCGTTACACCAGCTCGGATTGATTTAGTGGTAAAGTTGTACAATATTTAGGCCACTTTGGTCGACTATTACCCGCTCTCAAAAAGAGCTCTGGGCGGAACGGCGGTGTAGTGTGCGTGCAGTTATGTCGAAGGTACTGTAAGTCTGTACATCATAAATCTCCCCAAAGGCGGCAACGTTAGCCGCTACACCAGCTCGGGAGCAGTGCTAGCCGTTACGCACTTCATGAAAACCTGAAGATTTATAAGTTAGGCAGAAAGATGTGCAATTTCTGCCACTGCACATAATAGAAACCACAAGGAGGCCATGGGAACCGGGATAGTGCATCTCCTACGCTCAGCGGACCGTTGGGAAAAACCCTCTGATGTTAGCCATTACACCAGCTCGGACTCCCAAGCCACTAGCATTACGGTAAGTATAGCTCAGAGGCGCTCGGTGTGCGCACGATGAGAACGTCAACTGTACCTCAGGGAAAGTGTTGGTGTAAGTCTCTCCACAGGGATTCGCCATTCTGAACCTACATTGAGGCCTTGGGTTGAGCCTTGAGCTGCCTTGAGGTGGCACAGGTGTCGCGTCGAACGGTCGCGCCTTTGAATCCCCCTAACCCACGTGATCGCGCTCGGTTGTGGCTACCAACTTTCCTATTCCTGGTGAATGTTCGCGGTGGGGCGTGGGACAAGTGCCAGGCCCGTGTAGTCCACAGGGGTCGGCGCGGGGAGGGGGTGATGCGAACGCGATCACGGACGCGAGGTCGCGAGCCAAGTACGCGAGGACGCGACCTCAGCTGGTCACGACACCTGGAATCGCAAGCGCCCACGGGCGAGTGGAGGAAGACAATTCCTTCTTGCACGCCATGACATCGTCTGCGTCAACCTCAGCAGAGACGAGATCTTCTTCTTCCTTGGAGCATTTTCGGGACCTCGACCCCGACATCACCTATCGCCATATCCTTTCGCCTCCACCTGGCGCCCGCGACCCCCTCCGAGTGATTGCTCTCTGCGATAGCGATGCCTTTTACGCCGCTTGCGAGCAAGTTCGCCTGGGCATCGACCCCGAACGTCCGCTGGTCGTGCGACAATGGGAAGCCCTCATTGCGGTCAACTACCCTGCCCGCAAATACGGCATCTCGAGGATGAGCAAATGGCGCGACGCCGTCAAGAAATGCCCGGAGCTCATCGTGGTTCATGTCGCCACATACAAGGAGGGAGACCATGAGCCGACGTATCGTGATAATCCGGACACGAATACGCACAAGGTGAGTAGCGATCCTCTTTGCGCGCTCCACCCTTGTCATGTACATCACAGATCTCCCTCGACTTCTATCGACGCGAGAGCGGGAAGATCTTGTCCATATTCAAGGAGGGCTTGCCCAACGGCGAGATTGGTACGTGTGTATCTTGCCACTCCTATGATACGCAGCCTCACGTGCGGCGTCAGAAAAGGCCTCTATTGACGAAGCATTCATCGACTTCACGCGTCCCGTCCGGGAGAAGCTGCTCGAACGTTACCCGTATCTTGCACAAGTTCCCCCAGACGCGCCCCATGGCATCGATACTGTCCTCCCCAAACCCCCTCCCATATCGTGGCAAGACCGTGGTATCGTCATCCCTATCAATCCCCCGGACGATGCTGCGTCCCCCGCAGAATCAGGGCAGGAGGCCGACGGAAAAGAGGCTGAGACCACCTGGCATGACGTCGCGCTGTCCATTGCGGCAGAAATCATGAACGACATCCGGGCAGCTGTGCGCACGAAGCTGGGCTACACGACATCTGCGGTAGGTGCCAGCACAGTGCATCGCTTCCTCTCTGACCTAACCAGTGTCGTCTCAGGGCATTGCGCGAAACAAGTTTTTGGCCAAGGCATGTCAAACCGTGATCCTTATTTTTCCACGACTCACAAATGCTCCCAGCTCACTGCCTCGTACAGAAAGTTCGATAGTCAGGTTTGTGCATAACCCTATCCTGCTGGACCGCAGGTGCAGCGTTCTGAACAGCACACAGAGCATTCTGCGCAACGCGGCTATTCCAAACTACCTGAGACCCCTACCCTTCCAAAAGGTAAACATTTCTTCTGCTTCTCGTGGATGTGTCTCATTTCTGCGCAGATCCGATTTCTCGGTGGGAAACTTGGCCAGGCGGTGGCAGACGAATATAGCGCATCGACCGTCGGTGATTTATTGTGAGTGCAGTACCAAGCCATGCTTTCCCATGCCGATGATGGCCCATGTGTAGAGAAATCCCTCTAGGTGAGCTACCCATTATTGCGACATCCGACGGCTGCCTCATCGCGCAGAGGATATACAACGTAGATTTGGCGAGGACTCGATATGGATCTACGAGTTGTTCCAGTTCGTCGTCTTCCTTTATTCTAGCCCGTTCTCTCACAAGCTCGTCCCTTCATCAGCGGGATTGACAGGTCGGAAGGTGTGTCTGTCATCATATCCCGTTGCAACTACGACATTCCGAGCCACGCGCAGTGAAAGAGAAACCTCCGCTCACGAAGAGCATGATGGCGGCAAAAAACCTTCCTCATCCTATAACCAAGGTCTCCGACGGACCGCAGTGGCTTCGTGTTCTCGCTGCTGAACTCGCTCTTCGTCTGAATGACTTGCGTCGAGAATCGCTGTCGGTGTGGCCTCGGACGATTGTGCTTCACGTTCGCCGCGGTAAGCTTCGCAGTTCCACGCCAAAGCCATCCTTACTCAGATCGTGTGCTACTGTCGCAGCCGGTCCAGACCAGCGCTTGTCCAAACAAATGGCGTTTCCGTTCGCCAACGAGGTGACAGTGGATGTGGTGGCGTCGTACGCGGACAAGCTCTGGAGGGACCTCGTCGGGACGGACAACTCGGTGTCTATCAAGGTCACCCACATCGCTTTGAACTTCAGCGGCGTCGAGGCGGGGGAGCTGGGACAGCAAAGCATTGAAGGCTTTTTCCCGTCAGGATCGTCGTCGAAGCCATCGTCTCGAGTGGAAGAACCGAAACGCAAGCGCCCCGAAGAAGACGGCGAGGTGGATCCTGCGGCAAGCCGGTCTTTTCTGTGCTCCCGGTGTCAGAAACGGATTGCTCTGTCGGCAGATGAAGCCTGTGGTGATGAAGACGCGATGGCGGCTGTGCTGGTGCGGAAACGTGTGGAACACGATGACTTTCATTTCGCTCAGGACTTGTCACGGACGGCAGACGCAAGAGCGGGCGGTGCAGGTCTTCGGCTGTCGGATGAACCCCCGCCGCCACGAAAGCGTAAGAAAACAGGCAAGGAAAAGGAGGACGTTGGAATAGCCAGGTTCTTTACGCGACGATAGGGAGATGCCAGTGTTATCCTGTATATTGTACTTATGCACAGTGACATACGATCTGTTTGATGGGAGAGCACTGCCTTGAGTCTGTCCAGTGCTGGGTCCCACGTAACTCGTTACAGATGCCAATACAAACATTTGTCTGACTGCTATCAACCGGAGTTGACAGAACAAATTATTGCCGACCTGTGCAGCCGTCGTGACGGTGCGGGCCGTTGAAAGACTGGCGTGCGGCCAAAGCAAGAGACTCATGCTACGCCGCAGGCAACACTCTTTCCCTCTTTCTTTCTTCTTTGTTCTTCGTCCTCGTCTGGTGTAGCTTCGCTCACCTTTCGGGTTTCTTCTTCTTCTTCTTCTTTTCTTTTCAAATTTCTATTTATCCTTTTCTAATCCTTTCGTCATGACCTTCACGCCTTTTCTTACTTTCGACGGGGAGGATAGGATGGGAGCCACCGTAAGTTACCTACCCTCCAATGCCGTGTTCCTACTCACCCTTATTTCTAGGCCGTTTTTGCCTTTTCCTTGTTGTCCGCCATCGGCCTTTCCCTCGTTATCCTCCGTTTCGTTTGGCTGCTTGCCGTCGCATACTTCAAACACACCGCCGTCGAGAACTTAACCCGGGAGGGTTTCTTCTTCCGATCACAGCTGGGCCAATACGCTGGCTGCCTTCTCCTTGCGAACTGGTTTACCAGTATCAGTGGACTCCTAGAACTTCATTGGGCCTGGAACGACGGCATCGCCGCTGGTGCGTTCTCCACCTCCTCGTTTATATCCCAACATGCTCATGTGTTTCCACAAGGCGTAAGCTGCAATGCTCAGGGTGCGTCGGTTCTGCCGTCGATCTATTCTCCGTCCTTACTCTGCCCATCTAGGTGTTCTCAGCCAGATAGGCGAGTTTGGGACCGCGTGGTTCATCGCGGTCATGGGAATCCATACGTTCATCACCCTCGTTTTGCGTACTCACCAACCTACGTGGGTGGGGCTCGCAACCATTGTGACAGGCTGGGTCGGTGCTGTTCTCATAGGTGCGCCACAGACTTCTCCGTGGAAAGATCGATGTGCTTATCCTGCTATTCAGCTACGGCACCCCTCTCTCTCAACATGTGGGGTCCGCTCTATGCACCTGTCACCATTGACTGTGGCATTGGACGAAACTATCCGAACCCCCACATTTTTCTTTACTTCGTTCCGGTGCGTTATTCGCGATAGCCTTCGTCCCGACGTTCCAATTAACTCCATTCTAGCTCTTCCTGTCATCCCTGATCTCCACCGCTATTTATTCGTTAATATTCCTTGTCCTTCGAGGCAACATCACCATCAATGGCGGTCTCAAATTCCACATGATTCCCCATGACCAGCATTGGCGCGCAGTGAACAGCGGCGTCGAGCAGTATAAGCGGTTTGTGACTGCGGTTGCTCGTAGTATGCTGTGGTTTCCTGGAGGTGCGTGTTTGTGAGATATCTGTATCCCATGTTCTGACGTCCTTCCGACAGCTTTCATGATCTGCATTATCCCCAATGCCATCGTTCAACTAGTCGACACCTCAGGCTTGCAGGCTTCTTCCGGAGGTACCGCGTTTACGTTGGTTCTGCGGCACTCCAATGGTGCGTTTTCCTCTTTACTATCCTGTCCCATCGCTGACCATCATTTCAGGCCTCATCGACGTCATCGTTCTCTATAACGTTCTCCGTGTCCTTGGCCCGGCCTTCAAAGACAACTCAGAAGACATTGAGAAGCGGCCTTCGAGAGAGATCCCCCCTGGGTCGGCTTTCGGTCCCAGGATTCGGTCGCTCGTTCCTAGAAGATTATCCCGCTCAGAATGCCCAGAGTCAGCGCCCGGTCGGTGCTCCGACGCGCAAGCCATATATGGCTCACGTTCGCGGCAATGGAAGCTCAGACTCGACGGCACGTCTCATTGGCTCTGAACTTGGGCACTCGCGCTCTAGGAGCAGTGAGTCGGGGCACAGTCGGATCGGGAGTGATTCTGGCCACGGTCGGTTTGTGAGCAAGGATATGATCTCAAAGCCAATGCCCATGGAACTTCCTGGATCGTTCGACGAGGCAAATGCCATCAACGTTCCTCAGCCCACATACCCGACACAGCCTACGCACCGTCGCGTGCTCACTGCTGAGTCGGTACAACATCGTGACGTTTCTCTCAATGACCTCAGCGAGGTGCTACGCGGGCCGTCGCCTATTCCTACGATGCCCAAGGCTGCCATGCATAAGCCCTTGCCCCTCATCCCCGACACGCGCAAGCCTGACGTTCCGGAAGCTGTACCCCAGGAGCAAGAATCAAAGCCAGCTACACGTGTTCCAGTCCCTCAAATGCCGCGGGCGGTAGAATCCCGTACAATCACCCAGTCGAACCAGCATCACAAGAGCGATGGAGCCCAACCACCCAAGCGGGAACGCGTCCAGCCTCCGAAATGGGAGCAGCTTCAGCGTATTCAGGAAGATGACTCAACGGCCAGCATCGCAAGCAGTCCTATGTCGTCCCCCCGCGACGCGGAGCACGAGATCGTCATCCAACCCTTTACCCCTAAAGGACGTACTACCTCGAAGGACAACACCACCTCCGTGATCAACTTGTATCTCTCTCACACGACGACTCACGAGACACTTCCCGAATTCCCGACAACAGCAAACGAGTTCACGTTCGAGCACCATCCTTCACGTCCTGCAGGGGAGCCCCGCGATTTCGTGGATCCTGCGCCCCCTCCCAGAAGACGTTCACCACCACTGTCCCGGCCAAACCAACCCCGCCCGCAACCCCTCGAAATGCCTGCGCCCGCGCCCACCTCCGGACCAGCTTCGCCGCCTATGATTGTCACCGCTGCTGTTACCGAGTTTGACATGGCGGAGTATTACATTGCTCCAGGCCCCGCTCCCCCCGTGCCCCCTTTGCCTTTCGCCTCCTAAACCGCGTCCTCAGCCGGCGCAGCCTGTGCCCACGGAGTACGCGCCCACTATCTACGCGCAAACGGAGGTCGACATGAGCGACTACTACCAGTCGGTAGAGGAAGAACTACCAGGGCTACCGCCCCTCCCTTCATTCCGTCCGCGTATCTCCGTCTACGACGACGACGTGACACACGGCGGACTTGGCTTGGGCAAACGTCCACGCGAGAGTGTGCGTGCGTTGCCATTACCACCGCACATGCGCCTGGACGTCAGTCTCAGTCCTGTGACGCTTTCTGTGCCGAGCAACGTGTTTGCCAGTCTGCAAGCGACGTTCTACCCAGCCGCTGCGCCTGCGCCTGCGCTCGCACCCGCATCCGTCGCTGCACCTCGCAAAGGATGGGCTCCTGGGACCACCGCCCCTGTCATCAGGAGCCCTTACCGATTCGAGTTTTAGGACAGGATGGTGGGGATGATGGTGATCGTGCTGTTGGACTAGTGAATGCTAACAGCTAAATTATCGCCGCTGCGCTACTTCCTACACTTGCATGTCCGTCGCGCGTGCTTTTTAATTCTATTGTTACGATCTAATTTATATTCGGACTTGCGTTTCGGTACTGTACATAGTCCTGCGCTCTGACGTTAGCTGTCGCCTTGGCTGGCTTGGAGCCTTTTCTTCCATCATACGACCTCTTTACGATTACTTACGACGACGCTCGTTTGCACATATAACTAGAAGTGTATCAGGTAGTTTAAGTTTAACTAAGAGTTGAAGGAACTTGTACAATGACATGGGAATGCTGTGTGTGAGCCTTGAGGACCGTGGGAACTTTATAATGGATGGCATCACTTGCTCTACTAGGACCGACAGTGTCGTCCGCCGCCTTCACAGCCCGGCCTTGTCCTCCCTCCTTCTCCCATCCCCTTTCCATCCCCCGTTCTTCACGTTTGATTCATTTCCGCTACTTCAGTCATGTCCAGAGTGCGTCGTCATCCCCACTCTCATTCTTTATATGCTTCCCCTGCTCAATTCCTTGTCCCCGTAGGCCCAGTTCTTGAGGGAGTACAAGCTCGTCGTTGTCGGTGGTGGTGGTGGGTCCTCACCCCATACATTACGGCCCTTCTCTCATTGTGTTTTGACTTCCAGGCGTCGGAAAGTCGGCACTGACGATTCAATTCATCCAAAGCCATTTCGTTGACGAGTACGACCCTACTATCGAAGGTTCGCCCATCTTGTTCTATCCTTCGACCAATGACGTTGAAATTTCTCGTGCTCCTCAGATTCGTACAGGAAGCAATGTGTCATCGACGACGAGGTGGCCCTCCTCGACGTCCTGGACACTGCTGGACAGGAGGAATACGGGTACGTCTACATTATCTCCTCGGCACAGGTTTGATCGTATCAACTTACTCCTTTCCCTCTCAATAGTGCTATGCGTGAGCAGTACATGCGTACTGGAGAAGGCTTCCTTCTCGTGTACTCCATCACGTCTCGCAACTCGTTCGAGGAAATCAGCACGTTCCATCAGCAGATTCTCCGTGTGAAGGACAAGGACTCTTTCCCGGTCATCGTCGTCGCCAACAAGTGCGATCTTGAGTATGAGCGCCAGGTCGGCAACAACGGTGTGTTCCCCGCGGTATCTTGATTCGACACACACTCACTTTCGCAACCGTTCCGTAGAGGGCCGCGACCTCGCCAAACACTTTGGCTGCCGCTTTATCGAAACGTCTGCTAAGCAACGCATCAACGTTGATGAAGCCTTTTCCAACCTCGTTCGCGAGATTCGCAAGTACAACAAGGTGCGCTCGCGCCGCTGTTTGCTGTCGGCGTGCTTGTGTACTGTGCTGACTGTCTGTCGTACCACTTGCTTAGGAGCAACAGACGGGTCGTCCTGTTCAGCCCAATGGTCCCGGGGCACCTGGTGGCTTCAGCCGCCCCGATGGTGCAGACCAGAGCTCGGCGGGCTGCTGTGGCGGGTGCATCGTTGCGTAGAGGTGTCAGGTTGGTTATCACCGCACTTCATGATAGATCCCATTTGTGTCCTCCAATTTCCCTGCATCTCATCGTCACTCGTTCTATCCTATGTTATCCCTCTCGTCTTGCCTATTCGTCGGATGTGCATCCCTATCTCATCATCGTTCTCGCGTCGACGTTTCCTTACCTTCTGTCCCTCCCACTTCTTACGACCCAACGTCGCGTATGTCAAACGGTTCAACAACGGAATTATTCTTTATTCTTCAAGGGTTCAATGTGCTCATACCCAATGGACTGAGTGGATCGATGTGTCCGGACTACTAAGGCAGGTACTCTGTCTGGTCCACATTCGCATTGAGCTTGCTCCAATCGGATACACTCACATGCTGCATCTGCAATCCAGATCCAGCAGTTCCATGGCTCTTGAATCTATCAAACATAACCCTGGACCGCCTCAGGCCTCGAGGCCTAAGGATCGGTATGTGACTCCTTATCGTATCCTCACTCTCTCATTGTGATGCTTCTCCGTAGGTACACGCCAGGTCTTTCTACTATCAAGGATCATTCTTCAGCGAGCGGCTGTTTAGTCCCACTGGGTATCAAAACCGCTCATATCACGACAGACCGCAGAACGTGTGGAAAAGGCCAGCGTTAAAATATTACGTCCTGATGGAAGCCTCAGACCGTTGGTTATGCCACACGACCTCAAGCTCTTGGTCTATCGCCACGGCATTTTGAGGACAACGCTTTACTTGCTTTCGGTACCGCTGGCGTGGACATCGACTGTAAGAACCTCAATAAAATTCACTATCCGTCCACTCTTGACATTGCTTCTACCAAAGAAGCATAACATCATGCCCCTGACATGACCAGGACCTTCGGCGAGGCCAATATGGTAATGGTCATGCGAATCCGATAGAAGTTACCCGACGGTCGGCTTTTCGAATAAGAATTCTCGTCGCATTATTGAGACCGTCCTGGGTATAAAGGTCAGTGGCCGTCCTCTGTCCTCCTGTCAGGCGTACATCATGTTCCTCCTCCCTCTAACATGTGTAGCGTTCGCTGGATTGACCTCAGCCTTGTCTGGTGTCCATCGTCTCAAAGAGAGCATCCCGGCTCCCTCGCAACTGGATTAACTTGGGTGCCGCGCCACCGGACCATATCATCCCCCTTCGCATCGCCCTTCCTCAACCCAACTTCCACGAACTCGAGCGTCCATCTGTATGAAGTGAGCGATCCCTACCACGAGCGGTACGGCGCACATCTTTCCAAGGCAGATGTCGAGGAACTGGTGGTTCCCCACCCGGACAGCCTCGCCGCTGTCAACAGCTGGTTGGCTGCGCATGGCATCAACGAGAACGATTGCGTGCGCTCGCCTGCTCAGGACTGGGTCACGGTAAAGGTACCGGTGTCTTTGGCAGAAACGATGCTCGATACCGTGAGTGAATTCCCAGGTTATACGCATGCTGTCTCCCTAATAACCGCATGCGCGCAGAATTTCTACATGTGGAAGCATGTGGTTGACGGTGACGTGATTGTGCGCACTACGAGCTATGCTCTTCCGCAACACGTACACGCGCATATCGAGTTGATCCAGCCCACAACATACTTCAGTCGCGTCAAAGCACAGAAGACGACCTTCCGCTTCTCCAAACCTTTACCTGAATCGCCAACGGCCGGGGTGGCGAAAATCAAGATACCTGGTTCCGACGTCGAGGTGGATCCCAGTTGTAACACGACTATCACAATTACTTGCCTGAAGCAGCTATACAATGCGGTCGGATTCAATAGCTCGGCAACCAATGGGAACCAAATCGGAATTACTGGCTATCTCGAGCAGTTCGCAAACTTCGACGATTTGCAGCTATTCTTCGCCAACCAACGGCCGGACGCCCTCAACTCGTCGTTCAACGTGGTTCTTGTCAATGGTGAGTTGTTTCTGCGCACTCGCCATGAAGAGCATCGTAACGATTTGTATTTTGAACAGGCGGGCAGAACAACCAGAGTACGGACGAGGCCGGCGCCGAGGCAAATTTGGACGTGCAATTCGCTTTTGGACTTACGTTCCCGACTCCTGGTACGTTTTTCTCCACGGGCGGAAGGCCTCCATTCATACCGGACCAAAACACTCCCACCGACACCAACGAGCCATACGACGAGGTTCGTATCTGTATTGCCCAGCCCCTGTTTGCTTTCCTCACCCCTATACAGTGGCTAGATTTCGTGTTATCCCAAGACACGGTCCCACAGGCTATCTCCACGAGCTACGGCGATGACGAGCAAACGGGTGAGTACCATTATCTCTTGAAAGACCATAATGTTCATCGACCATATTCTAACCAGTACCCGAGAGTTTTGCGCAGCGTGTGTGCGCTAGCTTCGCCCAGCTAGGTATGTCGCCGCCCCAATTTCGAGATGGGGAAAGTGTTTATAGGATGTCAGGTGCACGAGGAGTTTCCCTTATGTTCAGCTCTGGAGACGGTGGGGTGGGCGATGGAGACCCTGACCCTACAACATCGGAATGCCTTACCAATGATGGCCGAAATATCACCCAGTTCATCCCTGGATTCCCAGCCAGCTGTCCATTGTGAGTTTCTTTTGATCTACTTGACGCTCGAGTATCGATTTTCTCAGCGTCACTGCTGTGGGGGGCACTATCGATGTTCCTGAGGTCGCCGTCTTTTTCTCTGGTGGAGGGTTTAGCAACTACGTGCGTTCCCCATAGCTCCTCAAAAGAATCAGACCTAACACGAGTATTCTCCATTTCTAGTTTGCACGACCAAGCTACCAAAACGACGCTGTGACGACATTCCTGGATGCGCTTCCAAATGGGACATATGCCGGGTTGTTCAACGCGTGCGTAACTTTATTGTAGTACCTATCTCTATCTGACTCGCTGCCCAAAAGATCTGGGAGGGTAAGCTGGACCAACCAGTTCTCAAATAAATAGGCCATCACACTGACAACGTCACTTACCTATACTTCTAGGCAATCCCCGACGTGGCTGCCCAAGGCGACAGGTTCCGTATCTTCCTATCCGGGGAGGCTGTATCGATTGGCGGCACTTCCGCATCTTCTCCTACGTTCACAGGATTTGTATCACTTCTGAATGATGCGCGGATATCGCAAGGTCTTTCCCCGCTGGGCTTCCTTAATCCGCTGTTTTACTCTCAAGCGGTCTCTGGATTTAACGACATCACGATCGGCAATAATCCTGGATGCGGTACTCCAGGTTTTAACGTGAGCATCTTCTTTGCTTGTGCCCGAAATGAGAACTCATGTTCTCCCCTCTACCTCAGGCTACAGTCGGTATGTTCAACAGCATTTACTCCGGGATGCCTTGCACTGATTCATTGAGACAGGTTGGGATGCAGTTACGGGGTTGGGAACCCCTGACTTTGGGAAGCTGAAAGCCATTGTCGCTCCCGGTGCGTAGACGAGAAGGGAAGATGCTTTTGTTATCTTTTGGCTAGTAAACACGACGTATCGTACTTATGTAGGGTGCTCGTGCAGTACTCTATGTAGTGACATGAATTTGAAATGTCGACGTGAACTTGTGCACACGTGCTGTGACGTCACTTGCGGAAGCTCCTTTGGTTTCGGTTCTTGCCTTGGGCATCGTTCAAGCTCAAGGCTGCCTCGTTCTTCCCCTCGACCATCCCCCCATCGTCGCTTACATCTCATCTCAACGCGTCCACACACCAGAGAAGGAATATGGACACAGTCATAAATGCAGCAGGGAAGAAGCTATTCTCCCGCCATATGGAGCATTACACGCCCACCGATCCTCTATACGAGACCTACACGGATGACCGAGGTCGCCAGAAGCGACGAAAGGTGTGCCACTTTCATTTGTTACCTGTGGCAGGTCTGATTCTCTTGCCCAGCGTGCGCTTCCGCCTGGCTTGTCCGACCGTGATATGAAAATCCTGCGGTCGGTGAACAAACGCGCTCACTATCTCGACAAGGGGTTCAACATCTGCGGTTTGAGGTTTGGATGGACATTCATCATTGGTGAGTAGCTTCTCACCATGGAACGTCCGTTTCCTGAAGCCTTTACCTCCCCACGTCCAGGTATGATCCCGGCTGCCGGTGACATCGCGGATGCGTCGTTGGGATACTTTCTCGTAATACGCAAGGCCCGCAAGGCGGAGTACGTCCCATGCATTCACCCATCCGGTGTTCGTCGCTTATTGTCATTGCGCTAGTGTGCCGCCTTGGCTCATCCAGCGCATGTTGCTCAACCTTGCCATCGCTACCGTGGTCGGTGTTGTGCCCATCGTCGGCGACGTCATGCTCGCAGCATGGCGCGCCAATTCGCGCAATGCTACCCTTTTGGAAGAGTACCTTCGGCAACGTGGAGAGGGAAATACCAAGGAGAGTGCTCAAACCAAGGCGATCGCGCCCGCCTCCAAAGGAAAAGACAAACAAATATCTCCGAACAATGCCCCCAACGAGACCGCCGAAGCTGGCCCCTCCAACTTGGAAGCACCTGCTCGGAGCCCAAGCGGAAACAGTCGTAGGAGTTGGATGTGGAGGAGAAGCAGCAAAGACAAGAGCATCCCTCAAATTCAGAAACGAGACAGCCGTTTCGTTGAGGAAATCGGCTCTTCCCCGCCGAAGACACCGAAATCGTCGTAAGTAGGTCTAGTTTTCCTTAATTGCGTGCAGCCAAGCACGGACCCTTCTCTCAGTCTTCGTCCTTCACGCACCCCTCGGCATGCAAGTACGTACGTACGGAACATTTGTAGCTCATACACGGATACCCTTGATGCTCGGGACGTCTCTTTGATAATGACCTCAAGTAATAAATTGCGATATTATTGGTTATAGGGGAGCTCCAGAACTACGCCTACAGTGTGTACAACATCGCGACAGGCTTCAAAATGAGCGCATATGCAGCACGATGCGCGTCAAATCCACACGCTCGCGTGGGACCGACAGCGCAGGGAGAGGAATGGGATAGAAGGAGCACCGTGGGCCGCAGGCCGCGATAAGGCAAGGAGGCGCATGCAGGAATGCGGAGGGGTATGTGCACCGAGGGAATGACGAAGCAAACCGGATGAGGTATGATACAATGAGAGGAAATGGACGGAGAGAGAACGGATGAGAGACGGATATCAAGAACGGCATGGAATAGTTAGTATCGCACGTCCCCGGGCTCGATCGTGGGGGGAACGGCGGGAAAGCTCAGACGGCGTAACCGAAGCGGCGATGTTGACCCCAGGCATGGCGGGCCTGATGGTCGCCGTGGATGGCATTTTCCTGCACGCGGCGAAGCGGAGCGGACGGAGGCGTGGGGGCCGATGGCCTGCAGAGGTGTCGGTGTGAAGAAGGGGTCACAAAGACGGCACGAGAGCACGTACCAGCGCTTGGACGGACCGCCCTGAGAAATTGTCGTCGAGGCGGGGATACCAGGGACCGTGCCGCTGGGCTGGGTCGCGCCGATTCCGTCGAAGAGATCTTTCTGCGCCCCGTTGGTGAAGCCGTAGAGGCTCTGGTAACTCGGCGGAGTGTAGTGGTCCTCGAATTGCTATTTATCCGGGGCATGTCAGAGACGCGAGTGAATGGTAAACAGCTGGACGACGTACATTGTTGCCCTCGGCCTGGTACCAATAGTTGGGGGATTTGGCGCCGATGGTGCAGTTGCCAGTATTAGCGGCACGGTTGAGGTACTTGTCGTCACCACAGCGACGGGCAACGTTGGGTGTAGGAAGAGGCTGGCTCCCAGTGGCGCCATCAATGTTACATTGGAAGCCGTTCATGAAGACTTATCACGAAGTCAGAATCTGAGGAAGCCCGAAGCTGAAGATAAAGTTAAGCTACGTACTTTGCTCTGATCCAGAATCTGCCTGGTGGCCCCAGAAGAATCCACAGATGCACTTGCCGTTCGGGCAGGGGGGAAGGTTGTCGGGGATGTCAAAGGAGGTGTGGAGATTCCAGACGCAAGCCTGGTTCACACTGATGACGACGAAGTCTTCGGGCTGGACGGCCCAGCCTTCAGACTTGTAGGCAATGGCGATGGCGCATCCTCCAGTGTCGTCCTGACCAGTGGTGTGGAACTCCGCGGTGGGCTTGCCAGGGCACGGGTAGTCGGGGTTGCTTGAGTCGCGAGTGTCGCCACTACAGGGCCGATAGGGTTAGGGTGAATACGAGGATGTCGAAAGGAAGACGTACCCGGGAGCAGATGAGTAGTAAGATGTCAGGCCCTTGTCGCAGGAGATTTCAATCGTCTGGCTACCACCGGAGGGAAGCTGCATAATGTCATCCGGGTGCGGGGGATACTTCAGATGACCGTGCTGGGAAAAAAACGGAAAATGAGTGAAGATGCGGAGAAGGTACGAACGGTCGATACGTACGAACCACCAGCTGTCGTTCTCGTCGCTCGTGTTGAAATGGCGGCCATAAAGAGGGTCGAGGGCACGGTTGTCACCGGTAGTCTTGTTGAACCCGTACATGGAGGGATGCCAGATGGCAGAGTGGGCGGCGGCGGTGCCGGCCAAGGCGAGAAGGAGGGTCGGGAGCATGTCTTGGACGCGAGGGGAGAGGAGAAAACAAATGAGTGTGTGCGTAAAAATGAGAGAGGGCGTCCTCGACGAAGCCCGCTGGGACGAAGAGCGGTCACGGACAGGGGAGGAGGAAGAGGGATTCGGAAAGAGGGCAAAAGTCGAACTGGACCGCGGAGGCTCGGCAAGAGCGTTTATACGTTACTCGGCGTCGCTAGTTTGCCTTCGTCGCCGTTGCCAACAATCACCCGGCCCCACATCACGCTGGCGGCTGTCGCTGCGCCCTGCATCTGCACGCACCTGCCATTTGCCAACTGAGCTGATAGTACAGCTGAAAAGATGTTTTTCATGTGGCTTCCCCAGCACTTGCCTTGTGACTTAAGTAAATCGCATGGGTCTTTCACCAACTTCGACTCGAACGACGACGCGGTACGCACCTTCCGCCCGTCTCGGCGCCCAGGTGTCACCGTAACCATCTCAGCCAAATGAGCAGCGCGGTGTTTGCCAAGGAATTTAGGAGCAGCGACAACGTCGGGGCACTGATCAGAGCCAAGTCGCCGGTACCGCGGGGTCGACTTGGTGTGCGGCTACAGCGATGCTAACTTCGTCGCTCACAAAGGCATACGCGTAGCCATTAGCGTAGTTCCACAGGCTCAAGCTCTTCAGGGCATCTGTGTACTCGATCTATGGCCGTGGGCACAACCATCGCTGACCACATGGACATCGAAGCTCGAAGGTCTGGCACCACGGCTGAGCTGGACCGCTTCACTGGCAAAGCGCCGGCTGGAAGAGCAGTGTAAATATCAGTTTGCGAACTATCGGTGTTATACTTCATTATTGTTCTGCTGGTACGCCAACCGGTGCCCCATGCTCACCACCGTTTCCGGGTCAGACACTCGTGCGTAAGTATCATTCTGATTCATAGTGGATAGATAGTGTTCATTGAATGAGTACATGACCATTTCGTGACATAGATCTCGACAGATAAACCCTCGTACATTTGCGACCGATTCCGAACGGACACACTCAACCGGCCATAAAGGAAATGCAAGCGATACGACAAGGTAAACTCAGGACGAGGAAGGGCCGACGACGACTTGTTTCGTCTTGTTCAAATGGGCGATCGTGGCATCGTCGAAGCCCAGGTGAGCTTTGACCAGGGCTGGAGGAGTGAGGGCGAGCCACTACGCAGAAACAGATCAATGAGATATCAGTCTTGATAAAATTGGACGAGATTTACCTGCGAGAGGCTGATGTCCTGGAAGCGGTCTAATAAAATAGTCAGACTCGGGGTACGAATATCTCAGGCATGTGACACTTGCCGGTCTTGAAGATCTCGAGGAAATGAAGGGTATCGTTTCCAACGTTCTCGACGTAATGACCTATCCCAGGATGAGAGGCGTGGAGAGAATGACAAACTAGGTACTCACCGAAGGAGGCGGGGACGTATCCTACATCGCCAGCTTGGTAGTCGAACGTGCGGGAGTTGCTCTGAGCCGCGAACAAGCTCACACGAGCCTGACCTGAGCTGTGAACCCGCCGTTCGTAGGTCAACCCGGTCGTTACGGATATTTCAGGCCGGAGATGACTTACAGGTAGAAGGTCCACTCGTCCTGGGTTGGATGCCACTGTGAACCCGTGTCAGCATGGGAGGTTTCTGGTGAAAAGGGTAATAGCACTAACATGGAGCTCACGTATCGCGCCGGGCTCGACCGTCACGTCGGCCACTGCGATCGTCTGAGATATGTTAAAGATTGTAGAGTCGACGATCTTCACTGACCCGCCGCTCAGCGGCGTTGCTGCCATTTGTGACAACGGGAAGACGAATGACGTTGGACTTTGTCCTTGAGGGTCCGACACCGCTTGCGCATCATCCGGAGGTACAGCTGTTTACGGCGTGAGCGGAAGGAGTAATGCCACCAAAGGTCACAAGACGCTAACCTGTGGGGAAAATGTAGAGCTCGTGGGACGGGAATGTGAGCGAATGCTGAGATGTCCGTCTGGAAGTTCTTCGCAAGGGCCTCCATCGGGATATGGGACATCCAGTCCGTCAACTAAAATAGATTGTTAACTATCTTTGGAGTAAGCTATCTGAAAAACATACCAAGAATGTAGCGTCTTCGCTGAAGGCGCCATCGTCGAACACCTGACAGGAGCAGCCGCAGTAAGATAACGAAGAAGGCCTCCCCAAAACAAACCCACCAGAAGAAATTCGGTGCCTTCGGCTAGGTCGCCAGTCGCTTGCAAGCTATGAGGGATGCCGGGTGGGAAATACCAGAGGTCCCCCGCTTTCTATACCGCACCCGCAGGTTCACGAAACTGATCGTGTGCACATAGACAGTGAAGACGTACCACATTAGCCAGGAAATTCCTGCCGTTCGCGTCGAGTGCTGTGATTTGATGTGGTGCCCTGGAGGCTTTCATTATGATAAGGTTACGGCACTGAGACGTTCCGACGGACCTTCAGGACGTAGGCCCACTTTTGGACGATTCAGTTCAAGTACAGCCATGAGATGATCAAGGCAACTTTACCTCTGCGGTCGAATGCCAGTGGAGCTCCCTGAGTAATGACCAAATATTAGTATCCCGGATATCGGTCTTCCTAGACACGATACACACCGAACAGCACCAGCCTCCAAGCGCATGTTGACGCCTGCCATTGCGGTAGCGATTGGCATGACCTCGACTGCAGCATGTCGCGATCAGCGGTGGCCAGTCGTGGGGTAAAAGGGAGCCTCACTGTTCTGCTGCCGAGCCCAACCACCCGTCTGCAGGCGGTTGTGGCTGAGCGACATCGGCCACTTAGCGTTCATCCTGAAAGGAGATAGTGAGATTGACGGCGGGGATGTGTAAAAAAAGCATGGGAGCCATACACATCACCGGTATCGGTGGTGGGAGGAGCGAGGAAATCTACGTCATGATCAGTACAGCTACAAAGTGGCGACGAAACGATGGAGCGTACCCGGGTTCTGAAACTCGAGGGGGACATTCTCAGGGCCGAGAATAGTAGCCCCGAGGCTACCACGAATGGGTTGCGGGTCGACGGCGGTGTCGTTCACCAGGAAAATCGGCGCGTTCGGGTCCGTGGAGGCAGGTGTAACCGTCTGGACCTCTGACGGCGCTGACGCCGTTACCGAGGGTAGCTTCGGAGGCAGGGCTTGCAGCGCTTGGAGGTGACCGAGCTCAATGCTGCCGCGGTCGCAACCAGAGAGCTATCTGCCACGGAATTGGCATCTGCAGAACCGGTGGCGGCTGAGATCGCCATTGTCGCGTTGCTGGTCGGCGCGGCAGTGCACGATGTCGCCAGGATAGCAATAGCGAGGAGTACAGGATTAAAGGGGACCATCGTAGAACGACGGGTGGGATATTTGGACACCTTGGCTGACTTGTTGGTGGATCATCGAAACCTTTATACCACAAAAGGTGGGGAAAACAGCTCATCCTAGAACGTCAGCGGCAATCCACATTTCTCCAACAGAAGTAGAAAAGAAGTCGATGTGAGAATGCATCGGATGACTTCGCAGCCGAATGCCTGCGGGGAGGGTCCCCGCCCTCGTCCGATGGGCAAGTTCACTACTAAGCATGGCTATGATGTGACTCGATGTCTTATGACGTGCATGTGGGAAATTGAGATGGGGACTTGCGGCTGATAAAACGCTCGCATCGCTTACATGGTACTAGTGAAGAAAAACCATCGCGAGAAAACGCGATACGTTCTGAAACAATCAACTGTTCGGCAGCACAATCCTAATAAATCATGAAGAAATTACGCACCCTCCTCTAATCGACGTCCCCCGAGCCTCGGGACTTGCGAAGACGAGCAATCCGCTTGATCCCCCGTGAAGTCCACTTTGGACACAGACAACGCCTTCAAGGCAAATAACGGGTGCAGACCATGCGGCTCGCGCATCTCAACTCGCCCTGATCCGATTCTTCGCGGCCATTCCATGGAAAGGCGCCCATAACACCGTCCAATTGCACCCCGACAGAGGTCAAAAAGCACTAAATATACGACGAGTGAGCTGCTGACCCTGCGTACGTCGGCGGGGAGCGGAAGGACGACGAGAAGTGGGCAACGAATGATGCGAAACTCCCCACCTTTTCGGCGGATAGCGGGCTTCAACGACGACAGACGATTCCTGTTGGTTGTGCGTGCCCTAATCCACCAAGTGCACGCGCCGTGTTGTCTTCGAACTTCACAAAAGGCTGGTTCTTTACCTCAAGGTGTGATGAGATAGGAAGTCCATAACGTACAGATTGGTGGCGACCTTCGTGAGGGACGCACACAACGGACGGAGATGAAGATCGTGCAGATAGGGAGGTAGGTGTCTGGAGGTTGCTCAAAGGGATGAAGTTAGACAACGAGTCGATCACGGACCTCTGTTTTATCGTTCCAGAGACAGGCTGAGTGCCGGGGCCAGCATTTATATTTTTATGTTGTCTATGTTTGGAGGCTATTTTCAGCACATAGGTATGGCGTAGCTGCCGCGTACTTCTCATGTTAATTATAGCAAGGTGTCATGGGATCTGATGGGCGAGCCTAGACGAGATATCCGCCATGTTTGTTGTCAGAGAAAGTACGGCACCGACACAATACGGGAACCTACCACAGGGGGGCTGATATTTCCCATGGCATACTTCATGTATCCTGCTTCCTTCCCACCAGTCCTAGCCACGGGGTGGAAGATGATGTCACGGGTGAAGCACGCAAGTTCCGTGGGTTCTCTCCATGGAGTGAGAGTAAAGCGGACTCCACGATGCGCCGGACATCACAAACAATCCCAGGAGAAATTGGAACCAATACCAAACCTATAAGTATCAGCCACGGACGTCTTCCTGACGACGTTGGATGTGATCCAGACGAATTTGGATATACCCACGATCTGTACGGTCAGGCGGGGAACGCACGATCTGGCGGACGACGTGAATGTTCGCTGCAGACGAAGTGTAGGCATAAAAGCAGTTAATCTGGGATCTTAACAGGCATCCGTGGAGGATATGGCTGCAACACAAAAGGGCATTCATTCAGGACGATGTAGCTGTTGCACGAACGTACGTTACGGCTCGCCGCCTGACGCCTGGTTCCGACCCGCTACTCCTCCTCGTCGAAGCTCCACGGTTCTTCAGGAAGTTTCGTTACCAACCACAAGGAGCTCACGGAGAGCAGTATGAGGAAGATATAGACACCGTTTCCGCCCACGATGTTTTTGTCCAACGAAAAGGCGAACAAAGATGTGGCCATCCATGGACCGATGGCACGCATGATGGAAGTCACAGTTTGCGCTATCCCATTGGTGGCTCCCAGAAGGCGCTTGCTGGGGGATGCCGTGGTAACGTAAATGAAAGTGCATCCTGCAATACCAAGTTAGACGTTAGCCAAGTTGCCAATCTAACAAGACGTGTCTCTGTACCGTATGCACAATCCATGATCACCATAGACATGAGCTGAACCCCCATGGCTATCCACACGGGCGTTGTGAGGCCATGATGACGCGCGATCTGGTTTGCACAGGGAAACCACAGAAAGAGAGGGATGAACATTGCCATGCCTATGAACAAGACGCGTCTGGTGCCGATCCGCTGAACAATTTTAGCGAAGAAAAAATATTGGAAAAGGCCATTGACGACGCCCCACGCGCCCATGAAGAGACCTATGGAAGCAGGGGAAAGACCGAGGCCACCGAGAGCGATGGGCGTCGAATAGAACAACGGTGCCATGCACGCAAAGGCTATATCTAGCAATGCAAGCATTGCGTAGTTGGACACGGCAAGTAAGACGGGTCTTGTGAGTATTGCGTTTAACGGTTCGGTTTTCTCTGGGACGTTGGTGACGGGAGATATAGGGGATGCATCGGCAAGAATATCGGACGGGATTTCTTCGTCGTGTCGAGGTGAATTTTTATTGGAACCTTCAATTCTGGAACGGCCATGGACGGTCTAAACAGAGCGTTGACACAAACGTGAAAGACGATAGCTGCGATGATGCGCACCTCTTTCAAGAACAAGGCCACAAGCACAAATGCAATCGAGGTGAAGGCGGCAGCCACGACGCAAGGCAGGAAGTAAGGATACTCCTCCCAGAATGGATTTTGAAAGATGTTGGGGAAGCGATCGTGGGGGCGAGAGAAAACGCCGCCGATGAATGGGCTTGGCCGATGTCACAACATGATTCCAACGTGAGTACGGGAATGACTCACCCGATGGTTGCGCCACTGGCCCACATAACCGGCATGAGAGAGAAGCCTTGAGCACGGTTTGTTTTATCCGTGAGTTCAGCAAGACTTGCTTTCATCTAAGGGGTGATATAGAGCTGGGGCAGGAAGTGGGTCACAAGTAGTTCTTACCACGCCAATATTTCCATTCAGCGCTCCGGCGACACATCGACTATACGGTGATGGTCAGAGAGATATAAACACGATGAACAAGTGGGCAGACCTGATCACCAAAGTCCAGAAAGTTTTCGAGAGCCCGAAGAAGAGCATGGATACGATCAAGCCAAAGGTCCCGATGAGCAAGACAGGTTTCCTGCCCACCCTGTCAGACAACCTGCTCCATTGTAAGATTGTGACGGCCTCTGCTGCAAAATAGAGAGATTCCTGAAAAAGGTATGTTGGGAAGAGGAGTTTCGGACTAGAAAGACACGTACTATCAGGCCAGCATAATACCCAACCTTACGCTCATCGCCTCCTGTGATATCGAGTTCACTGACGAGCTACAATTCTGGCGTTTGAGATATGTCTAGAAGACGACGAGAGGATTAACGCACCTGGTTGATGTAAGGCAAGATAGATTGCGATGCAACCGGTTCTGAAAGCTGCAGCAAGAGGAGGATGGTGATTTGCCCATATGGCAGGGGCGTGACCTTGCGCGGCTCTGGCGCACGCCTTTCTCCGATCAAAGGGGTCGCCTCGTTTGCCAGTAGTTCATCAACGTGTTCACGGGGAGGTGTGAGAGTGGAATCCGCCATAATTTAGTGACGGGGAACTGGCGATGTCGACGAGAAGACGAACGTGCAAACAAACCCCTCAACTACTCTTCGGTTACGATTGATACGTCCCTATCTCCGAGACTGGTCGCACTTAAGAATGACTTCGAGCATCCAATATAAGTAGTTTGTTCATAGGGGGTATGTAGTACATATTCCATGAAGCCAGCAGAAAAGATACAATTTGATCCTGACGATCAGTAGACGAAAAGAATACAGTTGCGCAATTACAGTACGCTGCTAAAGATACCAGACGGATAAAGGGGAGGAAATTGTGACGGGAAGCGAGGCAGAGCTGATTCCAGTATCAGGCAAGGGAAACAACAGTATGGAGGAATGAACATACCAGAGGCCATATTTCACCTACGCGGATGAGTCGCGGGGCGTTGCGAGGATCAAAGGTTTTGTTGTTCACTATAGCTGGGGGTCAGCGATGAATCAATGGAGAAATAACCACGAGACGCACAGAGAACGCAGGAACGATTCGTCAGCCGTTATGGTGTCTTCCGCAATCAAGAGCTCCAGCTCACGAGTTGCGGTCAACAACGAGACGGCGAGGCGTGGGCCCATGTACAGGATCTTTTGGCCAGCTACGGTCGTGCGCATGTGTCCCTTGATGGCGATGCGGTAAAGATCGGGCTTGGTCTTCGACTTGGGATACAAAGTCCTGGGCGATGTACCTCGCTGGGATGCTGGTGTCGGAGTCGCGGGAGAAATGTCCATGGATTGCGTGGGAGGTTGGTGGCGCGATGGAGGAGGTAGCCAACGAGCCAAGGCACGGCCGGTCGTCGAGCAGCGTGGCTTGGGACCGTGAGGTCGGTGAAAGGAGGGATGGTGGGATGTTTGGGGATGGGAAAGATTGGGGGGTGAGTAAGATGTGCAAGGCAGGGTACGGTAGGATGTGTTCTGCTTCAATGACGGTGTTTGCGGTGCAGGTAGGGGTTGATGGAATGCCATGGCCAGTGACGTGAGTATCACTGTGGTGTGTGAAGCTCGAAGATTGAAAGCTTGAAACGTGAAGGTTGAAAGTAAAGTCTGATGGGTGAACGGAAGGAATAAAGATGTCGAGTGTCAAGAGGAAGATCGACAAGCGGGGACAAGGTGAAGGGCGACTGTTGGAAGGGTTAAGTAGAACAAACGGAAAACCCTGAAGGCGACAAGGGCCTGGGGTACTACTTAGTCGCATCTTTAAGGAGACGGCTGCTACGGTGCATCAATTGTATAGCACGTAAGCTGATCAATGGATCCCTGCGATACGGTCGCAGTTACTTGGTAGCTGGTCGCCCGCGTACCATACGTAGGCGTACGCGTTCCACAATCGTAGCTGCTGCTGGTGTGTAGTGCATCTCAGCAAGGGAAAGGCGCCAGCCCCCCGCGTGTTTGTGCCAGCATAAGTATACAAGGAGAGGTCCCCCATATCCAATGGTTCGCGAGGCAAAGTGGAATAGGACCTGAGAGAGCTGGCATCAGACAAGAAGCAAAAGTTGGTCGGGATCAGAGGAACGAGACGGGCATCATTTTACTTATCATTGTAAATTCGCCACTTACTATCTTATCTTATCTGCTCAACTTCTCCGCTTGGCCTCACTTTGAGTTGCTGGTTATCTCTGCCTGTGGTCCACCGCTTCGCCAGCCCCCAATGAAGATCCTCCCGCGAGAGCAGGACAAAGTCCTCCTTCACCAAGTGTTCTATTTCCTGGACCATATTCGACCTGGACTAATCAACGACCTAGATTGGCTTCCTCGCCCAGAAGCGGCTCGCACGCGGCCTCAAGCTCAATCAGACCGAAGCCACCGCGCTCATAGCTGCTCAGCTTCAAGAACGCATACGCGATGGTACCCATTCAGTATCTCAACTGATGCAACATGGGAAAACGATTCTTGGACGACGGCACGTACTTCCCTCGGTGCCCAACTTGCTCCATCAAATACAAGTTGAGGGAACGTTCGAGGACGGGTAATGGGCTCTGCGTTTCCTAACTACGTAGCCACCACTCATCGGTTCCAGCGTATTTCTAGTCACTGTCCATGACCCGGTATCAACTGAAGACGGAGACCTAGAGGCGGCGCTTTATGGATCATTCCTCCCCGTTCCTTCCAACGACCTCTTTCCCATCATCGACCCTTCTGAATACGCCCGCGAAAAGCTTCCTGGAGCAATCGTTATCGCCGAAGGCCGGATAACACTCAATCATGGCCGACAACGCGTTCGTATCCGAGTCACGAACAAAGGTGACCGTCCTATCCAGGTATTACGTGTCATTATATCTAATTCCTGTAGCTTGACTCAAACTCATCTCCTAGATTGGCTCTCACTATCACTTTGTTGAAACTAACTCTGCTTTGGATTTCGACCGCGCCAAGTCGTATGGAAAACGTTTGGACATCGCTGCCGGCACCGCCGTTCGGTTTGAACCTGGCGACACCAAGCCCGTCACACTATGCTCTATCGCTGGACACAAGATTATCTCAGGAGGGAATGGCCTTGCCACTGGACTTGTGGATCCTTCAAGGATTGACGACATCGTCCGTAATTTGATGCAAAAGGGGTTTGCGCATACTCCCGAGCCCGGTGCGTTAGAAGTCAACGAGGACACCGATATCGGAAGGGAAGCATATATCTCCATGTTCGGCCCAACCGTTGGGGACAAAGTTCGACTAGGAGATTCTTCCCTTTGGGTGGTCGTGGAACGAGACACGGTGCGTCCCTCCTTCTCATATCCCCCCGTCGTCCTCATGTCACATAGACCGTATACGGCGATGAAGTCAAGTTTGGAGGAGGTGAAGTCCATAGTTGTTCTGCACTCTCACTACTAACGGGGCACAGGTAAATCAATCCGTGAAGGCATGGGCCAAGCCACGGACAGGTCTGCTGTCGAGGTCTTGGATCTCGTCATCACAAATGCTCTCATATTGGACTGGTCAGGCATCTACAAGGTTCGCGAGGCATGTTTCACTCTCAAGACGTTTCTGAATGAATCCTATCAGGCAGATATAGGCATCAAAGAAGGTATTATCGTCGGTATCGGAAAAGCAGGCAACCCAGACATCATGGAGGGTGTAGACCCCTCCCTCGTTATCGGGTCGAATACAGAAGTCATCGCGGGCGAAAAGCTCATCGTCACAGCAGGCGCAATCGACGCCCACGTTCACTTCATCAGTCCCACCCAAGTCAACGAAGCTCTTGCTGTTGGGACCACAACGATGATCGGGGGCGGCACTGGACCGACTGCTGGGACGAATGCAACGACGTGCACGCCGAGTCCTTTTGCCATGAAACATATGTTTGCCGCCACGGATGGCCTGCCAATGAACTTCATGTTCACCGGAAAAGGCAACGACGCTGGACCAAAAGGCCTCGAGGATATCGTCAAGGCTGGGGCGGGCGGGCTGAAACTACATGAAGACTGGGGCACTACGCCAGCTGCTATTGTGAACTGTCTCAATATTGGCGACAAATATGACGTCCAGGTATTTGTGTGGTCTGATTCATCGTATGCCTGGTTCTAAATGCTTGTGGTAGGTGAACATCCACACCGACACTCTCAACGAATCAGGCTTTGTGGAATGTAGGTTTGTGCCATCTTTCAGTTTCGACATCTCTCAACCTGATTCTACAGCAACCATCGCTGCCATTGGCGATCGCACGATACACACCTACCATACCGAAGGAGCAGGTAAATACCATCATTGTGGGTTGCACCTCATACAATTGATATGTTGTCCAGGCGGCGGCCATGCGCCTGATATCATTGTCGTGTGCGGCCTCGACAACGTTCTGCCTTCGTCGACAAATCCTACTCGACCATTCACAAAAAACACTGTAGATGAACATCTCGATGTCAGTGAGCCGCCACTCGGGCCCGTTCGCCGATAGACGCACCTGACTGCCATGTAGATGCTCATGGTCTGCCACCATCTCGACCGTTCGATAATCGAAGATCTCAAATTCGCAGAGTCTCGTATTCGCGAGGAGACCATTGCAGCGGAGGATGTCCTGCACGACATTGGCGCCATCTCTATGATTAGTTCTGACGCACAGGCTATGGGCCGCGTAGGCGAGGTTATCAGTCGCACCTGGCGCACTGCGAGCAAAATGCGCGAGTTCAAGGGGCCTCTCACGACTCTTGGGGATCATGATGGCTACGATAACGGTCGTGTGAAGCGATACTTGGCAAAGTACACCATCAACCCGTGCGTTGTTTTAGCTACAGTCTCAGCCCCCTATTTCCCTGACAATGCCATTAGTGCAATAACCCATGGGATCAGCCATCTTGTTGGCCATATCGCGGTTGGAACCCTTGCCGATCTGGTAATTTGGAAGCCCGAGAGCTTTGGCGTCAAGCCGGATATGGTCCTTAAGTCGGGCGTCATTGTGTGGAGTCAAGTACGTGCCCGCTGCATATAGCGTAACTTACTGGTTGTACCCTGACACGGCGTTTGTCATAGATGGGTGACGCGAACGCGTCGATTCCGACGGTGCAGCCGTTCTTTGGAAGGCCGATGTGGGGCTCGTACCCTGCCTCCGCTGCCCTCAACTCCGTCGCCTTCGCTTCCCAGGTATCTATAGAGTCAGGAACCATAGCGTCGTACGGGCTATCGAAGCGTGTCGAGGCCGTAAGGGGATGTAGGCGCGTGACGAAAAAGGACATGAAGCTGAACGATGCCACGCCGAAGATGCAAGTAGACCCCGAGAACTATGAAGTTCGTGCGGACGGGGAGCTCGCAGATGTTGCGCCGGCGGAGAGATTACCGCTCACCAGGGTTTACAATTTATTTTGATATCTGTCAGTCAGAAGGGGCTTGCGCGGTAGTAGTGGATATCCATATGTGTATTGTATACATAGTAGTGTTGAGAATGTACAAAAGGTATACGCTCGGTCGGATCATCACCAGAACGATGCATTCAGTCGTTTCGAAAACTGCTCCGTGAGCAAGCGTTTCACTAGGGAATCTCGTCTGCAGTCGGCGCAATGGGATACTCTACGTGCCCAGTCACATTCCCTATCAGCCTTGGTCAATACGAGATGAAAACTGGAGCAAGAAAGAGCACGCACGACCGTCGTCTGTTTGAACAGGGCCTTTGACGATACCTTTCGGAACACCGATCATTCCAGTCAACATCAACTCGTTCTTGAATTGCGAATAGACTACGCCAAGGAGAGTCTTGCGGTAGGTTACGCAAGGGGTTGAGGCAGGACACGGTGAGAGGGAAATGGGAATGCATTCCGAAGCGCACGAGGCGTTCGACTTCGGGGTCGGGAGGAGGATATGGCGGGGATGTAGGAAAGGTGGCTTCGATGATATCCATTTCTTCCGCAGACGGCCAATCGTCGCACATCTCCACATCATCATCCAGATCGACGGTAATAGGGGGAGGGGGTCCAGAAGCTGCAGTGGATTGTTGAGGTCGGTCACTACCCCCCGTGTTTAAGTCGTGATGAGAGTTAGGCCATGATGGAAGTGGCAGCACCTCCCACTCGGGTGGTGAATCGCGAAGGCAGAGGTCGAGGGTGAGGGATGGTGCTTTCTGATTCTGATTAGACGCGTTGAACAACTGGTTGTTTGCACGAAGCGGAAAGACTCACATCATGGGTCGAGGGCGAAGAAGTAAGGGTCGAGGGTGAATGAATGGGTACCGGTTCAGCGTTCCGGGAAGCATCGTATATGATTGAGTTCGTCGAGGTAACTTCAGGGTTGGCAAAGTCAAAAGGGCGCGTCGTCCGCGAGGACAGAGGGAGAGTGACTGAGTGGCGAGGGACGTTGCGTGCGTTCCAAGTCAATCCAGGCGGCGCATCAGACACCATAGTAGTTCGAGAGGCGGCTTGAACGCGTTGGCGTGCTCGGGAAAAGGGGGTTGAGAAGAACGATGGGGTCGTTCGATGTGCGCCTGACCCTCCCTCGATGTAGGTAGCTGCCGCTTTATACTGAGAACCTAGGGCATTTAGACCAAAGCGTGGAGACAAAAGGTGTAAGAAAGGAAGCCCTTGGCCCACCGGGCGCCGTGCTTTGAGGCCTTGAGGCCAGACGCGCACACAAAAAGAAGAGAAAAGCGTGGAAATAGCACTTGTTTGTCCCAGTCGTCGTGGTCGTGGTGGTGGTCCAAGTTCTTCTGTCGAGTCCGACTCAGCGTCGAGAATATGGCAGGGAGGGATGATCGGACAGGGCTGCCGACGGCGCTTGCTGCTCGGATCAGATGCGAGAGGAATAGCGACATGAATCTCCGGAGATGGCGCCTAAACAGGCCATTCTTCTTCAAGCTTTGCACGTCAAAACCGAGGTCAGTCAGCCTTCAACTCGTTCGCACCCCCGTACGTTTCTCGTCCTCTTGTACTTGTACTACGTCCTCATGACTGTCACGACAACCGACGAAGAAACCCCTCTCCTTCCTCAGCCGTCCTCTAAAAAGCCTTCGCCTATTCCATGGCGTCAAATCTACCTCCTTCTCATTCTCCAGCTCGCCGAACCCTTGACTTCCCAGGTCGTTTACCCTTTTGCACCAGATGTACGTCCCTACAGCTCTTACACCCTCGCTATCGCTTAAAGCCGAACCCAGTTTGTTCGTCATACCGGCATTACGAACGGTGACGAGAGCAGGGTGGGCTATTACGTGGGAGTGATGGTATACACCGACTGCTTGCTGCCAGATCTTTATGTTCATTCTCATCGTGTAGCAATCCGTATTCTTCGCTACCCAAGCTCTCACCGTGCTTCACTGGAGTCGTATATCGGATGTCGTTGGTCGAAAACCGGTGGTCTTGACTGGCCTCGTCGGACTTTCCCTGTCCATGTACTGCTTTGGTCTTTCCACGACATATTGGGGCGCAGTCTTCAGGCAAGTTCATGACTCTGCCCGACTTTTACCTATCTCCTTACCCTACCCGATCTTCAACAGCCGTAGTCTGAATGGCGCTCTCAACGGCAACATTGGGGTGAATATGCATTTCAAGCATATAGAGACAACGTTGACAAGCGTCGGTCCCTTCTCAGGTCATGAAGTCAATGCTCGCAGAGATCACGGACTCCAGCAATCTTGCTCAAGTCTACGGATTCTTGCCCATCGCTTGGTCGACAGGCGGTACCCTTGGGTAAGCATGTTTCCCACATAACTGCGTTCGAATGGTTTGAATATTTAATCGATGATCAGGCCGATAATAGGAGGGACTCTGGCGCACCCCGCCGAACGCTTCCCCAATCTCTTCGGTAACTCGGAGTTCCTCAAAACATACCCTTACTTTCTCCCTTGCGCTGTCCCCGCTACGTTCTCCGCTGTGGCATGGTTCATCACATTCACGCATTTGAAAGAGGTGCGTTCGGTTGAGCTTTTGCATTACCCGTAGTCATTAACTCGTGGGGCAGACTGTCGCCTCCCCCACTCCAATCGGCCACTTTTTCTCTTCGAAGCGCACTCGGGAGGCCCTCGATACAGCGGGCTCCCATGCAGAGATCAGCGACGCGGAGAAGCCAGTTCCGATGCGAGCCCTTCTTGTCCCTCGCGTCCTTGTTGCGGCTGGTAACTACGCCTCGCTATCTCTCGTTGACATTGCATACCGTGCGGTACAACCCCTCTTCTTCTCAACTCCTGTTGAGCTCGGAGGTCTCGGTCTTTCGCCACCCACAATCGGCCTCATCCTGTCGGCGTTCGGGATCATCAATGGCATTTTCCAAGTGTTCTTCTTCGCTCGCATTCATGACCATTGGGGCACGAAGAATGTTTTCATAGCAGGCATATCCTCGTGCATACCTGTGTTTGCCCTATTTCCTGTCATGAATTTCTTAGCCCGGGAGCAGGGCATAGGCCACGCCGTATGGGCCATAGTCGCTCTTCAAATCGTCATTTCCCTTGGCATCAGTCTCTGCTATGGTCAGTCTCATCATCGGTTCAAGTTGCATGCGGTCAGGCGCTGACGGGGAGCATACAGGTTGTGTCTTCATCTATATCGCCGCATCTGCGCCGAACAAAGCCTCTTTGGGAGCAACGAACGGCCTTGCGCAGATGTTGGTTTCGGTCACTCGTACGTTTGGCCCGGCAGCGGCAAACTCGTTGTTTTCGTTGTCTATCAAGCATCAGTACATGCATGGGAACATGGTGTACTATGTTCTGACGGTGGTCTCTTTGGGGGCCGTGGGAGCGGCGGCAACTCTGCCGAGAAAAGTGTGGTAGACCTTGCAATAGGTTCGGACTGTCGGATTGGTCTGGCTTTCGTTCAAGTAGGCACGCAGGATTAAAAATGACACGCAGAAACCTACTAACTACACTGAGGGTATGGAGACTGGTCGATCGACAGTAATTTATATGTGTGAGCAAACAATTGAGTGAGAGCTATGGCCCGGACCAAACAAAGCCAAAGCGTAAACGTTGCGTACCGGTGTGGCGCTGGGACCGTCCATCTCACGTTCTCGATGCAACCCCTCGCCCACTTTCGCACTTGACCCCAACCAACAACCCCACATTCTAGTCGCTATTCTTCTTCTATCATGGCCGGGAGCTTCGCGGCGTTGATGGCCCAGAGCCAACTCCAAACCAAGGAGACCACTCGCCTCGTGCAGGACAAGCTAGCGGAACGACTTCGCAAAGAGGAGGAACGGAAACGACAGCAAGAGGTGCAGGAGAGAAAGGATAGGGAGATTGCTGCTCGTTTGCGACAGCAGCACTTCGAGGAGAAGAAGAAGGAGCAGGAGAGACAGGAGCGGTTGGAGAAGGAGAGGGCGGAGATGGAGCAAGAAGAGCAGCGTCGGAAGCAGAAGATAGCTGAAAAGCTTCTCTACGGCAAGAAGCCTGGAGGCTCACGATGGCCAACGTCGAGCTCGTCCTCGAAGCAGGACGTACGGCAAAAGAAGGTCCCGTCCGACGAGGAAGGATCGGCCGCAACCGCGCTGACACGAGAGGAGAAACGTGCACTCAAACTTAAAAACGAGTTTCGCATACCAGGCTCCTCGAAGCGGTCCTCCACCAGCTCGGGATACGGAAAGTTGGGCAAACGCCTTCCAGGCGGTGCCGTTAACATCGTCTCCGACCTGTCCCATATCAAGCCATCCAGCGAGGGCGGTATCCGTGACCAAATCCTGAAGAACGGCAATCATCTCATTCTAGCGAATACGTTCAAACGAGACACAACGACCGTCGCGGAGCGGCAAGACATGCGCTACCAGGCCAATATCGAGGCGGCAGCCAAGGTCCAGTTTTTCTCAGGTCGAAACCACGCCGCACGCGAGCGGGATAACGCGTCCAAGTCTCGTGCGGTTTCTGCGGGGCCAGGGTCGGATTCTGGTTCGGCCTCTCAGAAGGAACGCAAACCTGCACCGCCTACTACCCCCGCCACTTCCTCAGCCCTCTCGGCCAGAATTCCGAAGAGGACTCCTTCCATGAAACTATCCGCCTCTACTCCCGCTGCCTCATCATCCCATCTACATCCCACCAAATCCGCGGTCAAATCCAACAAATCTTCGCACTACGAGTCCAAGTCCACCCTGCGCTCTGCTCCTCCGTCATCCAAAAAGCGGACGCGCTCTCCTTCATACGAATCCGACTACACTTCCGACGACATCTCCCCTCCTCCTCGGCGGAAGCAGAAGAGTGATGAGGATGACATTCGGTCTCAGATCTGGACGATGTTTGGGAAGGATCGGTCGAGATATGTGGCCAGGGATGTGATGAGTGATGACGAAGATATGGAAATGGATGCGAGGGAGCTAGAGAGAGAGGAGCTCAGAAGGTCTGTCGCGTATTTCCTTTATTTAGTTCGCAGATACTGATCGACTGCTATACCAGCGCTCGTCTGGCTCGACAGGAGGACCTCCAAGCTGAGGTTGAGGAGAAACGTCGAGAGGAGGAGAAGCGGCGTCGCAAGAGGCTTCAGACGATATAGTTGGATGGACGAGTTGCGTTCTCCGCAGTGTTAATACTACACAGGCAGGTTTTAGTTTCTCATCTATGCGGACTGATATCTGTGACAGTCTCTCATGCAGATCGTTCGTTGTATACAATTCTGTACATCATTTACACATACATACATACCATCCATCATCTTACCCTTGCATACACATCGTTCGGCGACTCCCTTAGAATGCTCCTCTTACGGGACTCCTTGTGTTATAATAAGAATATCTTTATGAGCGAACGAAGATGTAGGAAAGTAAATAGTGAGCTGGTGTCAATGCGAACACCCGGGTTGGTGAGTATAAACCTGGTCCACAAAAAGCAGCTGAGTTGATCATCACAGGGTCGACGAGAAAACAAAACACGAACCGTGTTCATCTAGCCGCTGCCATCCTCGGCCTTAAATCGCTTCCTTGGACCATCAGGGGGCAATTGTCCGCCGCTATGCATGAAGGCTGGGTTGAAGTGACCTTGCATGCCGCCGAATCCTCCGCGACCGCCCATGCCGTTTATCATTCCCATGCCTGCCACACACGCACAGTAAGCTTACACGCCTCAATACACAAACAGTCCGAGCTAGAAACCCATACCCATACCACCCACGCCCATCATGTTTCCCCGTCCGAAGCCCCCGCCACCCATCATCCCGCGTCCGCGGCCAGTAAAGCCCATGTTGCCCATCATGCCCATGTTACCCATGGCCATCATGTTCGGCATGGCAGCACCGCGCATCATGCCGCCATTCATCATACCACCCCGCATTCCGTTCATACCACCTGCCATCATGCCGCCGTTGGCCATATTGTTGGCCATGCCCCCGCGAAAGTTTCCACCGCCGCGACCAGTAGCGACTCCTTGGACACGATTCTCGCGTGCCGGGGGTTCTGTGGGCGGGTGTTAACTTTAAATAGAACGACAAGCGAAGACCAAGGCATACCTTTGGGGAGGGTCCGGAATGGGTTGCCCTGGACGGTGCTGGTGAGATTCGCCGTGGCGCGTCGGTTGTGGAAATCACTATGGGTTCGGACAGTTAGAAGGGTCATTGTAGGGTTCAGAGCAAACGTACTGATTGTCAAACCAGTTCTTGATGGATACTGCATTTTCGCTGTTACCGCACTCGACGTAGGCAATGCTAGGAGCTCGTTAGTCAGCAGACCGACAGGACGTGGGTGAAGGTGACGTACCCTTTGCTTTTCCCATTGACTTTGTGTTCAGAGAAGGTGATATCTTTATGGTCGATTGTCACGCCAACGGACAGGGCAACCTGACGGAGATCTTCGTCGGTGGTCCACTGGTAAGCGGAAGGCGACTGGATGAATGGGTGTATGCGCTCAGAAAGCCGACGACATACCCATTGGAGATCCCCAATATAGAGTGCATCGTAACCCTCTCCGCCGACCACACCGTTGGCTTGCTGCACTACAGAAAAGCCGTTGTTTCCGGTCGCTGGATCGTTGTGCGTGGCGATTTGTTGAGGTTGACCGTCCGCAGCGTCAGACTCGTCTTCCTCGCGTGGCCTCTTTTCACCTACAATGGAGGGGTTGGGGTCATCGTGTGAAGGGGGATATGGTCGAGACTGCTGGTCCTGGGAGGCGTCCACGGTCTGTTCAATGGGTCAGTTCGCGTGATGGAGGCTGGAGGGGGACCACTGGCCTGGATTTGATTGGCGGCAGGGTGAAAGCCGTCATCTTCACCGTAGAGATCGAAGTCGTCATCAGCCATGACAGGGGAGTTGCTTGCGGGTACTCAAACACGAGCAGGAGAAGTAAGAAGAGACTTTTGTTTTGATTTAGCGAAAAGATGACAGGCAGGACAGGATGAATGGATAGACAGGAAAAAACAGGATTATGCGACGGGTGGCACATGCACGAGATACACGGAACAGGGAAAAGAGGAGTAGCGAAGTCAGATGCGGGTTGTGGATGGTTGGCACTGCGGGGAGTGGGGGGGTCAGCGGGAGACGAGGATCACTCACTTCGCTGAAATATGGATACAAAAGGGAGAGAAGTGAACTGTACAGATGTTGAAGCTTTGAAGTGGAGGGCGTCGTCGTCGTCGTCGTCGTCGTCGTCGTCGTGCGTTGACTCGGTCGTCGAGAACGAGGATGAACAAAAGAGAAGAGAAGGTTCAAGGCGGCGGCGGCGCAGCGACGTCAGCTTGATCACGTGAAATAGTAACGACGCACGTGCGTGGCTTGAGACCACTTATCGCGCGCGCGTGCCCGCAGCCCGCTTCATCCGCTGAGGAAATTTCCTATAGCTATCTTTTGATTTGATGTTCCCTGTCATCGTTGAATTCAATATGCGCATAGAGCTATAAAGCCCTGACCGACATGGCCCTTCCGCCCTCCCCGCCTTTTCCTTCAATATGGTCGGCCTTCGTCAAGTTTCCATGGTCTTTGCGTTCGTCCTCCTCCTCTCCCTTTTCCTGCCGTTCTTGACCGGATTCCCTCTCCAGCGCCGGCACTGCCCTTTTTTCCGATGGTAATTGCCATTTTATTTATTTCCTTTCCCCCGTCGTACTCACATTCCACTCAAGGATACGCTAACGGCGTCATCGGACAAGGTATGTTCTCCTTCCATACGTCCTCGCTCTGCCGCTAACCTCTTTCTTTCTCCCTTCCAGTCAACACGAGTGCGTGGTCCCTCCCTAGTTCTCATCCAACTTCCCTCACATCGTCGCAGTCCTCAAGCGGCTTTATCCCGAGGCCGTGAAGAAGAACGACTACAGCACCACTCTCAGTAGTGTCGCGTTTGCTGGTACCATTGTCGGCATGCTCTCATTCGGTTATCTTTCCGATAAGCTTGGTCGCAAATTTGGGATGGTGCGCCATGGTCACCTCTCACTGGCGACTTCAGACTGACCTCTGTACTGTTAGATGCTCGCAACCGGCATCGTGGCCCTTTTCTCTGGCCTGTCTGCCGCATCTTCCGGTGCGCACGGTAGTCAAGGAGGCATGCTTGCCATGCTCTCTGCTTGCCGGTACGTCTTGCTCCGGCCGCTCCCACACCTTGTACTAATCGGGGTATCTTAGTTTCCTGCTCGGGATTGGTGTTGGCGCTGAATACCCTTGCGGTTCCGTCGCTGCGTCGGAGCAATCTGAAGAGCCTGGTATCAGCAAGAAGGCCCAGCACAGGTGGTTTGCCCTCGCCACGAGTGCGTACTACAATAGCCCTGCTCCGCTCATTGCTGACGACCATTCACTTTCGCAGACTCCATGATCGATTTTGGCTTTGTCGTTGCTGCATTTGTACCGCTGGTGTTGTTTTGGATGTGAGCGCTTTTGTTTTGGAGTTGGCCTGGCGCTTATCCTCTTTTCACCCAGTTTCGGCGAGAGTCATCTCCGCGCCGTATGGCGCCTCTCACTTGGGCTCGGCGTCGTCCCCGCTCTTGCCGTCTTTGTATGGCGACTCAGCATGGACAACCCAACTCGTTACAAGAAGGACTCTATGCGCAATGTACGCATCCCGTACCTGCTCATCATCAAACGCTACTGGGTGAGGTTGGCAGCCATATCGGTCACTTGGTGCGTTTGACCTATGTTAAGATACCCTACAAGCTAACTCAGGTGACCGAAGGTTTCTCTACGATTTCATTGTGTGAGCACGTTCGTTGATCGAGATCGTTTGAGCGCTCACGATGTATCGTTCATCGTGCAAAGATATCCGGTGAGTGTCGTGAAACTGCCGAATTGACAACGTTTCTCATCGACGTTCCAGTTCGGCATATACTCTTCTACCGTTATATCGACGTCTGTATTTCTCTTCCACCTTCCCGCGATCTTCAAGCTGAAACCTCGTCAGGATCACCGGCTCGTCTTCTTCGCTAAGCGTCATCTTTGGTTGGAACGTTGTGATCAAGTGCGATTCCTTCTTGACGTCTCCCCTAACATACATTGACGCTGGGCCAGCTTGTTTTACATGCCCGGTAAATGGCCCCTCCTCGTAGCAGGTTGCGCGCGCTAGCTAACTTTGGCGCAGGGACTATCGGAGGTGCATTCGTGGTGGACCATCTTGGACCGAAGTACACAATGGTTCGTTGATCGTTCGGTGATTCTCAAGCTGTCCTGAAACCCTCATAGATCACCGGCTTGCTTTGCCAAGCAGTCATCGGTTTCATTATGAGCGGTTTGTACACGAAGTAAGCACATATGTGCCTTCTCCCCTTAACCCTCCTAATCTTCTCCAAGGTTGAAAGAACACATCGCTGCATTCGCTGTCCGTGCCTTTCTGCCTTATTTCGTTACGTCGATCTCATCTTGTTATGCCCCTAGGTCGTCTATGGAATATTCCTCAGCTTCGGAGAGCTTGGTGAGTTTATATCACGAAACCTCTCTGCTACATTGCTCATTCTATCTAGGGCCTGGAAATTGCTTGGGACTCCTGGCGGCAAAGACGGGACCGACAGCCGTTCGAGGACAATTCTACGGCTTCGCAGCTGCGGTCGGCAAGGTTGGCGCTTTTGTCGGTACCTGGGGTGCGTCTCTGCGCTTTGACGATGTCTTCTACTGATGCTGAACGACACGACAGCATTCCCGCCCATGATTGATGGTATGCCAATGTCAATAATGAGTGACTGACCGTCTAATGTGTCCACAGCATTCGGAGGACCTGATAGCGTCAAGGGTAACACGGGGCCCTTCTGGATTGGAAGCGGTGAGCGTTTACCGACATTCCCAATGCGTGGGCTTGCTTATAACTCCCGTGATTATCCAGCTTTAGCTATTCTGAGTGCCATAATCACCTTTGTCTTCATCAAGCCATTGACACAGGACGGGATGGAACTTGAGGATAACGAGGTATGTTTATTGGTTTGTCATTCCTACCACATTGGTTAAGGTGTGTGTTAGTTTCGCGAATACCTGGAGGCAAATGGCTGGGACACTCGACAGATGGGTTTGTCGGGTGAAGGAGAGCAATGGTCGCAGGATTCTGGGTTGGATCACAAAGAATCGGTTGTTGATGACAAGGTGGCTGTTTGAGCTTGGTGTAAGTGTGCGCGTACTTTTGATGTCCCTGTTGTGCAAACGGGCCCAGTCGTACAAATAATGATTCTGGTGGTGCATGAGCCTCATGTTTGACCTGTAAAAACTCAGGTGTCATCAGGGAAACCCTCCCCTGCTAATAATATTTCCTAATGAGTTTCCTAACTGGGACAGCCTGCTGCGACAGCCACCGGGGGCATTAATTAGTCTCCTTATAGCAGACCTTACATAGATGACAGTCGATCTGTATGTAAGGTCTGCCCCAAAATTTGATGCGTTGGCGGGGAGGGGTCCGTAGGCGTTAAAGTCGGCGTTAAAGTGAACCTCGACGCGACTTTCGCCCTCTTTGAGTAGGTAGTTCCCACGCCTGAGCCTTTCCCTCGTGCTCGAATCGACGGAGTATGTTCCATGGACGCTCACAGGACACCTCACACACCAAAAGTGTAGCATCGTAGAAGTCAGCATACCTAACCCTAATTGCTCCTTTTTTCCGGAGTGAAAACTCGCCGTCTGTCACGGATCGCTCCATTTCTCTCTTCGTTTGCAGACCTCGTACACGCGACGTGTCATGGCACATGACTTTCCCTTGCATCACATGCTTCAATGACGTCATTGCCCGGACTTCCGAGCGGGGTCCCACATCGTTATCTATGACATCACTGCTCCGGACCTTTGTCCTCCGCCCCATGACTCCTTTCCTATTGTTCCCCCCGCTTGCACCACTATCGCATCGCATCGCACCATCGTTCCCACTTGTATATAAGGACAGTGTTTCTCTTCCCTTTTCCCTAGACTGTCCATCTCGTCATACGGTACTGTAGCGCACGTTGCACTACCCTAGACCCCGGCACTCTCGAATCTATTTTCTTCTCGCTCCTCCCATCGTCGCGACTTAGGCGGTTCATCGGTCTCATAAACTGTGTTTCTGACACCTGGACAGTCTACCCCTACGCCTACCTCGCACCCCTCTCTCCATCTACCTCTGCCGTCTCTACGACGTTAAAAACTCCCACCACGGACCTCCCGAACGCACCGGTCTTCCTCCCGTTCAACGGAAAGCCGATCACCCCCCGCGACAACGCACCACTCCCCTACCCTTGGTCCGACGCCGTCACCGTCAACTGCCTCGTCCCCGTACAGAACCTCTGCAAGAAAGATCCCTGGACCGCGCACGGCCTCAACTTCCGCATCTTCGAGTGGAGGTGGCACAAGGATCACGGTACTGTCGTCCTCGCCCTATACGTCTGGATCACTACGTGCATCAACGTAGATCTCGAACGCCTTGAATTCACCCTCCACGCCCCCACCTACCACACATACCTCATCCAAGACGCCCCCAACCCGATCCTCCAAACCAGTTTCACCTCCGTCTCCCAGTTTAACCGTCGGACCCCCGAATCCACCCCGCCACCAGTCCTCCGTCCCACCATCAAGGGTAAGACCCTTCGTCGCCACCACCACGAACATAAGATCCGCCAGGCAGTAAAAGCCGGCTACCTCACCAAGAAACTCCTCGGCCGTCGCCCCATCGCGGCGGACTTCTTCCAGACCATCATCACGTCCTCCACAGCCCCTCGTCCCCCCACCCCGAACCTTCCCCCAGGCGTCTTTCGAGACTACTGTCCCGAAGAATACTATATCCTCACCTCGCAGCAGACTAAGGAATCCGTACGTTGGCTGCACGACGAACCAAACCGGCAACGTCGAGACTGGTACTTCGACGACCGCGACGAACAACCCTACGTCGAAGAATCGGATTTTGCCACCACTGCGGACGTTCTACAGCGCTTCCTGAACCCCCCTCCGACCAACTCGCCCCCACCCCGTCGACATACTGTAATCGAAGTCCCAGAAGGCATCAACCACAACGACACAACTGGGAAGTGGTACGCCTATAGACGGAACAAGAACGGAACCCCAGGACGATCAGTAGTTGAGTGGCAGCCCACTTCGTTCAGTCCCGTCCAAGATCACTGGTCGTGGCATCATAACCAGCAATTCCTCACCCCCGCCGACTTCCTTGTCGCAAAACAAGTTGAGGACGAAGTTGAAGAAGCAGAAGAACGCCGACGAGAAACCCTACGCCGCCTTGATCAAGAACTCGCCCAATCCCTCACCGTCCCCCTCCCCTTCGACAAGATGTCCGACGCCAAATCCAAACCTGCTGTCTCCAAGCGGGAGATCGGCCCCAAGCCAAAGCCATTCAAAGGCGATAGACGCGACACCCTCCGGTTCTCCCTCGAGCTCCGCATGTTCCTGCGCGTTAACAAGGATGTTTATGCCACAGATGACGCCAAGATGATGCTCCTCCTCAGCCTGATGGAGGACGACACGGCGAAAGCCTGGGCCACGCATCGCCGCATGGAACTCTTCGCCGACAAAGACGAGAAGGAAGACGCCGACACCCTCGACCCCACGCCCCCAACACTCCACTATAGCTCCTACAAAGAGCTCTTCGAGAGGTTTGGCAAAGACTTCGTGCCCGTCGATCCGAAGATAGAGGCTCAGCGTAAGATCAACGAGCTCGCAATGACCACCCGGGATGTCACTGACTTTATCACCGAGTTTGAGATGCTGGCAACCATGTCAGCGTACGACGACGAGGCGCTAATCCACTTTTTCAAGAAGGGACTTCAGCGTGACCTCGGCAAGCAGGTGGCCCGGTCGTACCCGTTCCCCACCAAGCTCGCGGAGTGGAAGGAGCGCGCCCGCCGCATCAACCACCAGTGGCTCGAAGAGAACCCGGAGAGGAAGAGCAGTGAGTCCAAGGGGGCTGTCGCGCTCACCTCGAACGGTTCGACCAACGACTCCTCGTCGCGCCGAGTCGGCGCCTTCACCAACACCTCGACCCGCCCTGCAAAGCTGACGGACGACGAGCGCGCAAAGATGATGCGCGAAGGCAAGTGCTTCATGTGTCGACAAGCCGGTCACGTCTCTCGCGACTGCCCCAACCGCGACTCGAGCGTGCGACGGGTGGGCGCAGTAGAGACTGGGTCCAAGGCCCCTCCCCTGCCAACAAACACGGCTCCGTCCACTGCGAAAGCAGCTCCCGACCCATCCAAAACCATCGCGGCGATCACTCGCCAGCTGAAGGATCTGGACGCGGAAGGCAAGGAGCAGGCAGTAGCGCTGTTGAAGGACATCCTGGAATCGCAGGATTTTTGAAACGCCCCCCAGTCGCGTCGTCTGGTGGAGGCAAAGGACTTTTGGTATCATCGTCGAATCGTTTCGCTGTATTATCATCCATGCATACCTGTGAGCAATCGTATCCCCCGTGTTTGTATCTGTCTACTGTCACCAAGAACAGGCAAACACCATCGATCACGCTCAAAGTCAAGCTGATCGGACGAGTTACCAAAAGAGAAATCGACGCAGACGCGCTGCTTGATAGCGGTGCAGAAGGAATTATCCTGAACCGAAGCTTCGTTGAACGCAAGAAGCTCACCACAAGAAAACTAGAAAACCCGTTCCCCGTGCGTAATGTGGATGGCACCGAGAACGTCATGGGCTGGGTACGCGACACAACCACCCAGCGGATCCGGATATACTCGCAAGATTCAAGGGCGTACCATGAGGAAGAAGCTGAGTTCTTCATCACCGACATCGGCGATCATGACATGATCCTTGGAACAGACTGGCTCGACGAGCACAATCCCACCATAGACTGGCAACGAGACCGTGTTGACATGCTCCGCTGCCCTCCCTCGTGTACTCTGTCCAAACCTCCTGTGACGAACCTCGCAACCAAGCCACGGAAACCATCATCGGTCCAATCACAGCGTAAGGTTGAAGCAGGTAAAACCCCGAGGACACCTCTCGTCGTGGACGATCCCTTCCCAGAGCCGACATATGTGTCCTGGACCCCAGTCCCCACTTATGTTATTCCTGCACACAGAGTCAAAGGTGTTCGCGTCCGCACGATCCATCGCTCCCCTCTACCCGCACGACTCTTCACTGAAGACGACGACGAGCGGCCCATGGTATTCCGAGACTGGGAGATCAATGGACTACGCCGCGCCGGAATCCTCCCTGAAACCGATGGTCCTAATCCAGATGCAATACCCATCCGCGCGGGCTTTACAAAAGCGCAGGAGCTTGCAGAGCATTCAAAAGAGAACGCACGCCCGCAAACCTTTGAAGACTTAGTTCCCCCGCCGTACCGCGACTTCGCGCCTGTATTCGACAAGAAAACCTCCGAGCGACTTCCTGACCGACGACCATGGGACCATGCTATCGACATGAAAGACGGCTTTGAACCCAAACCGTGCAAAATCTACCCCCTCTCACCTTCCGAGCAGATCGAACTCGACACCTTCCTCGACGACCACCTGAAGAAGGGCTATATCCGCCCTTCGAAGTCACCTCAGGCGAGTCCGTTCTTCTTTGTGAAGAAAAAGGATGGAAAGCTGCGTCCCGTACAGGACTATCGAGAATTAAACAAGGGCACTGTCAAGAATGAATACCCCTTGCCACTGATCTCTGAAATTGTCGACCGCCTCAAAGGTGCAAAGATCTTCTCCAAGATGGATGTTCGCTGGGGCTACAACAATGTCCGCATCAAGGAAGGCGACGAGTGGAAGGCTGCGTTCAAGACGAATCGCGGTCTCTTCGAACCTACGGTGATGTTTTTCGGGCTTATGAACTCCCCTGCGACATTTCAGGCAATGATGAATGAACTGTTCAAGGATCTCATCGACTCGGGCAAGGTCATCATCTACATGGACGACATCTTGGTGTTCACTCGCACCATGGACGAACACCGTGCCATAGTGCGGCAGGTTCTGCAGTGTTTGCAAGACAACGACCTCTTCCTCAAACCGGAGAAATGCGTCTTTGAACAAGACTCTGTTGAATACCTCGGACTCATCATCTCGCATGACAAGATCGCTATGGACCCCGTCAAGGTAGCAGGTATTCAGGACTGGCCGACACCACGAACGGTCAAAGATGTGCAATCCTTCCTCGGCTTCGGCAACTTCTACCGACGTTTCATCAAAGACTTCTCCAAGGTTGCACGACCCCTATTTGACCTGACAAAGAAGGACTGCACATGGGACTGGTCGACGGACTGCCAAACTGCGTTTGACGCACTGAAAGCTGTGTTTACTTCCTCCCCCGTCTTGGTCATGCCTGACCCAAAGAAGCCTTACCTCGTTGAAGTCGATGCCTCGGACTTTGCTACTGGAGGTATACTCTCGCAGAAAGGCGACGACGGTCACTGGCATCCAGTGGCGTATCTGTCCAAGGCCCTATCGGAACCGGAACGGAACTACGACATCTACGACAAGGAGCTGCTTGCGATCATCCGTGCGCTTGAAGCCTGGCGCCACTACCTCGAAGGCGCCCCCGACACCGTCGAAATCTGGACAGATCACAAGAACCTGGAGCACTTCAAGACGGCACAGAAGCTGAGCCGCCGACAGGAACGTTGGGCTCTATTCCTCACTCGATTTGACTTCTCGCTCGTTCATAAACCAGGAATTTCCCACCGCCCGGATCCAATGTCTCGACGACCCGATCACAAGAATGGTGTTGAAAATGACAACAAGGAGCGCGTCTTGCTTGACCCCAAGTACTTCCAAGTACGCGCAACAAGGCCAGGAGCAGTAACCTCCCTCGGTGATGTCGAACTCCGACGGCGTATCCGCGACTGCAAAACCAAGGACATCGAGGTCGTTCAAGCCCTGGACGCCATCTTACGAAATGGACCACATACACTCGTCAAGAACCTTCAAGAGTGGAACTACGAAGAAGGCCTGGTCCTGTTTAGAGGAAAGGTATATGTCCCTGCAGATGACGAGTTGCGACGCGACATTGTCAAAATGTACCATGAATCGCCCCTGGCTGGACACCCCGGTCGCTTCAAGACTTACGAGCTTGTGAGTCGTGAATATTGGTGGCCTGGCATGTCTGTCTTTGTCCGCAACTTTGTAGCAGGATGCGCAACCTGCCAGTCGACGAAGACACAGAGCAGCCGACCCCACGTCGACATGATCCCAAACGAAGTACCCGATCGACCATTTGGCGTCATCTCCACCGACTTCATTGTCGAACTCCCTGACTGCGAAGGCTATAACGCCGTCAATGTCGTGGTCGATCGCCTCACCAAGATGGTGGTTACCACCCCATGTACAACGAAGATCACCAGCGATGGCACGGCCGACATTCTCTTCGATAAGGTATACCGACACTACGGCTTAGCAGACAAGATCATCTCGGATCGTGGACCCCAATTTGCTGGACAGGTGATGCGTACACTCAACGAGAAGCTCAGGATCAAGTCCGCCCTCAGCACAGCGTATCACCCACAGACAGACGGCCAAACCGAACGCGAGAACCAGAACCTCGAGCAGTTTCTGCGAGTATTCTGCAACTACCGTCAAGACGACTGGGTGAAGTGGTTGCCCTTCTTCGAGTTTTCTCACAACTCTCGCACCCATGCAGCTACTGGAAAGGCTCCCTTTGAAGTCCTCTACGGCTTCCTCCCCAAGATGTACCCATCCGTAAACCCGTCCTCAAAGGTCCCTGCAGTTGAAGAACGCCTCCGTCAACTTGAAGAAGTCCGACAAGAGATCAAAGCCAGCCTTGCCCTCGCATCGGACTTAATGAAGCACTACAATGGTGACACGATCAGCAAATCGACACTGTTCGCCATTGGAGACAAGGTCTGGCTCGAAGGCAAAAACCTGAAGACGACGAGGCCGAAAGCTAAGCTTGCTGCCAAACGATTTGGACCCTTCGAGATCGTTGACGTCATTAGCCCAGTGAACTACCGCCTGAAGCTGCCGAAGACGTGGAGAATCCACCCAATCTTCCATGCTTCGCTGCTCACCGCGTACAAGGAGACAACGGCACATGGTCCAAACTATGAACAACCGCCGCCTGACCTCGTTGATGACGAAGAAGAATATGACGTTGAAGACATCATCGACTCGAAGCCGACCCGCAACAAGAAAGGCATACAATACCTCGTCAAGTGGGCAGGCTATCCTGACTCCGAGAATACCTGGCTCCCTCGCTCCTCGCTCTCAAAAGTCACCGACATGATCGACGCCTTCCACAAACGCCATCCAAATGCGCCCCGCCCTGTGCGTTCCCTCGGCATCTCCTTTGACGATTTCCTCGCATCTACCCTTGCAGATGACATTGCGCTCCAGGCGAAAGCGCGTCTTAAAGGGGGGGTGATGTCACGGATCGCTCCATTTCTCTCTTCGTTTGCAGACCTCGTACACGCGACGCGTCACGGCACATGACTTTCCCTTGCATCACATGCTTCAACGACGTCATTGCCCGGACTTCCGAGCGGGGTTCCGCATCCTTATCTATGACATCATCGCTCCAGACCTTCGTCCTCCACCCCATGACTCCTTTCTTATTGTTCCCCCCGCTCGCACCACTATCGCATCACATCGCACCATCGTACCCACTTGTATATAAGGACAGTGTTTCTCTTCCCTTCTCCCTAGACTGTCCATCTCGTCATACGGTACTGTAGCGCACGTTGCACTACCCCAGACCCCGGCACTCTCGAATCTATTTTCTTCTCGCTCCTCCCATCGTCGCGACTTAGGCGGTTCATCGGTCTCATAAACTGTGTTTCTGACAATTTGTGAATGCATTCCAAAATGAAAAAAAAAATCTTATGCATCACTGCTCTGTGTGCTCTGTAAGCTCTGTAAGCTATAACTGCTATGAATGCAATGCTGCTATGTATGCTATGTAGTGCTTTAGAGGAGTCCCTACAAAGTACTATATGGTATAGGTGAGAACTATGGGTACTATACAGCACTTTAAAGGTCCAGGGCTCACAATGGGAACCGACAAAAAGGGGTACCTACCGATGAGAATATGGTACTTTGTAGACTACAAAGGACAGTATAGACACGAGAACTTTACGTCCTTGTTCATGGATTTTTTGCCTCGAGAACCAGAGCCTGAGAGTTGGCGTCAAGGTCAGTCGGTCATCGACAGTAGCAGAAGGTAACGCACCGTTGTCTACGCTGGAGCAGACGTACACCTCGAACAACATGGCCATCTAGCTGGGGGTCGTGTTGTATACAAGGCGGAGCCAGCCCTTAACCCTCTCCAACATGATGAGAGCAGGGGCCTGGTGGTGAAACGGGTTCGACTTGACCGCGATGCAGATGGCCTCGCACTGGTCGCGAAGCGTTGCGGCGCCGATCTACTGAGAGCGTCAGAGAGGGGGAAAGGCGGCAAGGACACCAATGAGAGACGCACATCACGTTCGATGGCATTGAAGGTCAAAACGAAGTCCCTTTGAATGGCCTTAGGGATGGAGCGCATCCCCACGACGCGCTCGCGGCGACGGGCGATGGCCTCCACAACGAGAACATCCTTCGCCTCTTTGGTGAGGGCATTGTAAGCTGCCGTGAGTCCCAGGCCGTCCTTGGCTAGGAGCTTGGGGACGGTGAGCTTTTCGCCCACTCGAAGGTCTGACAACCGAACGGGTGAGAGTCGAGATGCAGCAGATGAAACCGAGAAGGGTACTCACTTTCGTTTTTCTTTCTGAGCGCGTCCGTTATGAACACCATCCACGGGGTTGCCGTGCACTCCTTCATCATGCGCCTGGTACCCTGATGGGCCATGCCCATGACCGCACCTACAGAGCTAGAGGGTCAAGGTAAGAAAAAAGACACAACATACAAAAGGCAAAAACATACCACCCATGGTCCTTTGCAATAGCCTTGGCTCCTTCAGCGAACGTAGAAGAGAGTTCGGCCATAGCAGAGCCATAGCTGGTTGCGCGCGCATGGCGATGGATTTGCTGCTCATGGGTGAAGGCTTGGCCATGGGGCATGGAGGAAGGGTTGGCTGCTGGACGTTTGGTGACAAATACACGGGGCGGGCTGAGGTGCAATTGCTGGGGTGGGCCGTTATATAAATTTTTGGGCGAATAGGCGGGATTGGCCAGCGGCTCGTCGGGCCTTGTTTGACAGGAAATTCAAAAAGAAAAGAATGTTTTAACGCGTGGTGCAGCCGTGCCACTGTGACGGTAAGTACAGGATCTGAGACACGGCACGGCACAAGCCCTGCTAGCCCTACGCGCCTGAATGATGAACATGGTGCTCAGCCTCCCACCGAACCAGCTCCTCACGGTCGCGACGGAGATCCTTGAACTTAGAGAACCGAGAGAGCTGGGCTGCCCACTGGGATCCCAAATGTACGTCATACTCGGCCTTCTCTTTGGCAGACAGTGAGCTGGATGGGCGAAAGCCGTGGCCGGCCCATCACATGATCCCCCCTGCACAGTATTGCGTGAGGGAGAACCGTTTCTCACCAGGCCATATGTCTGTGTTTGCGTGGCCGCACCCTGTTACAACTTGTCCAAGGTACTTCATTTTCCATTGCCTTATTAGGAAGGACGTCGCTAAACGACGGATTACGACTGTGCCCCAGTTCGTAACCGTCTCAACGGCGCGACGACGACAGTGCCACAGATCATCACCGTCCCGACAACAGTGCCACAGATCGTCACCGTCTCAACGGCACAGCCGCGACGGTGCCACAGTCTCATCCCCGTAGATACTTGATGCGACCGTCGCTCAATGTACATATATTTACTCGACCTCCTTTCTTATAAAAGGAGGCTCAACGAACGAGCTATTCCCCAGCTCGTTCTCTTTGTAAATACAGGACTGTTCTTAATAGAACCTCCTCTTAAAGCACTAAAGAGAATCCTAAGCCAACTAAGTTGACAGACTCGCCTAAGTCTTCAGCGAAGACTTACTGCTTCGTCTATCGACCTTCACCTTCGTATAACCGAGACGTCTGGATCACCTGATCCCACCTCTCACGCGTAAGAGTACTGTAGCCTGAGCCGCTTGTCACGTGATAAGGACCGTCCTTAACACTAGAACGAGCTCTCCTCTACACTAGCTCACCCTACAGTTTGGCGCAGAGCGTCAAACAAAACAACCACCACGGAGTCAGCGGAACAACCCGCTGAAAAAAGACCATCAGATTTTGAGATCCCTCAACTCCAATCAAACTGCAGTCGAGACTTCCCTAACGGAAACGAAGATCATCGCTGGACATTTGACCCCTATCATCTCCTTTTTTACTACGACGGAGCCCTCGTCGCGAAAGAAAGCAAAGGGACATACACATACCAGTGGAACCCGCCCATATACAGATACAACCTTCCCCCAGCAGCAGAATACTTCAAAGATAGATCCAAAAGAGAAAAGGAAGACGGAAGCTACGACAATTCACATTGGAAGCGCCCAGATTATTCAAGACCTCATATCGGGCCCCTCTCATCAGAAGAACTCTGGAAACACCCGGACGCACAGAAAGTCGAAGAGAAACCTTACACCGGGAATATTAAGGACTACTGGGAATTTGATCCCGATACCGACACAGCCGATACGACAACCGAACCACAGAACCCTCGAACCGAACTCCAGCATCCTCAAGAACCCGCAACAGCCGCACCACCTCCAGAGGAAACCGCGCCAGAACCTAAGAGAACTATATCAAACCCCCAAATTAAGTCCGATCCCGGAGGAAGTCGAGAAAGCAGCCCATCGAGCGTAGCAGAAACGGAAGAACATACAGAGAACCCAACAAGATCCCCATCACCTGACGACATCTTCGGAACCACAAGAGGAAGAAAAGGAAATCTATTCGGAAAACCCGAAAACATCGCATCAATGGGAGACACCGCCACCTCGATACCCAACCCCGCCACCGCACTTGGCAATGTCCCCCCTGGAGAGACTAATGTACCGCGCCAGACGCCTGCAACTCCAACACCAGCCGATCCCGCAAAACCGAGACATGAGACTCGATTCTCCCTAGGACTTGGCACGACCGACCCAATAGGATGGAGAACGCTATCGCCACCATCACCATCATTCTCCAACCAATCAATAGATAACAAAAAGGGAAAAGAAGTCAGAGACTACGTCTTCGGAAGAGGAGCAACCGCGGATCTTCCGAAAGAATCGAAGCACCCACCAGGGAATTCCCCACCAGGAGGAACAGGCACAATCGGATCAAAACCCGATGATAAGGACAAAGGATTCAAACTAAACGCACTGGGAGTATACGACGGAAGAGATCGAGCGAAAGCAGCAAAGTTCATAGAACAATGCGTACTTCGCTTCATAGCCTTTCCCAACGTGTATGCAGCCAACATGCGTAAGATAACCTTTGTACTCTCGCATCTCACCGATGGACCAGCCCTCCACTGGGCATCCCTCTTAATAAGTAAGATCGATAAGATACGAAATCGTGGTCTAGATCCAGAAGTATACCTCTCATGGACGGCATTCCGCGACTACTTCTTAGAGACCTTCGGAGAAATAGACCCAGGAAGAGACGCTAGATTCAATATACAGCGCCTAGAACAAGGGACTATGGAAACCAAAGATTATATTACAATCTTCAGGGACTATGCCATGGAAGCAGGCTACGATCATAAGGCACTGATCGACCAATTCAAAAGAGGACTGCGCAATGATATCGTGGTCGAGATCCTCAAGAGAGATCACATCTCGAACGATATCGACGAATGGTACGAACTCGCATTGCGCATCGATAATAACTGGCGAGAAGCTCAAGCATTCCAACGACATTATACGAGACCAATGAACCCGACGAGCGATCTCACCCTCCTATACAAGAAACCACAGACGTACGTTCCATTCCGAAGAGGAAACGGAAATAAAGGGAACATTACCACCGCCAGGGCCGCTCAGACCGGAAACAATAACCGAAACTTCAGACACCTTACCCCGCAAGAACGTACCGAACTCCAGAAATCAGGATCATGCTTCTATTGCCGGAAGCCAGGACACATCTCCAGGAACTGCCCAGAGAAACGTACCCAAACAACGATCAATGCACGAACAGCGAATCTAACAGAGGAAGAATCCCCGATTGATCAGATCACCAAGCTTGTGAACAAGATGGACAGTGAAACGTTCGCACGCACTGCCAACATGTTCAAAGACAATCAGGGTTTTTGAACCGTCCTTCAACCGCGGCTGTTGAAAGGACACAGACAATGAACTTTTCAAATCAATCTCCTGTGCAGGAAACAGGAGATGACGTAAATAGAACAGTGTATATAAGGTCATACCAAGATGGAGCAACGTATGCTCCATCAATTCATATACCTGTTATGTTTCATGGAAAGTTCCGTAAGGCTGCAGCAAAAGCGCTACTAGATAGCGGAGCAAGCAGTACCCTAATCCATCCAGATTTCGTACGAAAACACAAGATGAATCTGATCCAACTTAAGAAACCGATACCGATATACAACGTTGATGGATCTCGGAACACTCTAGGAGAGATCAAACAGAAAGTGTACCTTCCAATGACAATGGAAGGGATCAACGGAGAAATTCATCGCGAAAACTTAGGATTATTCGTCACAGCCCTGGGAGGAGACGAAGTAATCTTAGGAACCCCTTGGCTCAAGAAACACAATCCTCATATCGATTGGAGAAAGAGACAGATTACACTACAGACATGTCCAGGTACGTGCTCCACTACCAGTAAAACAATGATCGTCCAAGGAAAAGACGAACACCCTCTACAATCATTCGAAGAACAGAAGATCAACCATCACGCAACGATAGAAGAACAAGAAGACCCCGAATTCGACTCCGATCTCGCCGATATCAGGATAGTCAGAACGTTCCATGGAAAGACTGACGTAGAAACAATGCCGATTGCAGAAGAAACAAACGAACCCGGTATTTGGATAACAGCAAGAGCAACCAAGGCACAAGAACTCGCAGAAAGAGCGGCCATAGGAGAGAAGAAGAAGACACTCGACGAGATGATTCCGTCTAGTTACAAACAGTATCAGAAGGTATTCGAAAAGAAAGCGTCGGAACGCTTTCCAATCAGCAGACCTTGGGATCACGCGATAGACCTGACTGAAGGATGGAAACCTCGAAATTGCAAAGTGTACCCAATGACGGTACCAGAACGGAAGGAACTGGACACATTCATAGATGAACATCTACGAAAAGGGTACATCCGAGAATCAAAATCAGAGATATCATCGCCCTTCTTTATCAAGAAGAAAGACGGATCTCTTCGACCAGTACAGGACTATCGCTATCTTAACTCGATCACGGTCAAAAATGAATACCCGATACCGCTCATCTCAGATCTCATCGACAAATTAAAAGGCGCTAAGATCTTCTCAAAGCTCGATCTCCGATGGGGATACAACAATGTTCGGATCAAAGAAGGAGATCAATGGAAAGCTGCGTTCAAAACAAACAGAGGCCTTTTCGAACCAATGGTAATGTTCTTCGGACTAACCAACTCACCCGCAACATTCCAAGCAATGATGAACGCACTGTTCAAAGAATTAATAGACACCGGAAAAGTGGTGGTCTATATGGATGACATACTGATATTTACAGAAACACTCGACGAACATAGGAAACTGATGAAAGAAGCCCTCCAACTTCTAGAACGGAACGATCTATTCCTGAAACCAGAGAAGTGCTTCTTCGAACGACCATCGATCGAATACCTAGGCGTGATAATCACGCACAACAAGGTACAGATGGACCCGGTCAAAGTCCAAGGGCTAGCCGAATGGCCCACACCGAGGAAAGTAAAAGAAGTCCAATCATTCCTCGGATTTGGAAATTTCTATCGACGCTTCATCAAAGACTATTCTAAGATCGCCAGACCCCTATTCCAGCTCACAAAGAAAGACCACGAATGGAACTGGACGACCGAATGTGAACGTACCTTCGAAAGACTGAAACGAGAATTCACGTCGTCCCCAATCTTAATCATGCCCGATGAAAACAAACCATTCCGCATAGAGAGTGACGCCTCCGATTTCGCGTACGGAGCCATCCTATCACAGCCAGATGAGATCGAAAGATGGCATCCGGTCGCGTACCTATCCAAATCACTGTCTCCCGCGGAACAGAATTACGAGATATACGACAAAGAACTCTTAGGAGTAGTGAAAGCCTTAGAACACTGGCGACACTATCTAGAAGGAGCGAACCACAAAGTCGAAATCTGGACAGATCATAAAAATCTAGAATATTTCACAACAGCTCAGAAACTCAATCGACGACAAGCATGATGGAGCTTGTATCTGTCCCGTTTCGACTACACCTTGGTACACAAACCAGGAAGTACAAACAAGGCAGATGGACTTTCTAGAAGACCAGATCATAAGGAAGACATTCCAGACAACGACGACCGCATCCTGCTTCACCCTTCGGTTTTCAGGGCTAGAGCCACCGGAAGAGGAACAGTCGAAGCAGTCGGAGACAAAGAACTTCTCAAAGAACTAAGAAACTTCTCACACCTAGATGATGAAGTTTGGACAGCGTTAGATACAATCAAAAGATCGGGACCACGCACCCTCGCAAAAGGAATCGAAGATTGGAACTTCGAGAACGATCTGATCATCAGAAAAGGAAAGATCTATGTGCCACAGAATCTCGAACTTAGACGCATGATCCTAAAATCGCATCATGATCTGGAAACGATTGGACATCCAGGCGAAATGAAAACTCTGGAGCTGGTACAAAGAAACTTTTGGTGGCCAAAGATGATTTCCTTCGTAAAAGGTTATGTTCAAGGATGTCCCGTATGCCAGTCAACAAAGAATGTCACACATCCGGCAAAACATCCATTACAACCTACGGAAATACCAGAACGACCATGGGAAACAATCACATCAGATTTTATTACAGATCTTCCGATCTCCAACGGATTCGATTCGATCAACGTAGTCGTCGACAGGTTCACCAAAACCGCAGTATTCACGCCGTGCCTAAAGACGATCAACGCAGAAGAAACAGCTGATCTTCTGATCGACAATGTTTACAGACGATTTGGACTATGGAAAAGAATGATATCGGACAGAGGCCCTCAATTCGCATCCAAAGTATTCCAATCCATCTGCGAAAGCCTCGGAGTTATCTCGTCGCTCAGTACAGCGTATCATCCCCAAACGGATGGCGAAACAGAAAGAGTGAATCAAGAGTTAGAACAATATCTTCGAGCATTCTGCAACGGAGATCAAACGAATTGGGCAAAACTTCTACCAAAAGCAGAATTTGCACACAATATAAGACAACATTCAGCTACGAAAACTTCCCCATTTGAACTCCTACACGGGTACCAACCGGTCTTTAACCCGGCAATACCAACCGGTCTTTAACCCGGCAATACCAACCGATCCGCGAATACCGACAGCCGAAGAAAGAATAAAGAACTTTAAGGACGCATGGGACAACGCAGAAGCAAGTCTGGAAATAGCTGCCAAATTAATGAAAATGCAGCATGATCAAACGTTCACACTGCGAGATCAACTCAAACAGGGTGACCAAGTATGGTTAGACGGGAAAAATCTTAACACGGTATACCCGAAAACTAAACTAGCACCAAAGCGATTCGGCCCATTCAAAATCGAAAAAGTAATAGGACCAGTAATCTATCGCTTAGAACTACCGGCGAAGTGGAAAATACATCCGGTATTTCACGCGGCACTATTAATTCCATTCAAAGAAACAGAACAATATGGAGAAGCTTACGAAAAACCGCCTCCGGAACTAGTAAACGATGAAGAACTCTATGAACTAGAAACAATAATAACCTCGAAACTAGACAAACGATATTCCGAACCATTACATTATTTCGTAAAATGGAAAGGCTACCCAGATTCCGGTAACACATGGGAACCAGCATCTAATCTCGAAGGATCAAAAGATGCGATCGCAGAGTTCCATCGGAATAACCCCAAGGCACCGAAGTTGCCACCACAGCCAATCAGAGATACCAACACAGAAGCCACTGATCGTGACGAAACCGACGCAACACAGCAAGAACAAAGACCAACGAGACGAAAGAAACGCAAGACGAAAGTAAGACATTAGTGAGACTCAACGACATTCAGGCGAATGCACTGCCAACAAGGGGGGGATAAAAACCCTACGGGTTCAACAAGACAGATCACCAATGTCCACCACCCCAAACGCAGCCAACACTTCCTCCACCAATCCGATCGTCTCATCTAGCAATGTCGACCACCTCCGCCTCGTCTGCAACCGAGTTCACCACTCTCAACAGGAACGCGCCCTCTGTGGAGACTGCTTCATCGCTCGATCAGCAGCAATCCTTGCAATTAAGTCAGTACCTTCTCCGCCTAGGTCAGGACCAGACGGAAGAACAGACGGAAGAGCAAGGGGTAAGCCGCTTAGAAGCACACAGAAGAACCCTAACTGAAGCACCCGGATTCCTCACAGGTGCTAATGCAATCCCCGTGGCCCGGAGTAGCGGAAGTCCCAACGCCCGATTCCCCGATACTCGAGAGTCAGATAGCCCGCATGATAGCCGGAGTAGCACTCGAGCAGGCCAGACAGCGGATCGACGACCTCAGGAGGGAGTCGGCCGATGTCCAGGACATCCTGAAGAACCACGTCAAGATGCTCGACGGAGAACTCCGCCAGCTAGACTCGAGGTACCTGACGCTCTCGACCGAGATGGAGGAGCGAGAGGTCAAGCTTCTTCGACGATTCCGGAAGCTAGCGCAGCGGCTGTACTCAACGTCGCAGAGCTCCGGAGATTCCTTACTGAAGTCGGATACAGAGTCAACTGGCTCAACTGGGAAAGACACACCTTCCGCGCCGCCTACGAAGGAGAAATCCTCCGCAGACGAATGGAAACTACCGGAGTTCCCCATATGTCGTCACGCGACGGCCCCGACATCGACCTCATCTTCCATGGACATCACATCTCCCCGGGCTATACTGTTCGACCCGATCCCATCGCATCCGCCCTCGCCAGACCCCCGTTCCTTCCTAACGCCCCTCCACGACCCGTCACCGCTCCCACCCCGCCGGGATCCATACCCATCCCCGGCCTCACCCACATTAACCCCATCCAACCTCCCGTCGCTCGAAACGGAGTACCCGGAGAGCTGTTCAGACAGCCCCTGCCAAGAGAGCTATCGGGACAGCCCCTGGTCCTTCCAGAGCTCGGACAACCGACCGGACGACCGACCAGCAGTCCGCGACCGGTACCTAGGACACCTTCTCGGCTGCCCGCCGTGCCTAGACCGCCAACTCCATTCCCACTATCTGCTGGCGATGCTCCCATGCCGTGGCACGGAGGCCCCGCCCCCTATCCCTCATTCCTACGTCCGCACCCCGACCACGCTCGAGATCCCGTCACCCAAGATCCCCGAGTCACCGCACAGCGACGTAAACATGATTCTGTCGACCCCGACAGAAGACCGTTCAAGCAAATCAGAGAGCTCAGACTCCCCGATGCATCGGGTGAGGAAGAACTTCAAGGAGCTCCAGAAGATAGTCGATCGGATGATGGAAGACCACGCTCGCCGGAGACAGGAACTCAACCTAACGGACGAGTCGGACAGTTCAGCGGACGAAGCGGAAGAAACGGCCGAGAATCCCTCGGACCAGTGGAACAACGAGCCGACCACGTGGACACAAGAGGAGTGGGACGCAATTCCCTCGAAGCCGCGGAAACGCTGCTGGAAATGCGGCAAGCGAGGCCATCTCCGCCGAGATTGTCCCCGTCGCAAGGACGCTCCCCCTCACTTCCCCCGATCTCGGTCCTGCTATCCCCTCCGACCACAGACTCCTCTTCCTCACCCTCGCCCGAGCCGTCCGGATATCAGTTACGGTCCAGGAACACTGATGTCCCACCCCCACCTCCGACGTACCGACGCTACCGCCCGCGCCCACAGGCAGCTTCTGGGATTCCTCACGCGGCGTGAGAGCCTGACGCACGAAGCCGCCCAACACGCCACTGAGCAGTGGCTGTACTGGGAAGACGCAATGCTCCGCACTCAGCGAGAACCCCCCTCGCGCTTCAATCACTCCTGGCGCGTCGACGATCTCTTCTGGAAGGAAGAAGATTGGGACTTGCAGGAAGCGGAGGAGTCGAAGGATCACTGGCCAGAGCCCTGGTAAGCGCGCGGACAGACTTTACCCATCATCATGCACTCGGACTTTCTCTCTCCCCCCATCATTACGCTCTCGCATCTATCGTCACGATACTTCTCGGACTGATTATGGACTGCGCCCTCATCCGCATGCATATTTTCCTCGGACTTCTCTACTATACCGGTTTCTATCGCTATGAGGAAGGCGAGACACTTGATATTCTCTCCGCGACGTGCTGGACGCGTCGCCTGCTTACGACTCAGTTTTGATTATGTACGAATCATCACTTACGATTGCTGGCAATGATTACATCATTGCCCCTCCGCATCGTAAGGATAAAAGGGAAGGCTACAAAGACCACAACACCCTCAGACATCGTCTAAACAAACCCACTCGCACCACCCACACCAACCAAATGTCTTCCACCCTCACCCCCTCGTCGCGCAATCTCTCCACCACCGACCACACTCCCCCTACCACTCCTCCTCCCTCGCCCGTCCTCTCGCGCACTCCCACGCCCAACCCACAAGACGAAGAACTCCTTCGTCATCTCAAGAGAGTCACGGAACTCCTAAGCCGTCCGGACGTCGCTCGCGCCATGAAGAGGCCGAGAAGTCTAGACGAAGAAGCCATGCGGGAGTCGAAGGGGAAATGTGGCATTAGAGGGGTATTCCGGAAGCACGGCCCCCGGTTCAGAAGCCCGGACCACGCGACGACGGCGAGGATAGGGCATAGGCTAGGGTCTCCCACGATGGACGGGGAGGACATAAAAGTAGTGGAGGCGTTACTGAAGCGGTAGAATAGAATTCTATCGCTCGATTCCGGATAAGGATAAAAGGAGTGAACATCAAAACATGAGGACTCAGAAGCGTGATGCAGCCCACTCAGTCACCCGATCTCGCGATTTTCAATACGCCTACTCCACGCTGGCTCATCGCCGTCATCAGCATCATCGTAGGACTTACGGTCCTCATATTCCTCGCATCAACAATATTCCTCCTCCAATGGCGAAGAGCGAGCGATCGACAGCATGTTCAAGAAATCCCTCTAGAACCGCTTCGATTCAGGAATCTACGAGACGTAGATTCTAGAGAGGGGGATAGTGTTACAACTTGTCCAAGGTACTTCATTTTCCATTGCCTTATTAGGAAGGACGTCGCTAAACGACGGATTACGACTGTGCCCCAGTTCGTAACCGTCTCAACGGCGCGACGACGACAGTGCCACAGATCGTCACCGTCTCAACGGCACAGCCGCGACGGTGCCACAGTCTCATCCCCGTAGATACTTGATGCGACCGTCGCTCAATGTACATATATTTACTCGACCTCCTTTCTTATAAAAGGAGGCTCAACGAACGAGCTATTCCCCAGCTCGTTCTCTTTGTAAATACAGGACTGTTCTTAATAGAACCTCCTCTTAAAGCACTAAAGAGAATCCTAAGCCAACTAAGTTGACAGACTCGCCTAAGTCTTCAGCGAAGACTTACTGCTTCGTCTATCGACATTCACCTTCGTATAACCGAGACGTCTGGATCACCTGATCCCACCTCTCACGCGTAAGAGTACTGTAGCCTGAGCCGCTTGTCACGTGATAAGGACCGTCCTTAACACACCCAGCAGATGGCAAGCCGATGGACGACGCGGCTGGGAACCAAATGCGAAGCATCAAGTCCCAGAGGACCAGGTCGCCGCCGTAGTCAGCATCAAAGTCTCCTAAGGCCGTCACGACGCACGGAATGCCAGGGAAGTTTGCGCAGTCGTTGTGCAGGAAGCAAACCGTGTCGGGCCCTAGGTTGAAAGTGCAGGCCGGGTAGTCGCTGTTGCAGAAGTTTTTTTTGAGAGATGGAATGCACTTGTACAGTTCTTCGAGGGCGTTGACCATGTGCTTGTGAACCTTTGGAAAGTAGAAATACCCCCGTCGTCCCCCCTTCAGCACGTGTTCGATGCGACGGCGCCCATCGTCAAGCTTGGAGGCGAAGCGGGCCATGGCCGTCGTATATCGATCCTTGAAGGGGACCGTCTTGTCCTCGCGCGGGTGGCCGAGGAGGACAATGATGATACGGTCCTTGTCGTTGAGGATGACGTATGGGGTGCTGAGAGGGCATGAGCGACGAGGGAGAGGGGGGGGTGAAGGACGACTTACACACCGTCCCAGGCAAAGTACTGAAACCCCATCATGTCCAGCTCCCGCCCCGTCCAACACCACTTCATGAGGTCCGTGAGAGGCCGCGCAACGTATGCACCCTTTGTGACGCGATACCTGACTGCGTCGAAGCCCAACGCGTGGATCGCCTGCGTGGCAGCGTTCTGCTCCGACAGGTTTGCGCGGTACTTCACCCGGGGGGGAAGAAACCCAGCCGACTCTTGCTGCCATCGCCGCCTGCGTCTGCACGCTGAGCCTGCCTGGCTGCTTGTCTTCTGCGCCGCATCTCGCTTCCGCTGGGTCGACAGCTTCTTGCTTTGCCCAACGGGCCTAGGTGTGGTGTGAGGGGCGGAGCAGTGTGGCGTAGGCAGGGCACCGTGGGCGGGGGTAAGGCCTCTCGAAGACGCCTCAACGTTGTCAGAGGGCCGGGGGCTGCAGCCGTCGTCCGAGACGTCGTATTCATCATCCTCCAGCGCGGAGGCGGCGAGGGATTCGCTGGAAGAGGCCGGCGAGAGCGTGAGAGGCGAGATGGACCCGACGGAGTCGACCTCATCTGGGTCGCGGCCTTGAAGCTCCGCCTCCTCTCGCAGACCAGCGACACGATCCTCCCTGGCCATGGCCTTGCGAAGGAGCGCCCCGAACCTTAAGTTCGTCTTGAAGGGCAGCGCGCGCAATCACGGTGTAGACGCGACCGGATTGCATGAGGCGGTGCATTGAGTCCTGCGGGGGAGAGCGTCAGTACAGCGGCGGCGGAGCAGTGAGATGATCTGAGAGGAGGGCGAGAGGTGCAAGAGGGATGGCGGGAGATGCAGCCTGCCCATGTTCCAGGGCCCGGCCGCGTTGGGTGGTGTGCGGCATGCGGCTGGCCGCATTCAACAACGCGCCGGGACGCGTCGCGTCAGACAAGGTGCGTCGGCTCGTCGCGTTCATCGACACGGGGCATGTGCTGGTGCGTTGGACAATGTGTGGGCTTCCTAGGCCCTCGCCCTCTACAGTGCCTATGCGAGACTCATCCGAGGACGAGGGCCAGTATTTCCCAAGCGCCGTTCGACGCGCTCGCACAACCCACGGCGCGACTTGGCAGCGGGAAGAAACACAGAGACAAATAGGACGTGCTTACCAGCGTTGCATGGGGGCCTGAAGGACCTGGACGGGCCATGGGCGACGCGAAAAAAACCGTGCGTAGAGGCGCGCAAAGGGGCTGGGGAACACGTGGGGCGGGCGAGGGAGCGAGCTCAATACTTATGGGTCCCTGTTTGACAGGGTGTAAGCTCACGCTTACTTACGACACCTTTTCCCGCTCCTCTCGGCCCGCGACGTTCTTACTTACGGCCTCGCTTGGCTCGATCTTCGATTAGGTTCACATCGTCCGCCGCCCTTTTGTTCCTGCTCGATGCTCTTTACATCTATTTGGTACGTATGTTCTCGGATACATATACCTCGTCCTCCCGCTCCTGCTAGAGTGTTCTCTCTTTTCCTCCTTTGAATCCCACGATTTGGTCCTTTCACCTCGTGTGATTCTCCTCTCCGACACTTAGTGTTGCGCGATCACCTCGTGCTTCCACTTTTTTTTTTGAAACCTACCAAATCGATTTTTTTACTCTTACATCTCCCTCCGCTGCTCGCTCGCACCTCCGCCAGTTGTTGCCAGTTGTCCAGTCCTGACGCTAACGCGTGTCCTCCAGTTCCGCTGCTGACGCGCGCCCTCCTAGCCCACCGCCAAACACGTGTTCCCCCAGTCCCGCCGCCAGAGCGTGCGCCCAGTCGCCCGACATTGCGCCCACCACCCGTTCCAGCTCTTCTGCTTTCATCCCGTCACCGGTCGTCATTTCCCCGGCGCTGTCTGACTCTTCCCAGCTGGTTGCCACTCCCAGCTTGTCTGTCCTCAACGAAGCATTCACATCTGGCCTTTCTGGGTCCCCTTCTCGCCTGGTTAGCCCTGGAATCCCCCTCCTTGGCACCTGCATCTGGACGGGCCTCACGAGCTTCCTCGACGCATTTATCCAATCTCTCAGTTTCAACCCCCGCCTGTCCGAAAGCAGCCCCCGAGGACACCACCAAGGCTCCTTTGGACAAAGTAGCTGACGCCACAGACTGGCCTGCTCCTCGTCTCGCTTTTAGATTACACCTCGTCATCCGTCTTAAGGGCGTCGACACCATCTTCTCCCTCCGCTCCCACCTTTTACCCACCTCCCGTCCTTTCACCTTCTCCTTCACCGTCGCCTTCACCGTCACCTTCACCTTTGCCCTCGCCTTACCCGGCATTCTCTCCCACCCCAGAACCGTCTCGTTCTCCGTCCCCGGTTCACTCTCCTCACCAAGTCGAATCCTCGGACAACGACGACGCCCCTTCACGCCTCATCTTTCAAAAAATGGCTTCAAACACACAAGGCCGCCTGGTGTCAATCACGGCAACCCGGAACAAGGATGCACCCACCCTCAACAATGACGGGGTCTTCACGATCGCCGTCCTCGACGATTTCGAAGAAGAATGCCGCCGCCTTTTCCGCAACCTCGGCATCTTCTCGCGCCCGGAGCTACAGGTCGTCAAACTCCTCAGCAGTTTCCAGAACCCTCGTATCAGGAACTGGATCTGCGCGAACGAGATTGAGATCGTCGACTACTTGTTTGCCACGTTCATGGCTGCCATCCGTGTACGCTTGCTCAGTCCCACCTGGGCCTTCGACATGCAGCAACAGATTCACCGCCTTCGACAAGGCGACAGCCGCTCATTCACCGAGTACCACGACGAGGTGGAGTCTATCAACGCCTACCTCGCCCCCACTCCCTTCTTCCTCGGGGACGAAGCGCTGCGAACAGTCCTCTCTGGCGGTCTGAACCCAATTCTCCGCATCAAACTCTCTGCGCCCAAGAACAGTGGTCTGGCGATTGCCTCGTACGATGACTGGGTCATCGGAGTCAAGGCCCTCGACGCGGACCGGGTCCAGGAGAAACTGGAACGCGCAAGTGAGCTGCAGCAACAACAAAAGTCGAAGCCGTCCCTTCTGCAATGCATGAACACTCCTCGGGTGTACACCACCAACAGAACACCTTCATCATCATCATCCACCATCCGCCGCTTCCCCGACCAGCTCACCAACAACGAACGCCAGATCCTTCGGGAGCACCTCGATTGCTACAGTTGCCAGCAATATTATGCGGTCCACATGCGCGATGGCTGCCCCTGTGGCAAGGACAACCCCCTCACCAATGCAGAATGCCCCGCCATCAACGAGAATACCGCCGCGGTCGCCAAAGCTAGGCATGACCGTTCAGCTCCATCGTCATTAAGCAAGGGGAAGGAGCGCGCGATCGCTTCCGCCGTCACCAAGTGTGAACCGAGTGTCCTCCCAAGTGCCACCGAGGACTACGTTCGGTCGGCCGCGCTCGACGACAGTCCCGACTCCGGCTCCGACCAAGCTTATTATGAGGAGTACGTCGCCTGTCCGCCTGTCACCAGTCCCTTCCCTGCCCGTCCCCCTACCCTGTCTCCCCTCCACCCTGTCCCGATGTCTCCTGTAGTAGTCGCGGCTTCGGTGGGCGTACCCAATGCACCCCTGCCCGACGAAGACAAGGTGCCGTTGATTGCCCCTCCCCTGCTCTGGCACTGCGCTATCCGTGGCGATACAACCTGGATAACTGGCTGTGCGCTAATCAATGACGGCTCACAGGTAGTACTCATCCGCGCAAGCACGGCCGACAAAGCAGGATGCCATCGACTCAAGCTCGCGAAGCCTATAGATTTAGGGTCGGCGTTCAGCGGTGGCTCAGATCCCTCCATTACCTTACCTTCCTCATCCCCTGCATCATCAGCTTCAGCATCATTATTTCCTTCTCCATCCCGTCCTTCCTCATCGGTTGCCACCGAATATGTTAAACTGCACTTAGAATCATTGGACGGCTCCTATCACCCTCGCGTTGTCCACGCTCTCATTGTCCCTTCCCTTGCATTCCCGGTTCTCCTTGGCCTACCATGGCTCGCCCGTAATAAAATTGTCATTTCGGCAAACACCAGGACGGTCTACGCACCCGACGAGAGATACAGCCTCCTCGATCCTGCGATTCCGGTTCCTAACCCCATTGTTCCTTCCCCTGCAGAGCGTAGGCACTCTTTGCGCCTGTCGTCGGGACGTCTGCTGTCACAGCGTGCGCGTGCAGACCTTTGCAATGTGGCCGACGAAATCCTGCGTCTTGGCCCCTCACTTTGACTTGGACTGCCCGTGTCACTACCAAAAAATGTCGCGGCCGCTGTACAACAACGCCTCAAGAGGCTAACCCACCTCGACCAATATGCCGAGCTGGACCGTTTGATGAAGTCAAAGAATGCGGACCTTTTCCCAGCGGACATCCCTGCCGGTTGAGAGTCTACCGACAAATGTATACCATCGGATCAAACTAAAGGACACGACAAAGACAATCAAGCTTCGCCAGTATGCCTGCCCACGGAAGTACCGCGAGGCATAGCACACACTCCTCGACCAGCACCTTGAGGCCGGCCGTATCCGCCCTTCCTCTTCCCCTTTCGCTTCACCCGCCTTCATCATACCCAAGTCTGACCCTACCGTCCTACCCCGCTGGGTAAACGACTATCGACACCTTAATGCAAACACGGTCCCAGACCAGCATCCACTCCCTCGAATTGATGACATCCTCGCGGATTGCGCAAAAGGACAGTTCTGGGGGAAGATGGACATGACAAACTTGTTTTTCCAGACTTGGGTGCACCCGGACGACATCCACTTCACAGTGGTTACAACGCCCTTCAGCCTGTACGAATGGATGGTCATGCCAATGGGCGGTCGGAACGCACCTGCAACACACCAGCGGCGCATGACGACAGCCTTGAGGCACCTAATAGGCAAGATTTGCCACGTCTATCTGGACGACATCATCATCTGGTCTCAGACCCTAGCAGAACATTGCAAGAATGTACAAGCTGTTTTGGACACCCTCCAAGGAGCCTCCCTTTTTGTGTCACTGAAGAAGACGTCGCTGTTCTGCGACGAGTTGCACTTCCTTGGCCACCACATATCGCGCGATGGGATACAAGCCGACTGTGCGAAAGCATCCCAGATCGAAGAGTGGCCGGTTCCAAAGTGCACAAAGGACGTGCGCGCCTTCCTCAGCCTCGTCCGCTACCTCGCCTCGTTCCTGCCAGCACTAGCGGAACATACACGCAGCCTGACACTGCTCACGCACAAGGACTGTGACAAACATTTCCCCCCTTGGCAGGCCAACCACCAGGCCGCCTTCGAGGCCATCAAGGCTCTCGTCATCAGCCGGGACTGTCTCACCACCATCGACCACGAGGCACCCGGCAAGAACAAGATCTTCGTTACAACCGACGCCAGTGATTTCCGTGCAGGTGCAGTCCTTTCGTGGGGATTGACCTGGGAGTCTGCGCGTCCGGTTGCTTTCGACTCCTACGCATTCAAAGGAGCTGAACTCAATTACCCGGTACACGACAAGGAGCTGTTTGCAATCGTCATCGCAATGAAGAAGTGGCGTGTCGACCTCGCAGGTTCCGAATTCATCGTGCGCACCAACCACAAGACTCTCGAACATTTCATGACACAACGCGATATGTCTCGCCGACAAGCACGTTGGCAGGAACTCATGGCTGATTATGTGTTCGACATCAAGTACATTCCTGGGGTCGACAACCCGGTCGCCGATGCCCTCTCACGCCTCGAGGTTTCGGAGGGCGACACTGCCAATGCAATAATTGCGGCAGCCGCTCTGGCCATGCCTGTTTTCCAGGACCCAGAACATCGCGAAGGCTTACTCTTGCGCATCAACGCTTGCGGTGGGCCCAGACGAGAACTTCCTGGCTGATGTCCGCAAAGGGTACGCCCTCGATCCCTTCTGCGTCAAACTGCAATCCAACATCGACAGCATCCCAATGTGCACAAATCTCATCCGACAAGCTACTGTACATCGGTACTCGTTTGGTGATCCCGGCGCGCAAAGAAGCTCCGCCAGTCCCTTTTCGAACTTGCGCACGACGCGCTTGGTCATTTCGGCGTGGACAAGTCCTATGCCTCGCTTCGCGACTCGTATTACTGGCCTGGTATGCGGTCCGAGCTTGAAATTGGGTATGTCTCGGGCTGCGCAAACTGCCAACGCAACAAGTCAACAACATTGTGCATCCCACCGGTCCTCTTCATACACTCCCCGTTCCCGACTCTCGAGGAAGCGATATAGCCATCGATTTCGTCGGCCCGCTCCCTGAAGAAGGTGGATACAATTGCATCGCCTCCATCACCGACCGTGCAGGAGCCGACATACGCTTGATTCCCTGCCGCACGGACATGACTGCCGAGGCATTTGCCGCGGTATTTTTCGACTCCTGGTTCTGTGAAAATGGCCTCCCGTCCACGATTGTTTCAGACCGCGACAAGCTTTTCGTCTCGAAATTCTGGGCCGCGCTCCACCGGCTTACGGGCGTCAGGTAGAGCTCTTCACGAGTGCACTCTTACAGGTACCTGCAACCTTGAGACAGGTACCTGTGGCTCCAGATCTTATACTCCCACTCTCATGAGTATCAGGCACATAGGTACCTGTGGCACGGATACTCCCACTCGCGGATACACAGGTATGACAAGTACCTGTTGTTCCTAGAAGATATGATATAAGCGGCAGCGGGGGCCTTCTCGGACTCACCTTGGAAGCTCTGTTAAGCATATTGACACTCCATTTTGAAGGTGAGGATAATGCTAGTAACATTTGGGTACAGGTAAACATGCATCAGGTTATGATACAGCGTACCATGCAAGGCTTTCAATCATATATGTGAGGAGAGGAGAGGAAAGGGATGAGAAAGGAGCCACAATGGAAACAACAGTACATAAGGATCTGCAAGAGATAATGCTTATACCAATCCAATAGCTATTATTTGTAATTATATCAAGATCAACCCTGCCAAAGTACCTGACAGGTATTTGACAGGTACTTGCACAGGTAACCTGTGAGCTCAAAAGTCATACCTGTACTCTCACGAGTATCAGGCACACGAGTACTCGTATCCGCGGATGGCAATACCCACGGATGTGCCTTACAGGTACTCATACAGGTACTCACGAGTATAGCCACTCATGAAGAGCTCTAGCGTCAGGCTGAAGATGTCATCCTCGTACCATCCTGAGACGGATGGATCGTCAGAACACACGAACAAGTCTCTCGTCCAATGCCTTTGGTTCCACGTCGACAGGCAGCAGCACGGCTGGGTTCGGGCCCTTCCCCGCGTCCGTTTTCAACTCATGAACTCGGTCAACGCTTCGACCGGGTACTCGCCCTTCCAACTACACCTCGGCCGCAGTCCGCGCCTCATTCCTTTCCTCTCCTCCCCTGACACCGCAGATGTTGTACGAGATTTCGGCGAAGATGCTGTATGCGCCGAAAGATTCCTCCTTCGTGTGGAGGCAGATTTTGGCGAAGCGGCTGATGCTCTTCTCGCATCTAAGGTTGGTCAGGCGGCACAAGCGAACAAACACCGTCGCGCGGACCCGAGATTTCGAGAAGGCGAGTCAGTCCTCTTGTCGACCTTCCACCGGCGACGAGACTACAAGAACAAGGACGAGAAGCGCGTTGCAAAGTTCATGCCACGTTTCGACGGCCCCTATACGATCTCGGTTGCAAACCCGGCACGGAGCACGTATACGCTCGACATGCCAGACCACCCGACTATGTTCAAGACCTTTCATGCCAGCCTGCTTCGCAAATTCCGCGAGCAGGATCCCGAGATCGCTCCTGACCACATCCTGCCGAGACCCTGGACCTGTGATCATGGAGGATGGCTCGCTTGAATATGTGATCGACCAGATCATAGACAAACGCAAGTGTGGCCGAGGACGACAATACCTCGTGGTTTGGAAAGGTTGGGGCAACGACGACACTCGCTGGCTGCCCGCTCGGGAGCTCAGCAAGTGCGAGGCTCTCGATGTATGGGAGTCTGTACATCCACCCGTTTCCACTGTTTCTCCTGTTTCTCCTGCTTCAAAGCGCCGCGCTCAGAGGCGTTGACTTGGGCCTACGTTACTTACTTATATTCCTACTTTCTCCTGACGGTTTCATTTTTTTTGGGGGGGGAGGAGTGTAAGCTCACGCTTACTTACGACACCTTTCCCCGCTCCTCTCGGCCCGCGACGTTCTTACTTACGGCCTCGCTTGGCTCGATCTTCGATTAGGTTCACATCGTCTGCCGCCCTTTTGTTCCTGCTCGATGCTCTTTACATCTATTTGGTACATACGTTCTCGGATACATATACCTCGTCCTCCCGCTCCTGCTAGAGTGTTCTCTCTTTTCCTCCTTTGAATCCCACAATTTGGTCCTTTCACCTCGTGTGATTCTCCTCTCCGACACTTAGTGTTGCACGATCACCTCGTGCTTCCACAGGGCTACAGCTTCACACGCTCGTTAATGGCAGCGGGGATCACACGTGGATCTCCAGTTGAATGCGCCGGGGGAGCGCCCGCATTCAATGAGAGACGGAGCCATTTTAGTTGTCTACAGGAAGGCATGCGTACTCGGTGTAGAATATTGTACGATGGGATATGTACACAGTGTCACGGATCGCTCCATTTCTCTCTTCGTTTGCAGACCTCGTACACGCGACGCGTCACGGCACATGACTTTCCCTTGCATCACATGCTTCAACGACGTCATTGCCCGGACTTCCGAGCGGGGTTCCGCATCCTTATCTATGACATCATCGCTCCGGACCTTCGTCCTCCACCCCATGACTCCTTTCTTATTGTTCCCCCCGCTCGCACCACTATCGCATCGCATCGCACCATCGTACCCACTTGTATATAAGGACAGTGTTTCTCTTCCCTTCTCCCTAGACTGTCCATCTCGTCATACGGTACTGTAGCGCACGTTGCACTACCCCAGACCCCGGCACTCTCGAATCTATTTTCTTCTCGCTCCTCCCATCGTCGCGACTTAGGCGGTTCATCGGTCTCATAAACTGCGTTTCTGACACCTGGACAGTCTACCCCTACGCCTACCTCGCACCCCTCTCTCCATCTACCTCTGCCGTCTCTACGACGTTAAAAAACTCCCACCACGGACCTCCCGAACGCACCGGTCTTCCTCCCGTTCAACGGAAAGCCGATCACCCCCCGCGACGACGCACCACTCCCCTACCCTTGGTCCGACGCCGTCACCGTCAACTGCCTCGTCCCCGTACAGAACCTCTGCAAGAAAGATCCCTGGACCGCGCACGGCCTCAACTTCCGCATCTTCGAGTGGAGGTGGCACAAGGATCACGGTACTGTCGTCCTCGCCCTATACGTCTGGATCACTATGTGCATCAACGTAGATCTCGAACGCCTTGAATTCACCCTCCACGCCCCCACCTACCACACATACCTCATCCAAGACGCCCCCAACCCGATCCTCCAAACCAGTTTCACCTCCGTCTCCCAGTTTAACCGTCGGACCCCCGAATCCACCCCGCCACCAGTCCTCCGTCCCACCATCAAGGGTAAGACCCTTCGTCGCCGCCACCACGAACATAAGATCCGCCAGGCAGTAAAAGCCGGCTACCTCACCAAGAAACTCCTCGGCCGTCGCCCCATCGCGGCGGACTTCTTCCAGACCATCATCACGTCCTCCACAGCCCCTCGTCCCCCCACCCCGAACCTTCCCCCAGGCGTCTTTCGAGACTACTGTCCCGAAGAATACTATATCCTCACCTCGCAGCAGACTAAGGAATCCGTACGTTGGCTACACGACGAACCAAACCGGCAACATCGAGACTGGTACTTCGACGACCGCAACGAACAACCCTACGTCGAAGAATCGGATTTTGCCACCGCTGCGGACGCTCTACAGCGCTTCCTGAACCCCCCTCCGACCAACTCGCCCCCACCCCGTCGACGTACTGTAATCGAAGTCCCAGAAGGGATCAACCACAACGACACAACTGGGAAGTGGTACGCCTATAGACGGAACAAGAACGGAACCCCAGGACGATCAGTAGTTGAGTGGCAGCCCACTTCGTTCAGTCCCGTCCAAGATCACTGGTCGTGGCATCATAACCAGCAATTCCTCACCCCCGCCGACTTCCTTGTCGCAAAACAAGTTGAGGACGAAGTTGAAGAAGCAGAAGAACGCCGACGAGAAACCCTACGCCGCCTTGATCAAGAACTCGCCCAATCCCTCACCGTCCCCCTCCCCTTCGACAAGATGTCCGACGCTGAATCCAAACCTGCCGTCTCCAAGCGGGAGATCGGCCCCAAGCCAAAGCCATTCAAAGGCGATAGACGCGACACCCTCCGGTTCTCCCTCGAGCTCCGCATGTTCCTGCGCGTTAACAAGGATGTTTATGCCACAGATGACGCCAAGATGATGCTCCTCCTCAGCCTGATGGAGGACGACACGGCGAAAGCCTGGGCCACGCATCGCCGCATGGAACTCTTCGCCGACAAAGACGAGAAGGAAGACGCCGACACCCTCGACCCCACGCCCCCAACACTCCACTATAGCTCCTACAAAGAGCTCTTCGAGAGGTTTGGCAAAGACTTCGTGCCCGTCGATCCGAAGATAGAGGCTCAGCGTAAGATCAACGAGCTCGCAATGACCACCCGGGATGTCACTGACTTTATCACCGAGTTTGAGATGCTGGCAACCATGTCAGCGTACGACGACGAGGCGCTAATCCACTTTTTCAAGAAGGGACTTCAGCGTGACCTCGGCAAGCAGGTGGCCCGGTCGTACCCGTTCCCCACCAAGCTCGCGGAGTGGAAGGAGCGCGCCCGCCGCATCAACCACCAGTGGCTCGAAGAGAACCCGGAGAGGAAGAGCAGTGAGTCCAAGGGGGCTGTCGCGCTCACCTCGAACGGTTCGACCAACGACTCCTCGTCGCGCCGAGTCGGCGCCTTCACCAACACCTCGACCCGCCCTGCAAAGCTAACGGACGACGAGCGCGCAAAGATGATGCGCGAAGGCAAGTGCTTCATGTGTCGACAAGCCGGTCACGTCTCTCGCGACTGCCCCAACCGCGACTCGAGCGCGCGACGGGTGGGCGCAGTAGAGACTGGGTCCAAGGCCCCTCCCCTGCCGACGAACACGGCTCCGTCCACTGCGAAAGCAGCTCCCGACCCATCCAAAACCATCGCGGCGATCACTCGCCAGCTGAAGGATCTGGACGCGGAAGGCAAGGAGCAGGCGGTAGCGCTGTTGAAGGATATCCTGGAGTCGCAGGATTTTTGAAACACCCCCCAGTCGCGTCGTCTGGCGGAGGCAAAGGACTTGTATCATCGGCATCTTACAATCACTTTTCTGTATTATCATCTATGACCTCATGTGAGCAATCGTATCCATTGTGTGTGCACCTCTCTACTGTCACGAAGAACAGGCAAACACCCTCGATAACGCTCAGAGTCAAGATGATTGGACGAGCGACAGGCCGACAAATCGACGCAGATGCACTGCTTGACAGCGGTGCAGAAGGAATCATCATCAATCGAAGCTTTGCTGAACGCAAGAAGCTGACCACAAGAAAACTAGAAAACCCGTTCCCCGTGCGTAACGTGGATGGCACCGAGAACATCATGGGCTGGGTACGTGACACGACGACCCAGCGAATCCGGATATACTCGCAAGACTCAAAGGCATACCATGAGGAAGAAGCTGAGTTATTCATCACCGACATCGGTGATCACGATATGATCCTTGGAACAGACTGGCTCGATGAGCATAACCCCACCATAGATTGGCAGCAAGATCGTGTTGACATGCTCCGCTGCCCTCCCTCCTGCACCCTCTCCGAACCAACCGTGACAAACCTTGCAACAAAGCCGCGAACACCATTGTCGACCCAATCACAGCGAAAGGTTCGAGCTGATGCGCCCCCTAAGGTACCTCTAGTCCCGGACGACCCCTTCCCAGAACCAGTGTATGTCTCCTGGGCCCCTATCCCTACGTATGTCATCCCCGCGCGCAGGGTCAAAGGTGTTCGTATCCGCACATCCCATCTCTCACCTCTACCTGCCCGCCTTTTCACTGAAGACGACGACGAACGACCCAGAGTCTTCCGAGACTGGGAGATCAATGGCCTGCGTCGTGCTGGGATTCTTCCTGAAGTTGACGGCCCTAACCCGGAGGCAGTACCAATCCGCGCGGGCTTCACCAAGGCGCAAGAGCTTGCAGAGCACTCAAAGGAAAATGCACGTCCACAAACCTTTGAAGACTTGGTTCCCCCTCCATACCGTGACTTTGCACCCGTATTCGACAAGAAAACCTCTGAACGACTACCCGACCGACGACCATGGGATCATGCCATCGACATGAAGGACGGCTTCGAACCCAAGCCGTGCAAGATCTATCCGCTCTCCCCCTCCGAGCAGATCGAGCTCGATACCTTCCTCGACGACCACCTGAAGAAGGGCTACATTCGCCCATCGAAGTCGCCGCAGGCAAGTCCGTTCTTTTTTGTCAAAAAGAAGGATGGGAAGCTGCGGCCTGTACAGGACTATCGAGAGCTAAACAAGGGTACCATCAAGAACGAGTATCCCTTGCCGCTGATCTCAGAAATTGTCGACCGCCTCAAAGGTGCAAAGATCTTCTCCAAGATGGACGTCCGCTGGGGGTACAACAACGTCCGCATCAAGGAAGGCGACGAGTGGAAGGCTGCGTTCAAGACGAATCGTGGCCTCTTTGAACCTACGGTGATGTTCTTCGGCCTTATGAACTCCCCCGCGACGTTCCAGGCAATGATGAACGAACTTTTCAAGGACCTTATCGACTCGGGAAAAGTCATCATCTACATGGACGACATCCTCGTATTCACTCGAACTATGGAGGAACATCGTGCCATAGTGCGACAGGTTCTCCAACGCCTACAAGACAATGACCTGTTCCTTAAGCCGGAGAAATGCGTCTTCGAGCAGGACTCCGTTGAATACCTCGGACTCATTATCTCGCACGACAAGATCGCCATGGACCCCGTCAAGGTAGCTGGTATCCAGGACTGGCCGACACCCCGGACGGTCAAGGATGTACAATCCTTCCTCGGATTTGGTAATTTCTACCGACGCTTCATCAAGGATTTCTCCAAGATCGCACGACCTCTGTTCGACCTGACGAAGAAGGACTGCACATGGAATTGGTCGACGGAATGCCAGACGGCGTTTAACGCACTTAAAGCTGCGTTCACCTCCTCCCCTGTCTTAGTTATGCCTGATCCAAGGAAACCCTACCTCGTCGAAGTTGACGCCTCGGACTTTGCTACTGGAGGTATACTCTCGCAGAAAGGCAACGACGGTCACTGGCATCCAGTGGCGTATCTGTCCAAGGCCCTGTCCGAACCGGAACGCAACTACGACATCTACGACAAGGAGCTACTCGCGATCATCCGTGCGCTCGAAGCCTGGCGCCACTACCTTGAAGGCGCCCCCGACACCGTCGAAATCTGGACAGACCACAAGAACCTGGAACACTTCAAGACAGCACAGAAGCTGAGCCGCCGACAGGCACGTTGGGCTCTATTCCTCACTCGATTTGACTTCGCGCTCGTTCACAAACCAGGAGTATCCCATCGCCCAGACCCAATGTCCCGACGACCTGATCACAAGCAGGGCGTTGAGAATGACAACAAGGAGCGTATCTTGCTCGACCCCAAGTACTTCCAGATACGTGCAACAAGGCCAGGAGCAGTAACCTCCCTCGGCGATGTCGAACTCCGACGACGTATCCGCGACTGCAAAACCAAGGACATCGAGGTCGTTCAAGCCCTGGACGCCATCTTACGAAATGGACCACGTACACTCGTCAAGAACCTTCAAGAGTGGAACTACGAAGAAGGCCTGGTCCTGTTTAGAGGAAAGGTATATGTCCCTGCAGATGACGAGTTGCGACGCGACATTGTCAAAATGTACCATGAATCGCCCCTGGCTGGACACCCTGGTCGCTTCAAGACCTACGAACTTGTGAGTCGTGAATATTGGTGGCCTGGCATGTCTGTCTTCGTCCGCGACTTCGTAGCAGGATGCGCAACCTGCCAGTCGACAAAGACACAGAGCAGCCGACCCCACGTCGACATGATCCCGAACGAAGTACCCGACCGACCATTTGGCGTCATCTCTACCGACTTCATTGTCGAGCTCCCTGACTGCGAAGGCTATAATGCTGTCAATGTCGTGGTTGATCGCCTCACCAAGATGGTGGTTACCACCCCATGTACAACGAAGATCACCAGCGATGGCACGGCCGACATTCTCTTCGATAAGGTATACCGACATTACGGCTTGGCGGACAAGATCATCTCGGATCGTGGACCCCAATTTGCTGGACAGGTGATGCGTACACTCAACGAGAAGCTCGGGATCAAGTCCGCCCTCAGCACAGCGTATCACCCACAGACAGACGGCCAAACCGAACGCGAGAACCAGAACCTTGAGCAGTTCCTGCGAGTGTTCTGCAACTACCGTCAAGATGACTGGGTGAAGTGGCTGCCCTTCTTCGAGTTTTCTCACAACTCCCGCACCCATGCAGCTACTGGAAAGGCTCCCTTTGAAGTCCTCTACGGCTTCCTCCCCAAGATGTACCCATCCGTAAACCCGTCCTCAAAGGTCCCTGCAGTTGAAGAACGCCTCCATCAACTTGAAGAAGTCCGACAAGAGATCAAAGCCAGCCTTGCCCTCGCATCGGACTTAATGAAGCACTACAATGGTGACACGATCAGCAAATCGACACTGTTCGCCATTGGAGACAAGGTCTGGCTCGAAGGCAAAAACCTGAAGACGACGAGGCCGAAAGCTAAGCTTGCTGCCAAACGATTTGGACCCTTCGAGATCATTGACGTCATTAGCCCAGTAAACTACCGCCTGAAGCTGCCAAAGACGTGGAGAATCCACCCGGTCTTCCATGCTTCGCTGCTCACCGCGTACAAAGAGACAACGGCACATGGTCCAAACTATGAACAACCGCCGCCTGACCTCGTTGATGACGAGGAAGAATATGACGTTGAAGACATCATCGACTCGAAGCCGACCCGCAACAAGAAAGGCATACAATACCTCGTCAAGTGGGCAGGCTATCCTGACTCCGAGAATACCTGGCTCCCTCGCTCCTCGCTCTCAAAAGTCACCGACATGATCGACGCCTTCCACAAACGCCATCCAAATGCGCCCCGCCCTGTGCGTTCCCTCGGCATCTCCTTTGACGATTTCCTCGCATCTACCCTTGCAGATGACATTGCGCTCCAGGCGAAAGCGCGTCTTAAAGGGGGGGTGATGTCACGGATCGCTCCATTTCTCTCTTCGTTTGCAGACCTCGTACACGCGACGCGTCACGACACATGACTTTCCCTTGCATCACATGCTTCAACGACGTCATTGCCCGGACTTCCGAGCGGGGTTCCGCATCCTTATCTATGACATCATCGCTCCGGACCTTCGTCCTCCACCCCATGACTCCTTTCTTATTGTTCCCCCCGCTCGCACCACTATCGCATCGCATCGCACCATCGTACCCACTTGTATATAAGGACAGTGTTTCTCTTCCCTTCTCCCTAGACTGTCCATCTCGTCATACGGTACTGTAGTGCACGTTGCACTACCCCAGACCCCGGCACTCTCGAATCTATTTTCTTCTCGCTCCTCCCATCGTCGCGACTTAGGCGGTTCATCGGTCTCATAAACTGCGTTTCTGACACACAGCGGATATAAAATAAACAGCATACAGGATGTGTAGGCATGGCAGGTACAGTTGACATGTTGGCGAGTTAGGGAGTCGGAGGAGGGACCTACTAGCAACGGCAGTCAGCGGCGCGGATCATCTCGGCGAAGAATAGCAGCGAGGCATACTAAGGAGGGGGAAGCACCGAACAGGCCAGGAAACCTAGCAGCACCGATCGGCCCTACTTGCTAGAGCTTGCGGAGCTGGCTGCATTTGCGGTTCGGGACTTGGGGATCGTTGGGGCACATGGTGTACTCGACTGAGCCGCGACGACACCCCGCTTCCTGTACCGGCACAGTGAGGGCTAGAAGTAATGCCCACAACTTGACTTTACTCACCTTGAAGTACGCGGGCGGACCTCACGCCATCGTGCATCCTCCTGCTCCTGTCTCAGTGCCTTGCTGATCTTCCTCCGCCCCTTCCCTTTGATAAAACGGTAGTCCGCCTGGACACGACGAACATGATCTATATTTCTAAGAGCCAGCCGTAAGCATCGCGCAAAATGTCGAGGGAATCAGCATGCACCGAAAGTAATAGGCCTGGGAGTGCGTTATCACACCAAGTGCCTCGTCTCGAGCGATGACCTCAGAATCAGACTCATCCTCTGAATTAGATGAGAATGAGATCGACTCTAGGTCCGGGTCGCAGGAGGCCATATAAAAGTTGTTGAAGAGGTGTGATGTCGAAAAGCGTGTGGGTGTATGAGGGCGGCGGTGGCGGTAAGGAGCAAACAGTGGGAGCTTCAAGATGCGGTGTGACTTCTGCACCTTCGTGCGGCACCTACGAGCGCGCCAAATTCAACACATTTATTACGGTCCCTCTGTCCACTGCACTCGCTCCCTTCAATGAATACACGAAAAATCTTGTTAAATATGCCCCTTTCCGTTGCAATAAGTTTTACAAGGTTACATTCACATTTAATTTTTTTTGAACTGGCAGGCTGCAGTGCGCGACGATGTTCCTATCTCATTACGAGAACTGTACTATACATTGATGAGGTGCTCATCGTCCTGCGGACCTTGCGGGACAATGTAGTCTCTAACAACAGGGAGCTCAACAAGTCTACCCTGCTGTCGATACATAATGTACATGGTTAGTGCGGCGTCGTAGCTCAGACACCCTGTCGCGTACCCCCCGTTACACAAATCCCTCATCGGTTCGACAGTTCCCCTTGAGATATGATCAGAAAATGCACATGAGACTGACAAGGGATGAACTCACCACGAAGGATAGATTCCAGGGGCTACACCCTTCCACAGGACATACCAAGGAAATCGCCCTCGACCACGAAGGTTGACGTCGTCGTTTGGCTCGATTGCAGGGATAAAGTTCTCGTATTCTTCGTCTAGCGGTGTCCATGGCGTTGCACGCCCATTTCGACGGGCTGGTCGATATCACTGGCCAGGGACAAGACGTAAGAAAGGGAATGGGTCAATATTGAGATTTTGGACTGCATCCCAATATGCAGGAGGCGGCGAGGGTGTGCGCAAAGGGATGGGAGAAGGAATGGGCGAGGGTACGGGTGAGGGTACGGGTGAGGGTACAGGCGAGGGTACAGGTGACGCCTGCGTTGGCGAGGATCCACGAGAGAGGTCAGGGTCAGGCTCTGAGTGGGCGTATGCTGTTGTAAACGACGAGGTTGACGAGGTTGCTGAGCTAGGGCTTGACAGGGGACTTGGTGACGCACATGGTCTGTGGATAAGGAAGCTTCGTTGACGCCCTGTATATGTTCTCTGCCGAGATGGACCTGGGGCAGAGGAGCTTGGTCCGTGTAGGTCACGCTGAAAGACGTTGACGATGTCAGTAAACCTACAGTGATGAAGAAAAGCACGACGCACCATGGTCCGAGACGCTAGATATGTCCGAGCGACCTCAAACAAAAAGTGGGTGGGCATTGATGCCCTTGATGAACACTGATCCATAAAGATCAACCCATTAGGCGTACACTCGTTAGATAGAAACAATGTGACACACCATGGTCCCATTGACGGTCTCCTCCACCTCAAACAAAAGGTGAGAGATGCTTGATGTGTCGAGGCCACTGTGCCGTGGGGGGGACCCGTCCGAGTCGTCGTTGTTGGAGCTTGTCAGATCGATGACCAGATCTTCTCCTGGAAGATCTTGGTAGGTTGTTGTCGGCGACGTTTGCGCTGCTCGGCTGACATAACGGCGTGCGCGAAGATGACGGAGAGGCTGTGGTTGTGAGTATGACATGGGTGATGAGGATGTTGCTGGAGGGGTGAGGCCTTGAGGACTGAGATCAATTGTCCGGCATCTACATCACCCCCGACTCTGAGCAGACAAATCAAATTGGCAAGGGACAGAAATTACAGAATGTCATACTAGTGTTAATCCATCTAAGAGCTCACCTGCGCGAATGAGCTCGTCATTCAGAGCCTCGTCATCGTGTGCATCGACCTCCTCCTCAGCATCGTCAGTTACATCAGTCGTGTCCATACTGTCAACGGAGGGACGTGGTCCCGTGTATTCTGGCATCTTGTACAGCTTCTGCAATTGGGAGCGATGTCAGTCATTGAGAATGCGGCGTTGCGAGGCCAAACATTGGAAATGCGCGGACATTTGGGGGTCAATGCCCTGAAGTTCGGATGCTTTAGTGATTAGCTCGTGATCCTTGTGGTCAATCCATGCCTGAAGCCGAGAAGCCTCGACGTTATACCGCACTAGCTCCTCCTTCGCGCGGAGGGTTTTGAAATACTTTGTCGCCATTTCACGGTTCTTCAGTATTGCCCAGTCCTTGCTGAGGACCTCCTGTCGTGACTCCTTGAGAAGGTCGAACTCACCCAGCCAGACCATGTCGCACACTTGCTTGTAGTCGAGAAGTGGCCTAGGCGGAGACTGTTTGGAAGCGAGTTGATTGTATTGTTCCATCAATGCACGAACAGCCGCTGAATGCTTGGTGATTGCTGCAGCGATATGCTTTCGAAGTTTATACCCTAGCAACAAATGTAAGTTCAAAATACATAGAATCGAAATGGAGAGGCGGACCAGTCTTGGAGAGATTTGCTTTGGTCAGCTCCAGTAGGCATTGCACTACAAGACCTTGGAGCTCCTCTACAGCACAAATAAATGTGCGACGGTGGATGTACTCCACTGTCTCGATGTACTCGGGCGACATTTTTGTCCACCATTCTGCAATGCCTAGCGCGCGCTCTGTGCTGTCTGCAATGCGTACGACAATGTTGAGCTTCCGTGCAGCGGCGGCATGCTCAGCTTGTGCAGCACACATCTTCGGGGTACGTTTGGTGGAGGAGGTTGAGCCTTGCGAGAAGGACGACTGGTCGTAGGTGACGACCTCAAAGGCGGACAGTAGTTGTTCGTGGACTATCCTAGATGTCCAAAGCTTAGCATGGCTCATAGTAGACCGGAATGCCAGCTCACATTGCAGCATCAAGATCTTGCAGGCCTTGAACTTACTCAACCCGTAGCACGTCGTGCTGAGGCTCACTTTTGAGCGACACGAGATAAGCAACCTCCTCCCCCTGCCAGTGTTCAAAATCAGCTGCCGAAAAGCCGGTGACCCTCGAGAATGCTTCCAGCTCGACGGTATACTCCTTGAGGAGCTTGACTGCTGAACAGTAATTGTTGTATACAAAGTTATCTAGAAGTACGGTTAGTAAGCCATGGCCAACTTGTGAAGTTGAGGAATATACATACTGAGCTCGCCGTATCGATCCTCCTCTTGCTGCCGGAGATGAAGATCGATGAATTGCTTCCAGTGGTAGTACGATGCGTGGCGGACGAGGGCGGCGACACAATTAGAGCTTGAGAACATATGCTCGCAGCTGTCAGCAACGGTCTACCTGTGGCACAGGATCAGGATGTCGCGACGAGGTACAAGGCGAGAAGAGACGAGGATGGGATCGAGGGGGACGAGTGATAAACGAGAGTATATATCTATCCCTACAGTACTTAGGAGGATACCCCAGGTAGCCGGAGAATAGAAAAGGTCGAGATGACCCTCTCCTCATAGATTAGGGAGCCCTTATATACATGACAGAAGAGCCCCAAACAAGGACAAATGAAGCCGGAGTAGGAGTGGGTCAGGACGGACTACGAAGTGGGTCACAACACAAGGCAAGGTAAGTATGACTCCAAGGTCTAGACCATGACCGAGGAAGCCGAGAAGATCGGTATGCCCAAAGGGCCGGACGCAATGCGAAGAATAACAACTATGCTAGGTGTCCAATGCGAGGTCCAATGGTAAACTACAGTAAAGTAAGGTCCGATGTATATATTTAGGAGGCGTTCATGACAGCAGCCCTCAAAGTCTTCCATGCCAACGCCGGGCAGGAGCAGAGGGTGGTATTGTAGCTGGCAGAGTCGGTTATGTTGGTAGCTGTCAGAAACACAGTTTATGAGACCGATGGAACCGCCTAAGTCGCGACGATGGGAGGAGCGAGAGAGAACAAATGGATTCGAGAGTGTCAGGCCTAGGGTAGTGCAACACAGGCTACAGTACCGTACGACGAGATGGACAGTCTGGGGGAAAGGGAAGAGAAACACTGTCCTTATATACAGGTAGGAACGATGGTGCAATGCAATGCGATAGTGGTGCGAGCGGGGGAGACAATAAGAAAGGAGTCATGGGGCGGAGGACGGAAGTCCGGAGCAATGATGTCATAGATAAGGGGACGGGGCTCCGCTCGGAAGTCCGGGCAATGACGTCGTTGGAGCATGTGATGCGATAAAGAGTCATGTGCTGTGACGTGTCGCATGTAGGAGGTCTGCAAATGAAGAGAGAAATGGAGCGATCCGTGACATTACCCCCTCTTTAAGATGTGCTTTCTCCTGGAGCGCGATGTCATCTGCAAGGGTAGATGGGAGAAAATTGTCAAAGGAGATGCCGAGGGAACGCACAGGGCGGGGCGCATTTGGATGGCGCTTGTAGAAGGTGTCGATCATGTCGGTAACCTTTGAGAGCGACTAACACGGGAGCCAGGTGTTTTCGGAGTCGGGATAGCTGGCCCACTTGACGAGGTACTGAATACCTTTCTTGTTACGAGTTGGCTTGGAGTTGACAATGTCTTCAACGTCGTATTCTTCTTCGTCGTCAATGAGGTCGGGTGGCGGCTGTTCATAGTTTGGCCCGTGAGCAGTTGTCTCCTTGTACGCGGTGAGCAACGAGGCATGGAAGACTGGATGGATTTGCCACGTCTTCAGCAGCTTCAAGCGGTAGTTGACTGGGCTGATGACATCAATGATCTCGAAGGGTCCGAATCGTTTGGCGGCGAGCTTAGCTTTCGGTCTCGTTGTCTTCAGATTCTTGCCTTCAAGCCAAACTTTGTCTCCGACGGCGAACTGTGTCGACTCATTGACCGTATCGCCGTTATAGTGATTCATCAGGTCTGATGCAAGGGCGAGGCTGGCTTTGATCTCTTGTCGGACTTCTTCGAGTTGACGAAGGTGTTCTTCAACTGCAGGGACCTTTGAGGACGGGTTTACGGACGGGTACATCTTGGGGAGGAAACCGTAGAGGACTTCAAAGGGGGCCTTTCCAGTAGCTGCATGGGTGCGGGAGTTATGAGAAAACTCGAAGAAGGGCAACCACTTCACCCAGTCATCTTGTCGGTAGTTGCAGAATACTCGCAGGAACTGTTCGAGGTTCTGGTTTTCGTGTTCAGTCTGGCCATCTGTCTGTGGGTGATACGCCGTGCTGAGAGCGGACTTGATCCCGAGCTTCTCATTGAGTTTACGCATCACCTGTCCAGCAAATTGGGGTCCTCGGTCTGAGATGATCTTGTCTGCTAGGCCGTAGTGTCGGTATACTTTGTCGAAAAGGATGTTGGCCGTGCCGTCACTGGTGATCTTGGTCGTACACGGGGTGGTAATCACCATCTTGGTGAGGCGATCGACCACAACGTTGACAGCATTGTAGCCTTTGCAGTCAGGGAGTTCAACAATGAAGTCGGTGGAGATGACGCCAAATGGTCGATCGGGTACCTCGTTCGGGATCATGTCAATGTGGGGTCAGCTGCTCTGTGTCTTCGTTGACTGACAGGTTGCGCATCCTGCTACGGAGTCGCGGACAAAGACAGACATGCCGGGCCACCAGTATTCACGACTCACAAGTTCGTAGGTCTTGAAACAACCAGGGTGTCCAGCTAGGGGCGATTCGTGGTACATCTTGACGATGTCGTGTTGTAACTCGTCATCTGCAGGGACATATACTTTTCCTCTGAACAGGACCAGGCCTTCTTCATAGTTCCACTCTTGAAGGTTCTTGACGAGTGTACGTGGTCCATTCCGTAAGATGGCATCCAGAGCTTGAACAACCTCGATGTCTTTGGTCTTGCAGTCGCGGATACATCGTCGGAGTTTGACATCGCCGAGGGAGGTTACTGCTCCTGGCCTTGTTGCATGTATCTGGAAGTACTTGGGGTCAAGCAAGACGCGCTCCTTGTTGTCATTTTCAACGCCGTGCTTGTGATCAGGTCGTCGTGACATTGGGTCCGGGCGATGGGATACTCCTGGTTTGTGAATGAGCGAAAAATCGAATCGAGTGAGGAAAAGAGCCCAACGTGCCTGTCGGCGGCTCAGCTTCTGCCCCGCCTTAAAGTGCTCCAGGTTCTTGTGATCTGTCTAGATTTCGACTGTGTCAGGGGCTCCTTCGAGATAATGGCGCCACACTTCAAGTGCACGAATGATTGCGAGCAGTTCCTTGTTGTAGATGTCGTAGTTCCTTTCGGGTTCCGAGAGGGCCTTGGAGAGGTACGCCACTGGGTGCCAGTGGCCGTTGTCGCCTTTCTGCGAAAGGATGCCCCCAGTAGCGAAGTCCGAGGCATCAACCTCAACGAGGTAGGGTTTTCTTGGATCAGGCATAACTAAGACAGGGGAGGAGGTGAACACAGCTTTAAGTGCGTCAAATGCCGTCTGGCATCCCGCCGACCAATTCCATGTGCAGTCCTTCTTCGTCAGGTCGAACAGAGGTCGTGCGATCTTGGAGAAATCCTTGATGAAGTGTCGGTAGAAGTTACCAAACCCGAGGAAGGACTGTACATCCTTGACCATCCGGGGTGTCGGCCAGTCCTGGATACCAGCTACCTTGACGGGGTCCATGGCAATCTTGTCGTGCGAGATAATGAGTCCCAGGTATTCAACAGAGTCCTGCTCGAAGACACATTTCTCTGGCTTGAGGAACAGGTCATTGTCTTGGAGGCGTTGGAGAACCTGTCGCACTATGGCGCGATGTTCTTCCATAGTTTGAGTGGATACGAGGATGTCGTCCATGTAGATGATGACCTTGCCCGAGTCGATGAGGTCCTTGAAAAGTTCGAACGCAGCCTTCCATTCATCGCCTTCCTTGATGCGGACATTGTTGTATCCCCAGCGGATGTCCATCTTGGAGAAGATCTTTGCACCTTTGAGGTGGTCGACGATTTCCGAGATCAGTGGCAGGGGATACTCATTCTTGACGGTGCCTTTGTTCAGCTCTCGATAGTCCTGTACAGGCCGCAGCTTCCCATCCTTCTTTTTGACAAAGAAGAACGGACTTGCCTGTGGCGACTTCGACGGGCGGATGTAGCCCTTCTTCAGGTGGTCGTCGATGAAGGTATCGAGCTCAATCTGCTCGGAGGGGGAGAGCGGATAGATCTTGCACGGCTTGGGTTTGAAGCCATCCTTCATGTCGATGGCATGATCCCATGGTCGTTGGTCGGGTAGTCGTTCGGAGGTTTTCTTGTCGAATACGGGTGTGAAGTCGCGGTATGGAGGGGGAACCAGATCTTCGAAGGTTTGCGGGCGCGCATTTTCCTTCGAGTGCTCTGCGAGTTCTTGCGCCTTGGTAAAGCCTGCGCGGATTGGTACTGCCTCTGGGTTGGGGCCGTCAGCTTCAGGGAGGATCCCAGCGGGATGTAGTCCATTGATCTCCCAGTCTCGGAAGACCATGGGTCGGTCGTCATCATCCTCCGTGAAAAGCCGGGCAGGTAGGGGTGAGCGATGGAATGTATGGATGCAAACACCTTGGACTCGGCGCGCGGGGATAACATACGTAGGGATTGGAGCCCAGGAGACATATGTTGGTTCTGGGAAGGGATCGTCCGGGACTCGAGGCACTTTGGGGGCTTTGTCAGCTTGAACCTTTCGCTGTGATTGGGTCAACAATGGCTTTCGCGGCTTTGTTGTAAGGTTTGTCACTGTCGGTTCGGAGAGGATGCAGGAGGGAGGGCAGTGGAGCATGTCAATGCGATCTTGCTGCCAGTATATGGTGGGGTTATGCTCATCGAGCCAGTCTGTTCCGAGGATCATATCGTGATCACCGATGTCGGTGATAAAGAACTCAGCTTCTTCCTCATGGTACACCTTTGAGTCTTGCGAGTATATCCGGATTCGCTGGGTCGTTGTATCGCGTACCCAGCCCATGATGTTCTCGGTGCCATCCACGTTACGCACGGGGAACAGGTTTTCTAGTTTTCTCGTGGTGAGCTTCTTGCGTTCAGCAAAGCTTCAATTGATGATGATTCCTTCTGCACCACTGTCAAGCAGTGCATCTGCGTCGATTTATCAGCCTGTCGCTTGTCCAATCATCTTGACTTTGAGCGTTATCGAGGGTGTTTGCCTGTTCTTTGTGACAGTAGAGAGGTGCACACACGATGGATACGGTTGCTCACATAAAGTCATGGATGATAGTACAGAAAAGTGATTGTAAGATGCCGATGATACAAGTACTTTGCCTCCGCCAGACAACGCAACTGGGGGGTGTTTCAAAAATCCTGCGACTCCAGGATATCCTTCAATAATGCCACTGCCTGTTCCTTACCTTCCACGTCCAGATCTTTCAGCTGGCGGGTGATTGCCGCAATAGTCTTGGACGGGTCGGGGGTCGCTTTCGCAGTGGGCGGAGCCGTGTTCGTCGGCAGGGGAGGGGCCTTGGACCCAGTCTCTACTGCGCCCACCCGCCGCGTGCTCGAGTCGCGGTTGGGGCAGTCGCGAGAGACGTGACCGGCCTGTCGACACATGAAGCACTTGCCTTCGTGCATCATCTTTGCACGTTCGTCGTCCGTCAGCTTTGCAGGGCGGGTCGAGGTGTTGGTGAACGCGCCGACTCGGCGTGCCGAGGAGTCGTTGGTCGAACCGTTCGAGGTGAGCGCGACAGCCCCCTTGGACTGACTGCTCTTCCTCTCCGGGTTCTCTTCGAGCCACTGGTGGTTGATGCGGCGGGCGCGCTCCTTCCACTCTGCAAGGTTGGTGGGGAATGGATACGATCGGCCCACCTGCTTGCCAAGGTCGCGCTGCAGTCCTTTCTTGAAGAAGTGGATTAGTGCTTCCTCGTCGTATTCCGTCATGGTCGCCAGCAGCTCGAACTCGGTGATAAAGTCAGTGACATCCCGGGTGGTCATTGCAAGCTCGTTGATCTTACGCTGAGCCTCTATCTTCAGATCGACGGGCACGAAGTCTTTGCCGAACCTCTCGAAGAGCTCTTTGTAGGAGCTGTAGTGGAGCGTCGGGGGCGTGAGGCCAAGGGTTTCAGTGTCTTCCTTCTTGTCTTCGTTGTCGAAGAGTTCCATGCGGCGATGCGTGGCCCAGGCTTTCGCCGTGTTGTCCTCCATCAAGCTGAGGAGGAGCATCATCTTGGCGTCGTCTGTGGCATAAACATCCTTGTTAACGTGCAGGAACATACGGAGCTCGAGGGAGAACCGGAGGGTGTCGCGTCTATCGCCTTTGGAAGGCTTCGGTTTGGGGCCGATCTCCCGCTTGGAGACGGCAGGCTTGGGCTCGGTGTCGGGCATAGTGTCGGGGAGGGCGATGTCGAGGGATCGGTTGAAGGCTTCTTCGTGTTGGCGTCGGCGTTCTTTACGGTTTTCTTCAGCTTCGTCAAGCTCAATTTGGACTTTGTGCGCGACTTGGAATTTGAGAGGGGTAACGAGTCCCTGGCTGTGTTTCCAGAACCAGAGATCCTGAACGGGGTTTGTGCTAGAAGGTTGCCACTCAACTACTGTGTGCCCTGGTGTTCCTTGCCGGTTTTGTCGATACGCGTACCACTTCCTGGTGACATTGTCGAACTTGATTCCTTTAGGGGGGAGGAGGACGGTGGATCGGCGGGGCGGTGGGGAAGAAGATGAAGGTGGGTCGTAGAAGGCGGCGAGGACATCGGCAGCGGTGTCAAAGTCGTCGTCTGTGAGGTGTCTGCCGTCGCTTTCGTAGAGGTACCAGTCTTGCCTGCTTTCTTCGGGGGGGTTATGGGCCCAGTGTACCGATTTCTTGGTTTCCGAGGAGGTGAGGATGCAGTATTCGTGTGGGAAGTAGTCGCGGAAGATGCCCGGGGGAAACTCGGGGGTAGGGGGACGGGTAAAGGGTTGGGAAGCGATGGTTCTAGAAGAAGTCGGCCGCGATGGGGCAACGACCAAGGAGTTTCTGGGTGAGGTAGCCGGCTTTTAATGCCTGGCGGACCTTGTGTTCGTGGTGGCGGCGGTGAAGGGTCTTACCCTTGACGGTGGGACGGAGGACTGGTGGCGGGGTGGATTCGGGGGTCCAGCAATTAAACTGGGAGACGGATGTGAAACTGGTCTGGAGGATCGGGTTGGGGGTGTTCTGGATGAGGTACGTGTGGTAGGTGGGGGCGTGGAGGGTGAACCTCAAGGCATTCAAGATCTACGTTGATGCATGTAGTGATCCGAACGTATAGAGCAAGGACAACAGTACCGTGATCCTTATGCCACCTCCACTCGAAGATGCGGAAGTTGAGGCCGTGCGCGGTCCAAGGATCTTTTTTTCAGAGGTTCTGTACGGGGACGAGGCAGTTGACAGTGATGGCGTCGGACCAAGGGTAGGGGAGTGGTGCATCGTCACGGGGGGTGATCGGCTTTCCGTTAAACAGGAGGAAAACTGGTGCGTTCGGGAGGTCCGTGGTGGGAGGTTTTAACGTCGTGGAGACGGCAGAGGTAGGTGGAGAAAGGGGTGCGAGGTAGGCGTAGGAGCAGACTGTCCAGGTGTCAGAAACACAGTTTACAAGACCGATGAAACTGCCTAATTCGCGACAATGGGAGGAGCGAGAGAGAACAAATGGATTTGAGAGTGTCAGGCCTAGGGTAGTGCAACACAGGCTACAGTACCGTACGATGAGATGGACAGTCTAAGGAAAAGGGAAAAGAGACACTGTCCTTATATACAAGTGGGAACAATGATGCGATGCGATGCGATAGTGGTGCGAGCGGGGGGAGACAATAGGAAAGGAGTCATGGGGCGGAGGACGGGAGTCCGGAGCAATGACATCATAGATAAGGATGTGGAGGCCCATTCGGAAGTCCGGGCAATGACGTCGTTGGAGCATGTGATGCAAAGGAAAGTCATGTGCCGTGATGCGTCGCATGTACAAGGTCTGCAAACGAAGAGAGAAACGGAGTGATCCGTGACAGTAGCCATGGAAGGCGTTGACGTGGACTTGGAGGTTCGTGGCTGCTGCACATTCGCCGAGGGAGCTCCTATCCACAGTGCCGTCAGCTGAGCAGCCGATATCGTACCCAATGGATTGATCTTGCCCCAAGTCGTCCATGATTTTGTTGAGGACAGCAAGGAAGTATTTGGCACTGGTGAGGGATGCTCAGTCCGTTAGCAGAAGAAGGCGAGAAGATTACTCACAGCTCTCCACTCTGGTACATCTCCACAGCATACTTGGACAGGCCATGTCGACAGATGCAGACAAAGAGACCTGTCTGTGCAAAGACCTCGGTTACGGACTTGCCTGTTGCCCCGGTGTTCGACATTGTCCAGTTATCGGTGCATGGAATCTTTGTTTTGCCTCTTCGAGTGGTGGTTCCATCCGCGGCGTCCGTTGACTTGCTGTGGACTTTGTTTGCAAAATGGTCGACCTGGTCGCGCGCAAGGAAGTAGTCGCTGTCGAATGTTTGCTCCATGGTACTTCCTGCGCCTCGAAGTCGCTTTTGCGAGTTGTTGCCATCCATGGCGTGCATTTGTGCAGGAACCAGCTTTGTTTCGTCCGGCTGCTACTTGAAGTCAGATGAGCATGTTCAAAGCTATACTTATTGACTTACTTCAAACCCACAGCATGGGCAGCCGTACTTGATGTACCAGCGGCGGTCGCGTCCTAAGACGTCGTCTACTCTCTGTTTGAGGTCCTTGAGAATGCTGAGGTAGGCGTCGAAGGCGCCAGAAAGCTTGTCTTGGATAGTTGAGACGTAAGGTATCTAATGCATCAGAGGTTAGCGTGGTGTTCATACGAGTCATAGAATGATGCACGGTGTGAAAGGCGCACAGTGTCTTCGCAAAGCCTTGGATTCCGACACCCGGCTGGTGGCAACGAAGCTGGTGATAGAGCTCGAGGAGTGGAAGGCTGAACGCACGCAACGGGAAGAACGGTGTTCCGCCTACAACACCGTGTCGAACGAGGGCGACGGCGACAGATTCACCTGGCTCCTGAGAGATGATGCGCGAGGCGGCACCTATGCAAACAAATGAGCATGCACAAATGGGAGAAGAGAGAGACGTACTTTCAAGGCCAATGACATATATCAAAAAAGACGAGCTTGCCTCATCAGCACAAGCATCGCCGGGTGCACCATAACGCCAGGTCAAGAACATATTGAGGACGCGAGGGCTATCCACTCCGCATCTGTAGTGCGACGGTTGGCGAGATGATGGTTCCGAGGCATTCTATTGTGGCGAGGTTTTCTCCCCACTAGCCTACACAGTGTGAGGGGAAAAATAGAACGACAATGTACTAAACGCACTGGAGAATCGCCTCCACCCTAGTTTCGTTCAACCGCCCGTCCTCTCCTGATGCACCACGAGCGTCGATGCCATCAATATCTTCGGCTTCATCTTCCCAGTCGCTGTCGTTGTCGTCCTCCGGGTGGGGTCCACTGAACGCAGAGAAGTCTGGTTGATCGTATGCGAAGTCATCCGGATTAGCACCAGATTCAATCGCCGACTCAACAAAGATAGTCGTGCAATGGGTTGAAATAAGAGCTAAATAAGAGTGAGCAGGAAAGAGATACACGGGATGTTTGACGTACCAGCCAGCTCCAGTCTACCCTGCTCATCCACTACTCGCTTCTCCTCCGCCATTGCTGTCTGGGTGAGCATCACACTCTTTGCGACCAATCAAGAGCTGAAAGATGCCGCCGAGGGGAGCGTGCTGGCCTTGAGCTTCCTTGAGAGCGCGCTCGACTTGTTTTTTGCCATGGTAAGTGAGCAGGAGGGTGGCTATTGCAGGTAAGGGGGGGAGACACGGGAGACACGTCTGTTGATCGGTCACGTGCGCTGAGGCGTTCAGCTCACTGTCAATTGGCCTCGGGCCACTGCCCACTATACATGCATTAGATAACAATAAAGAGGGCATGATACCAATGTACTCACCGAAGCGATTCTGTCAGTGTAATATTGTATATGTGCGGTGAAGGGGGAGGTGGTGGGGGGAGGGCGCATCGTCGCTGTGCCTGACAACGACGATGACAGGTACAACAGCAACAACAACAGGTACGACGACCCAGGCAGGCCATCAGAGATAGCGAAGAAGCGCCGAGGAACCGGGCAAAAAGACCCGGATAACGTGGCTGATCTGATCTGATCTGGCTTGATTGCGTCATTTCTTCGACTTGGGGCTTTTTTTCTCCAAGTCGAACTCATCACGTGGCTCTCAAACCCGCCGCCAGCAGTAAACCGTGAGCGCCGCCTTGTGGCGGCATGGCGCGCTTACATAATGTACATAGCTGTAATCTAATGACAAATCCGATTCATTTAGTGTATACATGTTGGGGGCGCGGGCACGGGAGGAGGGAGGAACGAAGGGGATGGCGGGGGCGGGGGCGGGAGACGATGACGACGAGGGCGGGACGCTGCTCTGGCTGACTCCGAAGGTTTCGGAGGCACTCGGAGATGGGGCAGGAGCACGGGACGGGTGGGAAGAGCCCTAGGCACCGGATTTATGGTCGGGCACGGCCTTGGAGACGTTCCCGGGCCTGACCATTGCTGAGAGCATCGCTGGGGTGCTGAGGTGAGCCTAATCTAAAGCAAGTCTTTGAGGGACACCGGCCCCACTTACCGAAAGACTTGTATTTGATAACGGTAGTGATCAGGTGGCTCCAACCAACCACATTGGCAGGGGTGTCATTCTCGCGATTGCGACGCACTCATCACATCATTACGTCACACTTCCACACCTCTCGTCGTGTTGCGCTCTCACTCTCCTGTACATACGAGTCCACCTATCTCCTCTTCACTGTATCCAACTTCCGTGTCATCACATCGGCATCACACGTACTCCCAATACAAAGTTCTTTTCTATGCCACACTATCTGCGACCAGGAAACATCCTTGCCGAGGAGCTCTGCCAGTGGGAGACTGAAGTAGAAGCATCAAGCAGCATCAGGCCTGATGACACTCCAGACAAGCCCCCCCGAGGCCAGTTTGACATTCCGAACGACACCCCCTTCGCACAAATCGACTTCGAAGCCGCACTCGACTCAGATGATGCTACTTATGAGCTTCCCCAGAAGCCTCGGCTGCGCTTGAACAAGGAGCAGAAAGTTGTGGATGTCCTACAGTATATGTGGGGCCAATTCGACAGGAAATTCTCCCTCCATGTCTTCCTAGAGACCCTCTTCAAGTCCAGAGATCTCTACATCTCACAGAATCGAAGTGTGTTCTGCTCCAATGAGGAAAACTTCCTCTCGCTAATGGATACCTTTGCTGAGGAGTTGACCATTGCCTGTGATCCCTTTGCAGACTGGGTTTTCGATTGGGCAATCAAGATTGGATCCCGCGACCTCAGCTGGCTCACAGACTGTGCGGCGCGTGGACCACACTACTCCGATGCTCAAGCCTTACGCGTCTCCCCAGAAGATGTGACCGTTGAAAGCGTGAACACATTTTCTGTAGCCAAACTCGCCACCCGATATGATTGTGTCCTCCCCCGCATTCAATGTTTCATGGCCGGGATGATCGGAAAGGACCATCAAGGTCTGCAAGAAGGGAGTCGGGATACACGATATGTAAGCCTGTTACAACTTCGATAAGGTATTCCATTTCCATTGCCTTATTCGGAAGGACGTCGCTAAACGACGGATTACGACTGTGCCCCAGTTCGTAACCGTCTCAACGACGCGACAACGACAGTGCCACAGATCGTCACCGTCTCAACGACAGTGCCACAGATTGTCGCCGTCTCAACGGCATAGCCGCGACGGTGCCACAGTCTCGTTCCCGTAGATACTTGATACAACCGTTGCTCAATGTACATATATTTACTCGACCTCCTTTCTTATAAAAGGAGGCTCATTGAACGAGCCATTCCTCAGCTCGTTCTCTTTGTAAATACAGGACTGTTCTAAATAGAACCTCCTCTTAAAGCTACTAAAGAGAACCCAAAGTAACTAAGTCGAAAGCTCGCCTAAGTCTTCCGTGAAGACTTACTGCTTCGCTTATCGACCTCAACCTTCGTATAACCGAGACGTCTGGATCACCTGATCCCACTTCTCACATACACGAATACTGTAGCCTGAGCCGCTTGTCACGTGATAAGGACCGTCCTTAACACTAGAACGAGCTCTCCTCTACACTAGCTCACCCTACAGTTTGGCGCAGAGCGTCAAACGAAACAACCACCACGGAGTCAGCGGAACAACCCGCTGAAAAAAGACCATCAGACTTTGAAGTCCCTTATCTCCAATCAAACTGCAGTCGAAGCTTCCCCAATGGAAAAGAAGATCATCGCTGGACATTTGATCCCTACAATCTCCTCTTTTACTACGACGGAGCGTTCACCGCCAAAGAAAGCAAAGGGACATACGAATATCAGTGGAACCCACCCATATACTAGAGCTCTTCACGAGTGCACTCTTACAGGTACCTGCAACCTTGAGACAGGTACCTGTGGCTCCAGATCTTATACTCCCACTCTCACAAGTATCAGGCACACAGGTACCTGTGGCACGGATACTCCCACTCGTGGATACACAGGTATGACAAGTACCTGTTGTTCCTAGAAAATATGATACAAGCAGCAGTAGTGGCCTTCTTGGACTCATCTTGGAAGCTCTGTTAGGCATATTGACACTCCATCTTCAAGGTAAGGATAATGCTAGTAACATTTAAGTACAGGTAAACATGTATCAGAGTATGATACAGCATACCACACAAGGCTTTCAGCTATATATGTGAGGGGAGGAGAGGAAATGGATGAGAAAGGGGTCACAATAGAAACAACAGTACATAAGGATCTGCAAGAGAGAATGCTTATATCAATCCAACAGCTATTATCTGTAATTATATCAAGATCAACCCTGCCAAAGTACCTGACAGGTATTTGACAGGTACTTGCACAGGTAACCTGTGAGCTCAAAAGTCATACCTGTACTCTCACGAGTATCAGGCACACGAGTACTCGTATCCGCGGATGGCAATACCCACGGATGTGCCTTACAGGTACTCATACAGGTACTCACGAGTATAGCCACTCGTGAAGAGCTCTACCATATACAGATACAATCTTCCCCCAGCAGCAGAATACTTCAAAGATAGATCCAAAAGAGAAAAGGAAGACGGAAGCTACGACAACTCACATTGGAAGCGCCCAGATTATTCAAGACCTCATATCGGGCCCCTCTCATCAGAAGAACTCTGGAAACACCCGGACGCACAGAAGGTCGAAGAGAAACCTTACACCGGGAACATTAAGGACTACTGGGAATTTGATCCAGATACCGACACAGCCGATACGACAACCGAACCACAGAACCCTCAAACCGAACCCCAGCATCCTCAAGAATCCGCAACAGCCACACCGCCTCCAGAGGAAACCGCACCAGAACCTAAGAGAACTATATCAAACCCCCAGATTAAGTCCGATCCCGGAGAAAGTCGAGAACGCAGCCCATCGAGCGCAGCAGAAATGGAAGAACATACAGAGAACCCAACAAGGTCCCAATCTCCTGACGACATCTTCGGAACCACAAGAGGAAGAAAAGGAAATCTATTCAGAAAACCCGAAAACATCGCATCAATGGGAGACCCCGCCACCGCACTTGACAATGTCCCCCCTGGAGAGACTAATGTACCGCGCCAGACGCCTACAACTCCAACACCAGCCGATCCCGCAAAACCGAGACATGAGACTCGATTCTCCCTAGGACTTGGCATGGTCGACCCAGTAGGATGGAGAACGCTATCACCACCATCACCATCACTCTCCAACCGATCAATAGATAACAAGAAAGGAAAAGAAGTCAGAGACTACGTCTTCAGAAGAGGAGCGACCGCGGATCTTCCGAAAGAATCGAAGCACCCACCAGGGAATTCCCCACCAGGAGGAACAGGCACAGTCGGATCAAAACCCGATGACAAGGACAAAGGATTCAAACTAAACGCACTAGGAGTATACAACGGAAGAGACCGAGCGAAGGCAGCAAAGTTCATAGAACAATGCGTACTTCGCTTCATAGCCTTTCCCAATGTGTATGCGGCCAACATGCGTAAGATAACCTTTGTACTTTCGCATCTCACCGATGGACCGGCCCTCCACTGGGCATCCCTTTTAATAAGTAAGATCGACAAGATACGAGATCGTGGTCTAGATCCAGAAGTATACCTTCCATGGACAGCATTCCGCAACTACTTCTTAGAAACCTTCGGAGAAATAGACCCAGGAAGAGACGCTAGATTCAACATACAGCGCCTGGAACAAGGCACCATGGAAACCAAAGATTATATCACGATCTTCAGAGACTATGCCATGGAAGCTGGTTACAATCATAAAGCACTGATCGACCAATTCAAGAGAGGACTGCGCAATGATATCGTGGTCGAGATCCTCAAGAGAGACCACATCTCGAACGACATTGACGAATGGTATGAACTCGCATTACGCATCGACAATAACTGGCGAGAAGCTCAAGCGTTCCAACGACATTACACGAGACCAATGAACCCAACAAGCGATCTCACACTCCTGTACAAGAAACCACAGACGTACATTCCATTCCGAAGAGGAAACGGAAATAAAGGAAACGTTACTACCGCCAGAGTCGCTCAAACAGGAAACAACGGCCAAAACTTCAGACGCCTTACCCCGCAAGAACGTACCGAACTCCAGAAATCAGGATCATGCTTCTACTGCAGGAAGCCAGGACACATCTCCAGGAACTGCCCAGAGAAACGTACCCAAACAACGATCAATGCACGAACAGCGAATCTAACATCGGAATAATCCCCGATTGATCAGATCACCAAACTTGTGAACAAGATGGATAGCGAAACGTTCGCACGCACTGCCAACATGTTCAAAGACAATCAGGGTTTTTAAATCGTCCTTCAACCGCGGCTGTTGAAAGGACACAGACAGTGAACTTTTCAAATCGATCTCCTGTACAGGAAACAGGAGATGACGTAAATAGAACAGTGTATATAAGGTCATACCAAGATGGGGCAACACATGCTCCATCAATTCATATACCTGTTATATTTCATGGAAAGTTCCGTAAAGCCGCAGCAAAAGCGCTACTAGACAGCGGAGCGAGCAGCACCCTGATCCATCCCGATTTCGTGCGAAAACACAAGATGAATCTGATCCAACTTAAGAAACCGATACCGATATACAACGTCGACGGATCTCGGAACACTCTGGGAGAAATCAAACAGAAGGTACACCTTCCGATGACAATGGAAGGGATCAACGGAGAAATTCACCGCGAAAACCTAGGGTTATTCGTCACAGCCCTAGGAGGAGACGAAGTAATCTTAGGAACCCCTTGGCTCAAAAAACACAACCCTAGCATTGATTGGAGAAAGAGACAGATCACATTACAGACATGCCCAGGTACGTGCTCCACTACGAATAAAAAGATGACCGTCCAAAGAAAGGACGAACCCGTTCTACCATCATTCGAAGACCAAAAGGCAAAACCCCACGCAACAATAGAAGAACAGGAAGATTCCGAATTCGATTCCGATCTCGTCGAGATCAAGACGATCAGAACATTCCATGGAAAAACTAACATAGAAGCGATACCAGTTGCAGAGGAAACGAACGAAACCAATACCTGGATAACAGCAAGAGCAACTAAGGCACAAGAACTTGCAGAAAGAGCGGCCATGGGAGAGAAGAAGAAGACGCTCGAAGAGATGATTCCACCCAGCTACAAGCAGTATCAAAAGGTATTCGAAAAGAAAGCGTCGGAACGCTTCCCAATCAGTAGACCTTGGGATCATGCGATAGACCTGACCGAAGGATGGAAACCTCGAAATTGCAAATTATATCCAATGACGGTACCAGAACGAAAGGAACTAGACACATTCGTAGACGAACATCTACGAAAAGGATACATCCGAGAATCAAAATCAGAGATATTGTCGCCCTTCTTTTTTATCAAGAAGAAAGATGGATCTCTTTGACCAGTACAGGACTATCGCTATCTCAACTCCATCACTGTAAAAAATGAATACCCGATCCCGCTCATCTCAGATCTCATCGACAAACTCAAAGATGCTAAGATCTTCTCAAAGCTCGATCTCCGATGGGGATACAACAATGTTCGAATCAAAGAAGGAGATCAATGGAAAGCTGCATTCAAAACAAACAGAGGCCTGTTCGAACCAATGGTGATGTTCTTCGGACTAACCAACTCGCCCGCAACGTTCCAAGCAATGATGAACGCACTATTCAAGGAATTAATAGACACGGGAAAAGTAGTGGTGTACATGGACGACATATTGATATTCACGGAAACACTCGACGAACATAGAAGACTGATGAGAGAAGCCCTTCAAATTCTGGAACGAAACGATCTGTTCCTGAAACCGGAAAAGTGCTTCTTCGAACAATCATCAATCGAGTACCTAGGCGTGATAATCACGCATAACAAGGTACAGATGGACCCGATTAAGGTTCAAGGATTATCTGAATGGCCTACACCGAGGAAAGTAAAAGAAGTTCAATCATTCCTCGGATTCGGAAACTTCTATCGACATTTCATCAGAGACTATTCTAAGATCGCAAGACCACTATTCCAACTCACGAAGAAGGACCATGACTGGAACTGGACGACCGAATGTGAAAATACCTTCAACAGGCTGAAACACGAATTCACGTCGTCCCCAGTCTTGATCATGCCTGACGAAAACAAACCGTTCCGCATAGAAAGCGACGCCTCCGACTTCGCGTACGGAGCTATCCTATCACAACCGGATGAAACCGAAAGATGGCATCCGGTCGTGTACCTGTCCAAATCGTTGTCACCAGCGGAACAGAATTACGAAATATACGACAAGGAACTCTTGGGAGTGGTAAAAGCTCTAGAACACTGGCGACACTATCTAGAAGGAGCGAACTACAAGATCGAAATTTGGACAGACCACAAAAATCTGGAATATTTTACAACAGCCCAGAAGCTCAATCGACGACAAGCACGATGGAGCTTGTACCTATCCTGCTTCGACTACACCCTGGTGCACAAACCAGGAAGTACAAATAAAGCGGACGGACTTTCTAGAAGATCAGATCATAAAGAAGACATTCCAGATAACGACGAACGAATCCTACTCCACCCTTCAATATTCAAGGCTAGAGCCACTGGAAGAGGAACAGTCGAAGCAATCGGAGATAAAGAACTCCTCAGAGAACTAAGGAACTTCTCACACCTAGATGATGAGGTTTGGACAGCGCTAGATACGATCAAAAAATCAGGACCACGTACCCTTGCAAAAGGAATCGAAGATTGGAACTTCGAGAACGATCTGATCATCAGAAAAGGAAAAATCTACGTACCACAGAATCTCGAACTGCGACGCATGATCCTAAAATCACATCATGATCTCCAGACGATCGGACATCCAGGAGAAATGAAAACTCTAGAACTGGTACAAAGAAACTTTTGGTGGCCAAAGATGATTTCCTTCGTAAAAGAATATGTTCAAGGATGTCCCGTATGCCAGTCAACCAAGAATGTCACGCATCCGGCAAAACATCCATTACAACCTACGGAAATACCAGAACGACCATGGGAAACAATCACATCAGATTTCATCACGGATCTCCCGATCCGACAGGTTCACTAAAACCGCAGTATTCACACCGTGTCTAAAGACAATCAACGCAGAAGAAACGGCTGATCTTCTGATCGACAACGTCTACAGACGATTCGGACTATGGAAAAGAATGATATCAGATAGAGGTCCTCAATTCGCATCCAAAGTATTCCAATCCATTTGCGAAAGCCTTGGAATTGTCTCGTCACTCAGTACAGCATACCATCCCCAAACAGACGGAGAAACTGAAAGAGTGAATCAAGAACTAGAACAATATCTTCGAACGTTCTGCAACGGAGATCAAACAAACTGGGCGAAACTTCTACCGAAAGCAGAATTTGCACACAATATACGACAACATTCAGCCACGAAAACTTCCCCATTTGAACTCCTACACGGATACCAACCGGTGTTTAACCCGACAATACCAACCGATCCACGGATACCAATGGCCGAAGAAAGAATAAAGAACTTCAAGAACGCATGGGACAACGCAGAAGCAAGCCTGGAAATAGCTGCTAAACTGATGAAAATGCAGCATGACCAAACTTTCACACTACGAGATCAACTCAAACAAGGCGACCAAGTATGGTTAGACGGAAAAAACCTTAACACGGTATACCCGAAAACCAAGCTAGCACCGAAACGATTCGGCCCGTTCAAAATTGAAAAGGTTATAGGACCGGTAACCTATCGCCTAGAACTACCAACGAAATGGAAGATACACCCAGTATTTCACGCAGCGCTGTTAATCCCATTCAAAGAGACAGAGCAATACGGCGAAGCGTATGAAAGACCGCCTCCGGAACTAGTAAACAATGAAGAACTCTACGAATTAGAAACAATAGTAGCCTCAAAACTAGACAAACGGTATTCCGAACCATTACATTACTTCGTAAAATGGAAGGGCTACCCAGACTCCGGTAACACATGGGAACCGGCATCTAATCTCGAAGGATCAAAAGCTGCGATCGCAGAGTTCCATCGGAATAACCCCAAGGCACCGAAGTTGCCACCACAGCCAATCAGAGATACCAACACAGAAGTTACTGATCGTGACGAGATCGCTGCAACACCGCAAGAGCGAAGACCAACAAGACAAAAGAAACGCAAGACGAAAGTAAGACATCGGTGAGACTCAACGCCATTCAGGCGAATGCACTGCCAACAAGGAGGGGATAACAACCCTACGGGTTCAACAAGACAGATCACCAATGTCCACCACCCCAAACGCAACCAACACCTCCTCTACCAATTCAATCATCTCATCCAACAATGTCGACCGCCTCCGCCTTGTCTGCAACAGAGCACACCACACCCAGCAGGAACGCGCCCTCTGCGGAGACTGCTTCATCGCTCGATCGGCAGCAATCTTTGCAATTAAGTCAGTACCTCCTCCGTCTAGGTCAGGACCAGACGGAAGAACAGGGGGTAAGCCGGCTAGAAACACACAGAAGAACCCTAACTGAAGCACCCGGATTCCTCACAGGTGCTAATGCAATCCCCGTGGCCCGGAGCCACGGAAGTCCCACCACCCGATTCCCCGATCCTAGAGAGTCAGATAGCCCGCATGACAGCCGGAGTAGCGATTGAACAGGCCAGAGAACGGATCGACGACCTCAAGAGGGAGTCAACCGACGTCCGGAACATCCTGGAGAACCACATCAAGATGCTCGACGGAGAACTCCGCCAGCTAGACTCGAGGTACCTGACGCTCTCGACCGAAATGGAGGAGCGAGAGGTCAAGCTTCTTCGACGATTCAGGAAGCTAGCACAGCGGCTATACTCAATGTCGCAGAACTCCGAAAATTCCTCACCGAAGTCGGACACCGAGTCAACTGGCTCAACTGGGAAAGACACACCTTCCGTGCCGCTTACGAAGGAGAAATCCTCCAAAGGCGAATGGAAACTACCCGAGTTCCCCATATGTCGCCACGCGACGGCCCCGACATTGACCTCATCTTCCATGGACATCACATCTCCCCGGGCTACACTGTTCGACCCGATCCCATCGCATCCGCCCTCGCCAGACCCCCGTTCTTTCCTAACGCCCCTCCACGACCCGTCACCGCTCCCACGCCACCAGGATCCCTACCCATCCCCGACATCACCCAGATTAACCCCGTCCAGCCTCCCGTCACTAGAAACGGATTACCCGGAGAGCGATCCGGACAGCCCCTTGCTTCCCCAGAGCCCAGACAACAGACCGGCAATCCGCGACCAGTACCTAGGACATCTTCTCGGCTGCCCACAATGCCTAGACCGCCAACTCCATTCCCGGTATCTGCTAGCGACACTCCCATGCCATGGCACGGGGGCCCCCCTGCTTATCCCTCGTTCCTACATTCGCACTCCGACCACGATCGAGATCCCATCGCCCAGGATCCCAGAGTCACCTCACAGCGACGTAAACATGAATCTGTCGACCCCGACGGAAGACCACTCAAGCGAATCAGAGACGTCGGATTCTCCGATAAGTCGAGCGATAAAGAAATGCGACAAGATCCAAGAGATAATCGAGGAAATGATGGAGACCCGCACTCGCTGGAAACGAAACCACGAGTCAACAGACAAATCGGACAGCTCAGCGGACGAACCGGACAGTCCGATGGACGACAAGACGAAGGAAGCAGCCGAGAATCCCTCGGACAAATGGAACGACGAGCAGACCACGTGGACGCAAGAGAAGTGGGACGCGATTCCCGCGAAGCCGCGGAAACGCTGCTGGAAATGCGGCAAGCGAGGCCATCTCCGCCGAGACTGTCCCCGTCGCAAGAACGCTCCCCCTCACTCCCCCCAATCGCGATCTTGCTATCCCCTCCAATCACGGACTCCTCTTCCTCGCCCTCGCCCAAGCCGTCTGGATATCAACTATGGTCCAGGAACACTGATATCCCACCCCCACCTCCGACACACCGACGCTACCGCCCGCGCCCACCGACAACTTCTAGGATTCCTCGCGCGACGTGAGAGCCTGACGCACGAAGCCGCCCAACACGCCACCGAACAGTGGTTGTACTGGGAGGACGCCATGCTCCGCACTCAGCGAGAACCCCCTTCACGCTTCAACCACTCCTGGCGCGTCGACGATCTCTTCTGGAACGAAGAAGATTGGGACTTGCAGGAGGCGGAAGAGTCGAAGGATGACTGGCCGGAGCCCTGGTAAGCGCACGGACGAACTCTTACCCATCATCATGCACTCGGATTTTCCCTCTCATCATCATCATCATTATCACGTTTACATTCATCGCTACGATACTTCTTGGACTGATCACGGACTGCGCCCTCATTCGCACGCATATTTTCCTCGGACTTCTCTACTGTACCGGTTCCTATCGCTATGAGGAAGGCGAAACGCTTGACATTCCCTATGCGACGCGCTGGCCGCGCCGTTTACTCATGACTCAGTTTTGATTATGTACGAACTATCGCTTACGATTGACGGCAATGATTACATCATTGCCCCTCCATATCGTAAGGATAAAAGGGCAAAGCCACAGCGACGACAACACCCTCAGACATCGTCTAACAAACCCACTCGCACCACCCGAACCAATCAAATTGTCCTCTACTCTCGCCTCCTCCTCGCGTAATCTCTCCACCATCGACTCCACTCCTCCTACCACCCCTCCTCCCTCGCCCGTCCTCTCGCGCACTCCCACGCCCGACCCACGCGACGAAGAACTCCTTCGTCATCTCAAGAGAGTCACGGAACTCCTAAACCGTCCGGACATCGCTCGCGCCATGAAGAGGCCGAGAAGCCTCGACGAAGAAGCCATGCGCGAGTCGAAGGGAAGATGCGGTATCAAAGGGCTCTTCAAGAAACACGGGCCCCGATTCAGAAGCCCGGACCACGCGACGACGGCCAGGATAGGGCATCGGTTAGGGTCTCCCACGATGGACGGGGAGGACGTCAAAGTAGTGGAGGCGTTACGGAAGCGTTAGAATAGAATTCTATCGCTTGACTCCAGATAAGGATAAAAGGAGTGAACATCAAAAAATGAGGACTCAGAAGCGTGATGCAGCCCACTCAGTCGCCCGATCTCACGATGTTCACTGCGACCACTCCACGTTCACTCGTCATCGTCATAAGTGTGATCGTAACACTTACCGTCCTTACCACCCTCGCATCAATAATCTTCATCCAACGATGGCGTCGACCGAACGAACGGGTTCAAGAACTTCCTATGGAACCCATCCGATTCGCGAATCTACGAGACGTCGATTCTAGAGAGGGGGATAGTGTTACAACTTCGATAAGGTATTCCATTTCCATTGCCTTATTCGGAAGGACGTCGCTAAACGACGGATTACGACTGTGCCCCAGTTCGTAACCGTCTCAACGACGCGACAACGACAGTGCCACAGATCGTCACCGTCTCAACGACAGTGCCACAGATTGTCGCCGTCTCAACGGCATAGCCGTGACGGTGCCACAGTCTCGTTCCCGTAGATACTTGATACAACCGTTGCTCAATGTACATATATTTACTCGACCTCCTTTCTTATAAAAGGAGGCTCATTGAACGAGCCATTCCTCAGCTCGTTCTCTTTGTAAATACAGGACTGTTCTAAATAGAACCTCCTCTTAAAGCTACTAAAGAGAACCCAAAGTAACTAAGTCGAAAGCTCGCCTAAGTCTTCCGTGAAGACTTACTGCTTCGCTTATCGACCTCAACCTTCGTATAACCGAGACGTCTGGATCACCTGATCCCACTTCTCACATACACGAATACTGTAGCCTGAGCCGCTTGTCACGTGATAAGGACCGTCCTTAACAAAGCCGCGCAATACAGTTACGGTTCCTCTAGGAACATTTATTATGTCATCATTTTTTAGGAGAGGCGCGACGATTTGTGACGCTCAGACCGTTACGGTTAGGGTTAAGGAACTACAACCCGGTTTCTAGTAGTTCCTAGACTTTGATATCACAGTGACTACAACTTTCATGAACCTTCTTTACAAATTTCTTACAACCTCCTATAAGGTAGGTCATCCCACAACCACCCCGCCTGTCCAAGTTTCCTTCCTCTATGTCTTGTACAATCTCTAAGCACAAATTTGATCAGGTAATGATGTTTGTCTTGTATCATCCTTCAAGTCTACCATCCCTGCCGATTTTTTTTTCAACTTACATCAATCTCATATAAGTCGGCACTCCTCTCGAATGACCTTTCGGCGACTGCCAATTTTTGTGTGCAATGTGCGTGGTTTTATTCCTGCTCTTATTTCTCCATCACCCTCCCTGCCCTCTGTGCGTGTCACGGATCACTCTATTTCTTTCTTCGTTTGCAAACCTTGTACATGCGATGCGTCACGGCACATGACTTTCCTCCGCATCACATGCTCCAACAACGTCATTGCCCGGACTTCCGAACAGGGTTCCGCATCCTTATCTATGACATCATTGCTCCGGACTTCCGTCCTCCCCCATGACTCCTTTCTTATTGTTCCCCCCGCTCGCACCACTATCGCATCGCATCGCACCATCGTTCCCACTTGTATATAAGGACAGTATCCCTTTTCCCTTTTCCTTAGACTGTCCATCTCGTCGTACGGTACTGTTGTTAAGGACGGTCCTTATCACGTGACAAGCGGCTCAGGCTACAGTACTCCTGCGTATGAGAAGTGGGATCAGGTGATCCAGACGTCTCGGTTATGCGGAGGTTAGGGTCGATAAGCGAAGCAGTAAGTATTCGCGGAATACTTAGGCGAGCTTTCGATAGTGATTGCTTAGGTTCTCTTTAGTATGTTTTAAGAGGAAGTTCTTAGTAGAACAGTCCTATATTTACATAGAGAACGAGCTGGGGAATAGCTCGTTCGTTGAGCCTCCTTTTATAAGAAAGGAGGTCGAGTAAACATATGTACATTGAGCGACGGTTGTATCAAGTATCTACGGGGACGAGACTGTGGCACCGTCGTGGCTATGCCGTTGAGACGGTGACAATCTGTGGCACTGTTGTGGTCGCGTCGTTGAGACGGTTACGAACTGGGGCACAGTCGTAATCCGTCGTTTAGCGACGTCCTTCCAAATGAGGTAAGGGAAAATGAGATACCTTATCGGAGTTGTAACACTATCCCCCTCTCTAGAATCGATGTCTCGTAGATTCGCGAATCGGATGGGTTCCATGGGAAGTTCTTGAACACGTTCGTTTGGTCGATGCCATCGTTGGATGAAGATTATTGATGTGAGGGCGGTAAGGACGGTAAGTGTTACAATTACACTTATGACGATGACGAGTGAACGTGGAGTGGTCGCAGTGAACATTGTGAGATCGGGTGACTGAGTGGGCTGCATCGTGTTTCCTGATTTTTCTTATCTTGACGTTCACTCTTCTTATGTTTGTTCGAAATCGGGCGATAGAACTCTATTATACCGCTTCAACCACGACTCCACTACTTTCATATCCTCCCCGTCCATCGTGGGAGACCCTAGCCTATGCCCTATCCTCGTCGTCATGACTGGGTCGTCGGGGTTTCTGAATCGGGGCCCGTGCTTCTTGAAGACTCCTTTGATACCGCATCTCCGCTTCGATTCCTGCAGCGCTTCTTCGTCGAGGCTTCTCGGCCTCTTCATGGCGCGAGCAACGTCCGGACGGCTTAGGAGTTCCGTGACTCGCTTGAGATGACGAAGGAGTTCTTCGTCACGTGGGTCGGGCGTGGGAGTGCGTGAGGGGACGGGCGAGGGAGGAGGGGTGGTAGGAGGAGTGGAGTCAACGGTGGAGAGGTTGCGCGAAGAGGAGGCGAGAGTAGAAGACATGTTTGGTTGGTTTGGGTGGTGCGAGTGGGTTTGTTAGACGATGTCTGAGGGTGTCGTTGTCGCTGTGGCTTTCCCTTTTATCCTTACGATGCGGAGGGGCAATGATGTAATCATTGCCGTCAATCGTAAGCGAGAGTTCGTACATAATCAAAACCGAGTCGTAAGCAAGTGACGCGTCCAGCGCGTCGCGGGGAGAATATCAGGTGCTTCGCCTTCCTCATAGCGATAGGAGTCTGTACAGTGGAGAAGTCCGAGGAAAATATGCGTGCGGATGAGGGCGCAGTCCGTGATCAGTCCAAGAAGTGTCGTAACTATGAACGCTAAAACGTGATGATGGGGGGAAAGAGAAAGTCCGAGTGCATGATGATGGGTAAGAGTTCGTCCGTGCGCTTACCAGGGCTCCGGCCAGTCATCCTTCGACTCTTCCGCCTCCTGCAAGTCCCAATCTTCTTCGTTCCAGAAGAGATCGTCGACGCGCCAGGAGTGGTTGAAGCGTGAAGGGGGTTCTCGCTGAGTGCGGAGCATGGCGTCCTCCCAGTACAACCACTGTTCGGTGGCGTGTTGGGCGGCTTCGTGCGTCAGGCTCTCACGTCGCGCGAGGAATCCTAGAAGTTGTCGGTGGGCGCGGGCGGTAGCGTCGGTGTGTCGGAGGTGGGGGTGGGATATCAGTGTTCCTGGACCATAGTTGATATCCAGACGGCTTGGGCGAGGGCGAGGAAGAGGAGTCCGTGATTGGAGGGGATAGCAAGATCGCGATTGGGGGGAGTGAGGGGGAGCGTTCTTGCGACGGGGACAGTCTCGGCGGAGATGGCCTCGCTTGCCGCATTTCCAGCAGCGTTTCCGCGGCTTCGCGGGAATCGCGTCCCACTTCTCTTGCGTCCACGTGGTCTGCTCGTCGTTCCATTTGTCCGAGGGATTCTCGGCTGCTTCCTTCGTCTTGTCGTCCATCGGACTGTCCGGTTCGTCCGCTGAGCTGTCCGATTTGTCTGTTGACTCGTGGTTTCGTTTCCAGCGAGTGCGGGTCTCCATCATTTCCTCGATTATCTCTTGGATCTTGTCGCATTTCTTTATCGCTCGACTTATCGGAGAATCCGACGTCTCTGATTCGCTTGAGTGGTCTTCCGTCGGGGTCGACAGATTCATGTTTACGTCGCTGTGAGGTGACTCTGGGATCCTGGGCGATGGAATCTCGATCGTGGTTGGAGTGTGAATGTAGGAACGAGGGATAAACAGGGGGGCCCCCGTGCCATGGCATGGGAGTGTCGCTAGCAGATACCGGGAATGGAGTTGGCGGTCTAGGCATTGTGGGCAGCCGAGAAGATGTCCTAGGTACTGGTCGCGGATCGCCGGTTGGTTGTCTGGGCTCCGGGGAAGTAAGGGGCTGTCCGACTCGCTCTCCGGGTAATCCGTTTCCAGTGATGGGAGGCTGGACGGGGTTAATCTGGGTGATACTGGGGATGGGTAGGGATCCTGACGGTGTGGGAGCGGTGATGGGTCGTGGAGGGGCGTTAGGAAGGAACGGGGGTCTGGCGAGGGCGGATGTGATGGGATCGGGTCGAACAGTGTAGCCCGGGGAGATGTGATGTCCATGGAAGATAAGGTCGATGTCTGGGCCGTCGCGTGACGACATATGGGGAACTCCGGTAGTTTCCATTCGCCTTTGGAGGATTTCTCCTTCGTAAGCGGCACGGAAGGTGTGTCTTTCCCAGTTGAGCCAGTTGACTCGGTGTCCGACTTCAGTAAGGAATTTTCGGAGTTCTGCGACGTTGAGTATAGCCGCTGCGCTAGTTTCCTGAATCATCGAAGAAGCTTGACCTCTCTCTCCTCCATTTCGGTCGAGAGCGTCAGGTACCTCGAGTCTAGCTGATGGAGTTCTCCGTCGAGCATCTTGATGTGGTTCTCCAAGATGTTCTGGACGTCGGCTGACTCCCTCTTGAGGTCGTTGATCCGTTCTCTGGCTTGTTCGAGCGCTACTCCGGCTATCATGCGGGCTATCTGGCTCTCTAGGATCGGGGAATCGGGTGGTGGGACTTCCGTGGCTCCGGGCCACGGGGATTGCATTAGCACCTGTGAGGAATCCGGGTGCTTTAGTTAGGGTTCTTCCGTGTGCTTCTAATCGGCTTACCCCCTGTTCTTCCGTCTGGTCCTGACCTAGGCGGAGGAGGTACTGACTTAATTGCGAGGATTGCTGCTGATCTAGCGATGAAGCAGTCTCCGCAGAGGGCGCATTCCTGTTGAGTGTGGTGTGCTCTGTTGCAGATGAGGCGGAGGCGGTCGACATTGTTAGGTGAGACGATTGGACTGGTAGAGGAGGTGTTGGTTGCGTTTGGGGTGGTGGACATTGGTGATCTGTCTTGTTGAACCCGTAGGGTTTTTATCCCCTCCTTGTTGGCAGTGCATTCGCCTGAATGGCGTTGAGTCTCACCGATGTCTTACTTTCGTCTTGCGTTTCTTTTGTCTTGTTGGTCTTCGCTCTTGCGGTGTTGCAGCGATCTCGTCACGATCAGTAACTTCTGTGTTGGTATCTCTGATTGGCTGTGGTGGCAACTTCGGTGCCTTGGGGTTATTCCGATGGAACTCTGCGATCGCAGCTTTTGATCCTTCGAGATTAGATGCCGGTTCCCATGTGTTACCGGAGTCTGGGTAGCCCTTCCATTTTACGAAGTAATGTAATGGTTCGGAATACCGTTTGTCTAGTTTTGAGGCTACTATTGTTTCTAATTCGTAGAGTTCTTCATCGTTTACTAGTTCCGGAGGCGGTTTTTCATAGGCTTCTCCATATTGCTCTGTCTCTTTGAACGGAATTAATAACGCCGCGTGAAATACTGGGTGTATTTTCCATTTTATTGGTAGTTTTAGGCGATAGGTTACTGGTCCTATAACCTTTTCGATTTCGAACGGGCCAAATCATTTTGGTGCTAGCTTGGTTTTCGGGTATACCGTGTTAAGGTTTTTTCCGTCTAACCATACTTGGTCGCCCTGTTTGAGTTGATCTCGCAGTGTGAAAGTTTGGTCATGCTGCATTTTCATCAATTTAGCAGCTATTTCTAGACTTGCTTCTGTGTTGTCCCATGTGTTCTTAAAGTTCTTCATTCTTTCTTCGGCCGTTGGTATCCTTGGATCGGTTGGTATTGTTGGGTTAAAAACCGGTTGATACCCGTGTAGGAGTTCAAATGGGGAAGTTTTCGTAGCTGAATGTTGTCGTATATTGTGTGCGAATTCTGCTTTCGGTAAAAGTTTTGCCCAATTCGTTTGATCTCCGTTGCAAAATGCTCGAAGATATTGCTCTAATTCTTGATTCACTCTTTCTGTTTCGCCGTCTGTTTGGGGATGGTATGCCGTACTGAGCGATGAGATAACTCCTAGGCTTTCGCAAATGGACTGGAATACTTTGGATGCGAATTGAGGGCCTCTGTCTGACATCATTCTTTTCCATAGCCCAAATCGTCTGTATACGTTGTCGATCAGAAGATCAGCTGTCTCTTCTGCGTTGATTGTCTTTAGGCATGGTGTGAATACTGCAGTTTTGGTGAATCTGTCGACGACTACGTTGATCGAATCAAATCCATTGGAGATCGGAAGATCTGTGATGAAATCTGATGTGATCGTTTCCCATGGTCGTTCCGGTATTTCCGTAGGTTGTAATGGATGTTTCACCGGATGCGTGATATTCTTTGTTGATTGACATACGGGGCATCCTTGAACATAGCTTTTTACGAAGGAAATCATCTTTGGCCACCAAAAGTTTCTCTGTACCAGTTCTAGAGTTTTCATTTCGCCTGGGTGTCCAATCGTTTGGAGATCATGATGCGTTTTCAGTATCATTCGTCGAAGTTCGGGGTTTTGTGGTACATAGATCTTTCCTTTCCTGATGATCAGATCGTTTTCAAAGTTCCAATCTTCGATCCCTTTTGCAAGGGTGCGTGGTCCTGATTTCTTTATTGTATCCAATGCTGTCCAGACTTCTTCGTCTAGGTGTGAGAAGTTCCTTAGTTCTTTGAGAATTTCTTTATCTCCGATCGTTTCAACTGTTCCTCTTCCGGTGGCTCTGACTTTGAATATCGAGGGATGGAGTAAAATCCGTTCATCATTGTCTGGGATGTCCTCTTTATGGTCTGGTCTTCTAGAAAGTCCGTCCGCTTTGTTTGTACTTCCTGGTTTGTGTACTAGGGTGTAGTCAAAGCGGGACAGATACAGGCTCCATCGTGCTTGTCTTCGATTAAGTTTCTGAGCTGTTGTGAAGTATTCTAGATTTTTATGATCTGTCCAGATCTCAATCTTGTAGTTCGCTCCTTCTAGATAGTGTCGCCAGTGTTCTAGGGCTTTTACTACTCCTAAAAGTTCCTTGTCGTATATTTCGTAGTTTTGTTCTGTGGGTGACAGTGATTTGGATAAGTATGCGACCGGGTGCCATCTTTCGGTTTCATCTGGTTGTGATAGGATGGCTCCGTATGCGAAGTCGGAGGCATCACTTTCTATACGGAATGGTTTGTTTTCGTCAGGCATGATCAAGATGGGGGACGACGTGAACTCGTGTTTTAGTCTTTTGAAAGTGTGTTCACATTTGGTCGTCCAATTCCACTCATGGTCCTTCTTTGTGAGTTGGAATAATGGTCTTGCGATCTTAGAATAATCTTTGATGAAGCGTCTATAGAAATTCCCAAATCCGAGGAAGGATTGAACTTCTTTTACTTTTCTCGGTGTGGGCCATTCGGATAGTCCTTGAACTTTGATCGGGTCCATTTGTACCTTGTTATGTGTAATTATCACGCCTAGGTACTCGACTGATGATTGTTCGAAGAAGCATTTTTTGGGTTTTAGGAACAAGTCGTTCCGTTCCAGGATTTGAAGGGCTTCTTTCATCAGTCTTCGATGTTCGTCGAGCGTTTCCGTGAATATTAATATGTCGTCCATGTATACCACTACCTTTCCTGTGTCTATTAATCCTTTGAACAGTGCGTTCATCATTGCTTGGAACGTCGCGGGCGAGTTGGTTAGTCCGAAGAACATTACCATTGGCTCGAAGAGGCCTCTGTTTGTTTTAAACGCGGCCTTCCATTGATCTCCTTCTTTGATCCGAACATTGTTATACCCCCATCGGAGATCGAGTTTTGAGAAGATTTTAGCGTCTTTTAATTTGTTGATGAGATCCGAGATAAGAGGGATCGGGTATTCGTTTTTTACTGTGATGGAGTTGAGATAGCGATAATCCTGTACTGGCCGAAGAGATCCATCTTTTTTCTTGATAAAAAAGAAGGGCGATGATATCTCTGATTTTGATTCTCGGATGTACCCTTTTCGTAAATGTTCGTCTACAAATGTGTCCAGTTCCTTTCGTTCTGGTACTGTCATTGGGTATAGTTTACAATTCCGAGGTTTCCATCCTTCAGTTAGGTCTATCGCGTGATCCCAAGGTCTACTGATTGGAAAGCGTTCCGATGCCTTCTTTTCGAATACCTTTTGATATTGTTTGTAGCTGGGCGGAATCATCTCATCGAGTGTCTTCTTCTTCTCTCCTAGGGCCGCTCTCTCTGCGAGCTCTTGTGCCTTCGTTGCTCTTGCTGTTATCCAGGTACTGGTTTCGTTCATTTCTTCTGCAATTGGTATCGTTTCTATGTTAGCCTTCCCATGGAATGTTCTGATTGTCTTGATCTCGATGAGGTCAGAATTGAATTCGGGATCTTCTTGTTCTTCCATCGTTGCGTGATGGTTTGCCTTTTGTTCTTCGAATGATTGTAGAGAGGGTTCGTCCTTCCCTTGGACGGTCATCGTTTTACTCGTAGTGGAGCACGTACCTGGACATGTTTGTAGTGTAATCTGTCTCTTTCTCCAATCGATGCTAGGATTATGTTTTTTGAGCCAAGGGGTTCCTAAGATTACTTCATCTCCTCCTAGGGCTGTGACGAATAACCCTAATTTTTCACGGTGAACTTCTCCGTTGATTCCCTTCATCGTCATTGGAAGATATACTTTCTGTTTGATCTCTCCCAGAGTGTTTCGAGATCCATCAACGTTGTATATTGGTATCGGCTTCTTGAGCTGGATTAGATTCATCTTGTGTTTTCGTACGAAATCTGGATGGATCAGGGTGCTGCTTGCTCCGCTATCCAGTAACGCTTTTGCTGCGGCCTTACGGAACTTTCCATGAAACACAACAGGTATATGAATTGATGGAGCGTGTGCCGCTCCGTCTTGGTATGACCTTATATACACTGTTCTATTTATATCATCTTCTGTTTCCTGCACAGGAGATTGATTTGAAAAGTTCATTGTCTGTGTCCTTTCAACAGCCGCGTTTGAAGGACGATTTAAAAACCCTGATTGTCTTTGAACATGTTGGCAGTGCGTGCAAACGTTTCACTGTCCATCTTGTTCACGAGCTTGGTGATCTGATCAATCGGGGATTCTTCCGACATTAGATTTGCCGTTCGTGCATTGATCGTCGTTTGGGTACGTTTCTCTGGGCAGTTCCTGGAGATGTGTCCCGGCTTCCGACAGTAGAAGCATGATCCTGATTTCTGGAGTTCTGTGCGCTCTTGCGGGGTGAGGCGTCTGAAATTTCGACCGTTATTTCCTGTTTGAGTGACTCTGGCGGTTGTAGTGTTTCCTTTATTTCCGTTTCCCCTTCTGAATGGAACGTATGTCGGTGGTTTCTTGTATAGGAGTGTGAGATCACTCGTCGGGTTCATTGGTCCCGTGTAATGTCGTTGGAATGCTTGAGCTTCTCGCCAGTTATTGTCAATGCGCAATGCGAGTTTATACCATTCGTCGATATCATTCGAGATGTGATCTCTCTTGAGGATCTCGACTACGATATCGTTGCGCAGTCCTCTCTTGAATTGGTCGATCAATGCTTTATGATCGTAACCAGCTTCCATGGCATAGTCTCGGAAGATCGTGATATAATCTTTGGTTTCCATGGTACCTTGTTCTAGGCGCTGTATGTTGAATCTAGCGTCTCTTCCTGGGTCTATTTCTCCGAAGGTTTCTAAGAAGTAGTTGCGGAATGCTGTCCATGGAAGGTATACTTCTGGATCTAGACCACGATCTCGTATCTTGTCGATTTTGCTTATTAAAAGGGACGCCCAGTGGAGGGCTGGTCCATCGGTGAGATGCGAGAGTACAAAGGTTATCTTACGCATGTTGGCCTTATACGCGTTGGGGAATGCTATGAAGCGAAGTACGCATTGTTCTATGAACTTGGCCACTTTTGCCCGGTCTCTTCCGTCGTATACTCCTAGTGCGTTTAGTTTGAATCCTTTGTCCTTGTCATCGGGTTTTGATCCGGTTGTTCCTGTTCCTCCTGGTGGGGAATTCCCTGGCGGGTGTTTTGATTCTTTTGGAAGATCCGCGGTTGCTCCTCTTCCGAAAACGTAGTCTTGAACTTCTTTTCCTTTCTTGTTGTCAATTGATCGGTCGGACAGTGACGGTGATCGTGGTGATAGCGTTTTCCATCTTGTTGGTTCTGCTATGCCCGATCCTGGGGAGATTCGTCCTATTGGTTCGACCATGCCAAATCCTATGGGGAATCGAGTCTCATGTCTCGGTTTTGCGGGATCGGCTGGTGTTGGAGTTGCAGGCGTCTGGCGCGGTACATTAGTCTCTCCAGGGGGGACATTGCCAAGTGCAGTGGCGGGGTTGGGTATCGAGGTGGCGGTGTCTTCCATTGATGCGATGTTTTCGGGTTTTCCGAATAGATTTCCTTTTCTTCCTCTTGCGGTTCCGAAGATGTCTTCAGGTGATTGAGATCTTGTTGGGTTCTCTGTGCGTTCTTCCGTTTCTGTTGCGCTCGATGGGCTGCGTTCTCGACTTCCTCCGGGATCGGATTTAATTTGGGGGCTTGATATAGTTCTCTTAGGTTCTGGTGTGGTTTCTTCTGTAGGCGGTGCAGCTGTTGCGGGTTCTTGAGGATGCTGGAGTTCGGTTTGAGGGTCCTGTGGTTCGGTTGTCGTATCGGTTGTGTCGGTATCTGGATCAAATTCCCAGTAGTCCTTAATGTTTCCGGTGTAAGGCTTCTCTTCGACTTTCTGTGCGTCCGGGTGTTTCCAGAGTTCTTCTGATGAGAGGGGCCCGATATGAAGTCTTGAATAATCTGGGCGCTTCCAATGTGAATTGTCGTAGCTTCCGTCTTCCTTTTCTCTTTTGGATCTATCTTTGTAGTATTCTGCTGCTGGGGGAAGGTTGTATCTGTATATGGGTGGGTTCCACTGGTATATGTATGTCCCTTTGCTTTCTTTCGCGATGAAGGCTCCATCGTGGTAAAAAATGAGATTATAAGGGTCAAACGTCCAGTTATGACCTTCGTTTCCGTTGGGGAATTCTCGACTGCAGTTTGATTGGAGCTTAGGGATTTCGAAATCTGATGGTCTTTTTTCAGCGGGTTGTTCCGCTGACTCCGTGGTGGGTGTTTCGTTTGACGCTCTGCGCCAAACTGTAGGGTGAGCTAATGTAGAGGAGAGCTCGTTCTAGTGTTAAGGACGGTCCTTATCACGTGACGAGCGGCTCAGGCTACAGTACTCCTGCGTATGAGAAGTGGGATCAGGTGATCCAGACGTCTCGGTTATGCGGAGGTTAGGGTCGATAAGCGAAGCAGTAAGTATTCGCGGAATACTTAGGCGAGCTTTCGATAGTGATTGCTTAGGTTCTCTTTAGTATGTTTTAAGAGGAAGTTCTTAGTAGAACAGTCCTATATTTACATAGAGAACGAGCTGGGGAATAGCTCGTTCGTTGAGCCTCCTTTTATAAGAAAGGAGGTCGAGTAAACATATGTACATTGAGCGACGGTTGTATCAAGTATCTACGGGGACGAGACTGTGGCACCGTCGTGGCTATGCCGTTGAGACGGTGACAATCTGTGGCACTGTTGTGGTCGCGTCGTTGAGACGGTTACGAACTGGGGCACAGTCGTAATCCGTCGTTTAGCGACGTCCTTCCAAATGAGGTAAGGGAAAATGAGATACCTTATCGGAGTTGTAACAACTGTAGCACACGTTGCACTACCCTAGGCTCGACACTCTCGAATCCATCTATTCTCTCTCGCTCCTCCCATCATCGCGACTTAGGCGGTTCCATCGGTCTCATAAACTGCGTTTCTGACACCTGGACAGTCTACCCTACGCCTACCTCGCACCCCTCTCTCCCCATCTACCCCTGCCGTCTCTACAACGTTAAAACCCCCACACCACGGATCTCCCAAACACCCCGGTCTTCCTCCCGTTCGACAGTAAACCGATCACCCCCCGAGACGATGCACCTCTACCCTACCCCTGGTCCGACGCCGTCACTGTCAACTGCCTCGTCCCTGTCCAGAATCTCTGCAAGAAGGACCCGTGGACTGCACACGGTCTCAACTTCCGCATCTTCGAGTGGAGGTGGCATAAGGATCACGGTATGGTTGTCCTCGCCCTGTACACCCGGATTACTACGTGCATCAACGTAGATCTTGAGCGCCTCGAGTTCACCCTCCACGCCCCGACCTATCACACATACCTCATCTAGAATGCCCCAACCCGATCCTCCAGACCAGCTTCGCCTCCGTCTCCCAGTTCATCCACTGGACCCCCGAATCTACCCCACCCCCGGTCCTCCGTCCCACCGTTAAGGGTAAGACCCTTCGTCGCCGCCACCACGAACACAAGATCCGCCAGGCAGTAAAAGCCAGCTACCTCACCAAGAAACTCCTCGGTCGTTGTCCCGTCGCGGCCGACTTCTTCTAGAAACCATCGCTTCCCAAACCTTCACCCGTCCCCCCACCCCCGCGTTTCCCCCGGGCATCTTCCGCGACTATTGTCCGAATGAATTCTCTGTCCTCACCTCCCTAGACACCAAGAGACCGGTACAGTGGGCCCACAACCCTCCCGAAGAAAGCAGACAAGACTGGTACTTTCAAGGAGGCAACTATCTCACAGACGAAGACTTCGATCTCGCGACCGACGTCCTTGCCGCCTTCATCGACCCACCTGCATCCTCGTCCCCACTGCCCCGCCGATCCACTGTCCTCTCCCCCCCCAGGGGATTCAAGTTCAACAGCATCACCAGGAAGTGGTACGCGTATCGACGGAACCGGCAAGGAACACCAGGGCGCACAGTAGTTGAGTGGCAACCCTCTAGTGCAAACCCTGTTCAGGACCTCTGGTTTTGGAGACACAGCCAGGAACTCATCACATCCCCCGAATTCCAAGTCGCGCGTGAAGTCCAAATCGAGCTCGACGAAGCTGAAGAACATCGCAAGGAACTCCGACGCCAACAAGCAGAAGCCTTCACCCGATCCCTTGACATCGCCCTCCCCGCTGACAAAATGCCCGATGAAGAAACCAAACCCTCGACCACCTCCAAGCGCGAGCTCGGCCCCAAGCCGAAGCCTTTCAAAGGCGATAGACGCGATACCCTCTGATTCTCCCTCGAGCTCCGCATGTTCCTACACGTTAACAAAGACATTTACGCCACAGATGACGCAAAGATGATGCTCCTCCTCAGCCTGATGGAGGGAGACACAGCGAACTCCTGGGCCACGCACCGCCGTATGGAGCTCTTTGCCGACGAGGACGAGAAGGAAGAAGCCGAGGACTCTGGCAAAGCACCTCCAAAGCTCCATTAC
>SAXG01000149.1:37908-42908 GCA_012932865.1 Amylostereum areolatum | reverse complement strand
AGACGACTTGAATGGAACGGGCGGTACTGTAAGCGGTAGAGTAGCCTTGTTGCTACACCGCTGAGGTTAGCCCTTGTTCGAACAGTTTGTCTCAACCATCGTTTGGTGTCAACGAAGTCGCTCGCTCCATTTCTCTCTTTCGTTTGCAGACCTCGTACACGCGACTTGTCACGGCACATGACTTTCCCTTGCATCACATGCTCAATGACGTCATTGCCCGGACTTCCGACGGGATGCCGCATCCTTATCTATACATCACTGCCTGGACCTCGCCTCCGCCCCATACTCCTTTCCTATGTTTCCCCTCTCTCGCACCAACTATCGCCTTCGGCTCGCACAACCAATCGTTCCCAACTGTATATAAGGACAGTGTTTCTCTTCCCTTTTCCTCTAGACTGTCCCTCTCGTCATACGGTACTGTACGCACGTTGCACTCACCTAGACCCCGGCACTCTCGGATCTATTTTCTTCTCGCTCCTCCTCCCATCGTCGCGACTTAGGCGGTTTATCGTCCTCATAAACTGCGTTTCGGACAACCTGGACAGTCACCCCTACCGCCCTACCTCGCACCCCTCTCTCCATCTAACCTCTGCAAAACGTCTCTACGACGTTAAAAAACTCCCACACCACGACCTCCCGAATCGCACCGGTCTTCCTCCCGTTTCAACGGAAGCCGATACACCCCGGCTACGACTCAACCACTCCCCTACCCTTGGTCCGACGCCGGCAACCGTCACTGACCTCATCCCGTACAGGACCCCTGCAAGAAAGATCCCTGGACCGCGCACGGCCTCAACTCCGCACTTCGAGTGGAGGTGCACAGGATCCACGGTACTGGTCGTCCTCGCCCATACGTCCGGATCCCTACGTTCATCACGTATGATCTCGAACGTACTTGAACCACCAGATCATCTCGGATCGTGGAACCCCATTTGCTGACCGGTGATGCGTACACTCAAACGGAATCTCGGGATCAAGTCCGCCCTCAGCACAGCGTACACCCACAGACAGACGGCCCAAACCGAAGCGAGACCCCGAACCCCCCGAGAGTTTTTCTGCGAGTATTCTGCAACGAACCCCTCCGGCAAGAACTACTGGGTGACAGTGGTTGCCCTTCTGTCGAGTTTTTGCTCACAACTCTCGCCACCCTGCAGCGACTGGAAAGCCTCCCTTTGAATCCTCTCTGGCTTTTCTCCCCAAGATGGTACCCATCCGTCAACCCGTCCTCAAAGGTCCCCTGCAGTTGAAGAACGCCTCGTCAACTTGAAGAAGTCCGACAAGAGATCAAAGCCAAGCCCTTGCCCTCGCATCGGACTTAATGAAGCACTCAATGGTGACACGATCATCAATCTACACTGTTCGCCTTGGAGACAAGGTCTGCTCGAAGGGGCAAAAACCTGAGACGACAGGCCGCAAGCTAAGCCTTGCTGCCACCGATTTTGGACCCTTCAGATCGTTTGACGTCGTTAGCCCAGTGAAACTACCCTAACCAACCGCCTGAAGCTTGCCTAAGACGTGGCGAAAATCCACACCAGTCTTCCATGCTCTCTGCTCAACGCGCGTACAAGGAGACGACGGCACATTGTCCAAACTATGAACCCACTCCGCCTCCTGAACCTCGTGATGACGACGAAGAATATGACGTTTAAGACATCATCGACTCGAAGCCAACCCGCAACAGAAAGGCTATCAATACCACCATCCGTCACGTGGGCAGGCTATCCTGACTCCGAGAATACCTGGCTATCCCTCGCTCGCTCGCTCCTCAATGTCACCAACATGAATCGACGCCTTCCACAAACGCCATATCCAAATCACCCCGCCCTGTGCGTTCCCTCGGATCTCCTTTGACGATTTTTTCTCGCATCTACCCTGCAGATGACAATCGCGCTCCAGGCGAAAAGCGCGTCTTAAAGGGGGTGTAACTGTCCGGTATTCGCTCATTTCTCTCTTAGTCTGCAGACCTCGTACACCGACGTGTCACGCGCACATGACTTTCCCTTGCATCACATGCTTCAAATGACGTCCATTTGCCGGACCTTCGAGCGGGATTCCGCATCCTTATCTATGACATCACTGCTCTGGAACCTTCGTCCTCCCCCCATGACTCCTTTCCTATTGTTCCCCCCCGCCTCCGCCACCACTAATCGCATCGCATCGCACCATCGTTCCACTGTTATATAATGTACAGTGTTTCTCTTCCCTTTTCCCTAGACTGTCGCATCCTCGCAACGGTACTGTAGCGCCACATTGCCCTAACCCTAGAACCCCCGGCACTCTCGGATCTATTTTCTTCTCGCTCTCCCATCGTCCGCGACTTAGGCGGTTCATCGGTCCTCATAAAACTGCGTTTCTGACAGTTGGACTTCTCTCTTTCGCTTTTCTTCCGCACGACGGCTTTAGGGCAGGGCTGTTCCAGACTTGTGCTGTTCCTCGTGCGCAGGAAAAGCGAAGGGGGAAGGTTATGTACGCATGTCAAAGGTTGGCATACAAAAACGAAGGTTGAGGTTCTCGACGGAATGAAGGCGGACCTTGTACAGGGTGAAGTGCGACATTTGCGCAAAATGTAGGGGGTGCTTGAAGAAAATGAAGAGGGAACAAGGAGGGGGAGGGTTTGAACGAAGTGTAGTGGAGCTTCAAAAGGGAACAAACAAAAGTGTTCAAACTTGCTTGAACAAAGTCATATGCGAGGGATCTGAAGGAAAACTCACCAAAGTGAAGGGGGATTACAGCTTGGGCTTCAGGGCAGGCTCAAAAGTCCAAAAAAAGTCGATTTTATTTTTAATTAAAATGAATAAAACCACAGCACCCAGGATTCCCGCGTGGTCCCCCACCATGGTACTAACTGGGCGGCACTCTGGTTAACTGCGCAGATCGGACGGGATGCGGTGCTTTCAGAGTCCTATGGCCGTGGATATAAAGGCTGTTTGTAATCCATCTATGTAGGGTTCAAAGGCTTCACAAAAGCGCACCTACAGGCATCCTAACACTCCTCTTGAACCCACAAGGTCAGTATCTGGCAATGGCAATTAGGGCAGGTGATTCAAAACAGCGTTGAAGGGCGTTTGGAACCAGGTGTATAAAAATGCGGAGCAACCACGCTGAAGGGTGCTTGGATAGGTGCACCAGAATGTGGAGCAATAGACTGTTTGAAGGTGGCTTAGACCAGGTGTACAAAAATGCGGAGTGAAGTGGGAGGAAACAGGTGAAAATCTCTGAGGCTAAGTCCCAAATTGGGTGAAATGTTCGTGCCACAAGAAAAACGCGATATAGTGGACACCTCTACTCACGCCTTTGGCGCAACTCGACATAACAGAGCCAAACAATGTGCTTTTCCTACTATATGGGGAGGGAACACCAGGGGGGTCATGAAGGGGACCTTGAAAGAGGCTAGAATACTAAGTCCTCTCCTTATCTCGTTGGTAAACATTCAAAAGGGCAGCCACAATATTGACCAAACCCCGGTGTCTAGGTGGGCTGTGAGGGCTTATAAGGGTGTGTTGAAGCATTTGGAAGGGTGCAGGGGCCGGTGGGGGTGGTGGGGGCGGACGTAGACCTGTAACAAGGCTACATCTGGGAGAGGGGAGACTACCAAAGACGGTCTCCTCTCTGGGGGCGAGGGTCTCGCAAGAGATCTTCTTCCCTCGGGAGAAGAGGTTTTTGGACCTCTTCTTTCGAGAGAAGAGGATCTTTTGGAGAGATCTTCGAGGGAGGGGGAAAAAGAAAGAAGGGAAAGAAAAAAGAAGAGGGGCGGGGGGGAGAGCGAAAAATAAGAGAGAATAAATAATACTGAGTGTAGTAGAGTGAACCATCTACAATGTGGTCAATAGAAGGGCTTGAACGGAGTATGACATTCTCTAAGTGCTGGCTCTGCGCTTAGGGTTAAGGGCAGGTCGCCTTCAAGCTAAGGTGAGGGTGTTGAGGGCTCGGGGTTAGGGTTTGGTCAGGGTTAAGGGCAGGCTAGTGGTGAATAATCAAGGGCAGGTCAGATGGGGTGGGTGTGTTAAGGGCAGGTCTTAAGGGCAGGTTCAGGGTTGGGCATCTTAAGGGCAGGTTCGAGGTTAGGGTTAGGGTTGTGGTTAGGGTTAGGTGTCTTGAAGGTAGGTTTAGGGTTAGGTTAGGGTCCAGTTTTAGGTGTCTTAAGGGCAGGTTTTGGGGTGGTGGGCTAGGGAAAAGTTAGGGTTTAGGGTTAGGAAGCTTGGGGGGTAGGGCTTAGGGTTACTAGGCCAGGGAGGTGGTTAGGGTTTAGGGTTGGTGGGATACAGAAGACATTGTCAGGTTTTGGGCGAGGGAGCTGGGGAAGACGGTTAGGGTTTGGGCCAGGGAGCTGGGGAAGGCGGTTAGGGTTTGGGGTTTGGATGCTGGGGAAGGCGGTTAGGGTTGGGGTTTGGAGGCTGGGAAAGGCGGTTAGGGTTGGGGTTGGGGTGCTGGGAAAGGCGGTTAGGGTCGGGGTTGGGGTGCTGGGAAAGGCGGTTAGGGTCGGGGTTGGGGGGTGTTAGGAAAGGCGGTTAGGGTCGGGTTAGGGGGTGTTAGGAAAGGCGGTTAGGGTAAGGGTTAGGGGTTAGGGTTAGGAAAGGCGGTTAGGGTAAGGGTTAGGGGGTTATGTAAGGCGGTTAGGGTGATGCTTTGGACTGGCTCGTTTTGCTTCCGAAAAAAATCGTTGGTCCAGGAACTGTGGGATAGGATCCTCCTGCGTGAGCTGGGGCTGTTGACAGTGGGTTGTGATGTGCATCCACAACAGAGGATTAGGGTGATGTACATAGGTGGAGGGTGTGGGTGTGGAAAAAGGTTAGTAATACAATGCAAAATGCGAAGCAAAAAGGGGTGCACTTGAGAGATGGGGAGGCAAAGATGTACATTTATTTTCATTGGATGTGTTGAAGGCCTCCTCCACCCTGTGCAGGGACAGAGCAGGAGGGCAAAGAAAGGATGTGGCCAGTTAAAAGTCCTGAGAAGAAGTCCTGAGCCATTTCCAAATCGGGCGAAATGTTCGCGCCACA
>SAXG01000148.1:0-50413 GCA_012932865.1 Amylostereum areolatum | reverse complement strand
GAATTGTTTACGTGGTCAGATAGACTCGGAAAAGTAACCGTACTAGAGCTGTAGCTCCCGCTCTCGGCCACGCCGTCTTCCCGAAGCGGGTCGACCGTCTTGAACTTCTCGGGTTCCTTCAGGCTCTTGAGGTCTTAGTATGGGCGCTTCGTCTCTAGTAAGGGACGTAGACACACCCCACGACATCCCGATGAAGGTGTGTTCGCTGCACGTTTTTCTCCGACCGAGGGAAAGATCTAGCCTTGGGCTCGACTCCGATGCTGCTCACAGAGTCGCATTGCCGATCCCGGATATTTAGCAGTTTGGGGAGATTTGATTGCCGTATCATCATCATCATTCATTATGAGCAAAAAAGAGGATGCAAGAGATGTTAACCCAGCGAAGGATGACCAACAGCTTTGGGGAGCTGCGGTGTAGCTTGGATCCATTGACGAAGATACTCACCCGGGATGAGGCAAAATTTCGCAGTGTTTGATGCCGGGAAGGGCTGATCAGCGTGACGGAGCGCGTGGTGAGAACGGTGAGTTTTGGGCGGGAAAGCGCTGGTCTGAGATAGTTCCTGAGAGAAGGCTCAGATGGGAGGGCAAGACGAAAGTCGAGGTTTATCGTACCACCCGAATATCTGCGTACGTTGGTTCTTCGGGTCCACAGTCGAGATGGTCATGCCCGTTCCTACGGGGTCTTGCCTGCTTGCTAGAGTCAATCGGTACATTAGCCATCGATCCCTCAACCGCGAGACATGTAAGAGTCTAAACGGGATCCTGGACAGCGCGGCCATTCCGAGCTTCTCGAGAGTGTCCTGAACGATAACATCCCAGCCCGTCCGCGTTGTGCAGAATCCAAGCTCTAGCGGACTAGAAGCGCACTTTTCTCAGCCACACCACAAGGCACCACCAGCCTCGAAGATAACGTACCACCGGCTCCGTGACAGTCGGTCGTGGTCGTCAAACGCTCGGCTTCTGCTGACCGTCTCTGATTCAGCGAGCAAGGAAGCGGCCTCTTCACTGTCGGCCTGGCTGGCATTCACATGAACTCTCTCGAGTCCATCTCTCCCCGCGCGGCGGAGATCCACGCGTCCATCCCGACCAAAAGTGCCACACCGGGTGTGACGGAACAATACGCCGAGCAGAAGAAGTTCATCGACGCGGGCGGCGCGAACGTGGAAATTATCTGCTTCCCTGGGTTTTTGAGCTTCCCCAGTGCGTTCATTGACCATTTCTGGGCTCGATTTGGTGGTTGATGTTGAACGACAGAACCGCCTGAGCCGGGGAAGAAATACATTTCCCTCTGCCCTGCGCTTAACCACCCATTCTCTCGTGGCTCTATCGTTCGTCTCGTCTCGTCTCCCCTCTCCCCCTTCTCATAGCTGACGAGACGAACCCTCCATAGCATGCAACCTCGAAAGATGCCCTCGTCCAACCTGCTATCGACCCGCGCTACTTCGAGCAAGATGTCGACCTGCAAACCTTCGTCGAAGCCGTGAAGTTCCATCGCAAACTCGTCAAGACCGAGCCTTTGAAGGACATCGTAGGTGTGTCCTCCACCTCCCTTCCCTTCTCCATCGTGACCGACCCTTCTCTCTTCTCATCGTCATCGCCCTACAGCCAAAGAAGTGAACCCCGGGCCTTCCATCCAGTCGGACGCCGAGATCGCGACCTGGATCAAGAAGTGCATTTCCACAACTTACCACACCGCAGGCTCGTGCTCGATGCTGCCGAAAGATAAGGGCGGGGTTGTCGACGCTCAACTCAAAGTATACGGCACGCGCAACGTTCGCGTGGTCGACCTCGGCATCGTGCCACTGCTTTTCGCGAGCCACGCGCAAACGGTCGCGTACGCGATTGCGGAACAGGGTGGGTGAACTCGTCATGTTGCCGGTGAGGTTCAGTGAGCTGACGGCCTAGGTTGTCTGTATAGCGGCGGACATCGTGAAGGGGGTGTTCAAGGCATAAGTGGCATAAGTGGCGTAGAAAGTCGTGAGGTTGCGTCGACGCTATTTGGAGCTAGGCCGAAGAAAGATTACACCGTCGGAAGAAATGCGACGCCATGCTATCCCATTGTATCTATTATGTACTGGAAGCGCCATCTGAATCCTTCCAATGTAACATTGTTTGGCCAAAGAGGTTGGAGGAAGCAGCTGATGCTTAGTAGTCAGAGGAGAGAAGTACCTCCCGTTGGGCACGGTTGGGGTCTGTTGGACAGCACAAATCGCACTGCGGCGCTGTCCTTCCGCCGAGTCTTGCTGTCCCAGTTTTCGCAGTTCGGCACTTGCCGAAGCACTGCAGATTTAGATTTAGGTTGCGGTAACAGTGCTACAGTAGGACTGTCCAGTGTCCACAACACCGAGCGATATTTTACAACACTCTTGCCGAGATAGGCGCCATTGACGGGCATAGCGTGAAGGCGGTCGGCGGCGACGACGGCGGCGCAAGTGACGAACGGCAACAACTTCCTTTGATAGATCGTCCGTGGCAGACATGTTCGCAGTGTCGTGGCCCGTGGGTGCGTGATGTAACATAAAGCAAGTCTGCGCACATTTGGTCTCCTGCTAGGGCAGATGGGTATGGGAGATTGACGTTTTGGCGCAGGTGACGACAGATTGCATTGACCCTTTTGCCCGAGCCTCGAGGCGCTCCGAAGTTCGAAGTCTCGAACGAGCCGAACGGAAAGATTGTCGGCGTGGCTCACCGTGACTTTTCGGAAGTCGAGTGATCGATGACCATGCGAGCTTCCCCAGAAATTAGCCGACGTATATACATAAGACGATCTCCATCGTATCGCGAATCCCGGTCTTACAGCCGTTTGCATAACCGACTGGAATCCGCGCGTCGAGAAACTTGTTTGTCAGAGCCAAACATTGCCTTTTCGGGAAATCACGTCTGCTGCGGGAGTGACAGCTGTGCGTCGCGAGGTCAGCTTTGCAGTGTCTTGAGTCCTGACCGCAATGGCACCTCCCCTTAACCCTCAACTTCGAGAACGCATTGTCGAATGGCGGGAGCGTTTTACAGTCTCCGAGATCACTGAACTCGCGCAGTGCTCAAAAAGCACAGTCTATGAAATCCTCCGCCTTTATCGCGAGACAGGTTCAGTGCATAGTCCCCATGGACTGTTGTCCCATGGCCGCTCCCGCATCCTTTCATTTGGAGAGCTCACATCCATCAACTCCTGGTTGGTCCAAGAGCCAGCAATGTTTCTTGACGAGATTCAAGACCGTCTTGACAAGGAGCTCGGAGTGTACGTTTCACTTGCAACCGTCGCCCGCGCTGTTCGCAGCCTTGCTCTCACTCACAAGCGGATATCAAAGGAGGCATTGGAACGAAACGATGCCGTTCGCGCAATGTGGGATGCAGCTTGGGGGGATATACCCATGGAGAGCATAGTCTGGTTGGATGAATCTGGGGTGGATGATCGGGCACATCAGCGGACAATGGGAAGGGCACCACTGGGATCTGCATGCGTCCGCCGTGACCTGTTCTTCCATGGCACACGCCTGACAATGCTCCCAGTGCTCTCCTGTGATGGGATCATTGCTTTGGATCTTCTCGAAGGATCAGTCAACCGTGAGAGGTTCCTCCATTTTCTGCGGGAGGATGTTGTACGCTTCAATTTCTTCTGGATGTCTGTGTCATGCTTATGCCTGTGTTGTGCTCATATAGGCACCCCTTCTCAACTCATATACTCCAGACAATCCAAGCCGTAATTCTGTGGTAGTCATGGATAATGTTGCCTTTCATCATGGAGACGAAGTGCGGGAGATCATTGAGAATGACTGTGGTGCGTTGTGCTGTCTGAAAGCTCCGGCTTCAAGGTATACTAACCAGTTTTAATGACAGGTGCAAAGCTTATATACCTACCACCATACTCCCCCGACATGAATCCCATCGAGCAAGCTTTCAGTAGTATCAAAGCCTTCTTGCGCCGTAATGAAAGCCACTTCACTGGACCTCACATGCGCGCTGAACTCATCCATCTTGCTATGGAAGAAATAACGAATGAAGATGCCATTGGCTGGATTACAAACTGCGGGTATTCGTAAAGTAGGTAACGAACGTGGGGTAGATGTATGGACAGAGGTGATTATGCGACAGATGAGGGAGTAGTAGGTTAGCGGAAGGTTATGCAGTGTAGTAAAGAGTGGGGGGTCAGGACAGCATGGTGTATGTACAGAAAATATTAGGCAACATTATAAAGGTTCGAGAAACTCACTTATCCCCGAAGACATCGTACTCTGAAAAGAGAGACCGTACATAGTCTTTCTTCATGCGTAAACGCCTAGAGAATTGCTCTGCGGATGCAACGAGAACTCTCAGGCTATCGCTATCACCCCCGGTGAGTGACACCAAGGTGTCAAGGTCTAGCGAGGGCAAGGTTTCAAGGGTGATCTCCGCCGAAACAAGCATGGAGTGGTACTGCAACAGGTCATGTCCATCACGTTCAAGGATAGTGAGGAAAAAGTAATATAACTCATCCTGACGCCGAGGCATAGGAGAGAAAGGCAGGGCAGGAGGCGGTGCTGGAGATAACATGGAAGCGGGGGTCGCCGATGAACCTGCGGCGGAGGGAAGGGGAGGCGGAGAAATGCCGAGAACAGCAGATATCATAGCACTTTGTTGATTGACGAGGCCAGCGATGACGGGGACAAGAGCGGTGGCGGCATCTGTGGGTGCAGCGGGTGTGGCGGTAGGTGTCATCACAGAATGTGGGCCTGAACGTCCACGGGCCTTGTGCGGGCGCAGACGACCATCGCGCACGCCATCAAACTCCTCAGTATTAGGAGGGTACTTGACAGTCGTTTCTTTCGCATCCTATCGAGATAGAGAAGGTCAGTACAGCATTGATCATATTCACAGAGGCTACTCACAACAGCGGATGCCCAACGCTTCAATCGCTTCCGATTAAGGCCAATGTGTCCATCTTGGGTTGGATAACAGAAGCCTTGCTCGTTGTGCTCGCCGCGATGCTTGTCACACTTGTACATTTCCTTCAGCTCGAGAATGATAGTACCCTGACGCTTGATCGAGTCAGAGTACGAGTCCGTGTTTGGAACCTGAGAAATACAATAAGTTTGGCAGGTTCATTAAATATACGTGCAGGCTTACCTCGGTTCCAGCACACGTTGGTCCGAGTTCCTTGTCGTGCTGGAGCACGGCATCAAACGGCTACAAGTCCCAATATTAGTCAAAGCAGAAGAACAGGGATGAAACCACATACACGCTTGCGCAGCCGGAAAGCCTCCATGGCGTCAAGGTCAAGTTCGATGTAGACATCACGAGGCCGTTTACGGAGTAAGGCCTCCCGAATTGCGAACCAGTCTTCATCTGAATCGACACTTGATGCATCACCCTTGCTGCAGGTAACAGAACGTTTAGGTATATGTTTGTATAACAATAGACGGAACAACTTACTTGACACCAGTCCAACGAATCTTGAAGGGTACGTTGATGGAGAACTGCCCATCCAACCCATGGATACGAAGGCCTTCAGCTACGAGAGACTCACGCGGAGTACTCGGGGTGATAGCGACAGTGGTGACCTTCGTGTCGTGAGTCCTCTTTGAACTCGCAGAGCTCTTGCCCTTCGCGGAACGTGGCACAGCCGGGGTGTAATAGACAGTGTAATGTGTGGTGTAGCCTGCAGGTAATTGGTCAGTATGCTCATTGTTAATGAAGAATGGATCAACGCACGGTCATTCGATGACGACGCAGCAGATCCTGGGGCGGAGGGTAGAAACCCAATGGCATCGCTTGTGTTCCCAGCCAAGGGAGTGCCGGAGTTAGCCTGGAGGGCGACTGGTGCCGACTGTTGAGGCATAGGTGGAGGCGGCGGCGGCAACTGTGGGCCTGGAGGTGGTGGTGGTGGCAGCGGCAGGCCTGGGGGCGGCGGAACTGGGGGCAGCGGAACTCGAGGTAGTGAGGCGAGCGTTGGGGCAACTACTCCGGGGTTGGCAGCCTGCCATCGTGCCGTCAACATATCGAGAACACGACGTTGATCTTGAGGCGACAGGCGCGCGAAGCCGGCTTGTCGCGACTCCTCCATCTCATCTTGGGATGTGTAGAATTGAGGAGGATTGACCGCTCCATCTAGAGAAAGTCAGCACCGCACACAAACTCTACTGGTACGTAACGTACCAATCCCTCCCGGGTTCACAAGCCAGTGGATCGACACAGGTCGGGGAGCCTGCGGGTGTCGATAAGGAACGAATCGCGGTGTCAAAGGACGAGACGGTCCACGAGGGTCTGGAGAGGACATGAGGGAGGGAGCGGGAAAAAGATGGGGATGGAACTCACAAGCTCAAAACCCGAGGCTTTTTATCATCTTCGCCAACTTCACCGCAACTTCGCCGTGCTCCTGTCATCCACCAGAATCCCACCCTCGTTGTTGCCCTTCAACCATGCGCAGTTTTGGTTTCTAGAGAGATCCAAATTAAGTGTAAGCATCCAAGACCACGAGGGGGACGTCTCCGAGGCTCCCGACTCCTCACTCACCGAGTATCCAAGCAACAAGGGTGGTTTGTGCTCGTTGTTGAGGTTTTTCAGGGTATTGAAGGCTTCTAGGCCAGCTATGAGGAGTTTTCATGACTCCCGAAGCCCGACACGGAGAGTGTTGATCACTCTGGAGAGGTCATTTGGGTGGAAAGTAGATGGAACATGTCGTCAATGGTCATCGCAAAGATCAGGAAGCCCGCTCCTGAACAGCACGAAGTCACAAATGAGTCACTGCGTGACGAATGTGATAAGCACTCCCAATAAGGCAATGTTTGGCTCTGACAAACAAGTTTCTCGACGCGCGGATTCCAGTCGGTTATGCAAACGGCTGTAGCGCTTCACCGTCACCGTTCCATCACTATTGGCGCCAAGATCGGTCACCCTGCCAGCTGGATTCGCCGTGCATATATATCCCTCGGTGCGTCCTGCGCGTATTTTACCTTCGGCTTTCTCCAATTCAACCTGTGGATTGTCCTCCCCGACTACCAGCAGGCCACTTTATCCATCCGTGTGTCCTTCACAAGTTGTCATGGACATTGGATCAATGTGCGTTCTCGTCTCGTCTCGACGTGCAGCGATATATGCTAATTGGGGTTCAGATTCGGACCCCTCGTTATCGGCGCGCTGCTGAACCTGATCCTCTACGGGTTCATGTTCATGCAATGTTATATCTATGTCACGACATACCAGACGTGAGAGGTATTGTTCTTCTAGTCAGCAGCTTCCTGACGCCATTCAGTGACTCCCTATGGCTGAAAGCGTTTGTATGCCATTCTTCCGCTTCCTACCTTGTGCCGGCCAGTGACCTTGACTTAGGTTCTGTACTTATTCATCGCTGACACCGTCGACACCGCGTTCACCGCGGCCATTATCTACGACTACCTCGTCACCCACTTCGGAGAGTTGAATTATTTGGCTCGCGCGACTTGGAGTACGTCGTCCCCATGTCAAATCGTCTACCCACATTTTGATCGCGCTACTCGTTCCAGTCTTCTGCACAGGTGCGCGTTTCATTTCCACAACGAAATCACACGAAGAAACTGACAGCGAATCCTCCAAGATCCTGCACTGACAGTGGGTTCCATCGCGTTGATGGCATGCATCCGAGTCGGCTGATTAACAAGGTGGTGACAGGGCATTATCTCCTGCTCCGTGCAATTGTTCTTTGCCTACAGAGTCAAGCGCCTAACGGGTTACTCTTGGGCAGCTCTACTTATATGCTGTCTCGCCATTTCCTCATGCTGTATGTCGCGGTTCGCACGACCGTACGTTATTCGGTATGCTCATCTCGATTTGATATAGGTGGCGCGCTAGGGTCGGCCATCGCGGTCAACTGGTGGCATGAGTTTTCTCAGTTCCAAGAATTCAAAGTTGTCGTCATTATCTGGCTGGTGTGCGCTGTGACCGCGGACATTGTGATCACATCTATCCTGGTGACATATCTGGTGCGTTCCATACACTACATCCTCATTAGGGACATCTGGCGGCTGAAGTTGTAATTCACTTGTGTTAGAGGCAAAAGCGATCGGGCTACGGCGCCGCCGACGATATTATCGACCGTATTGTGCGAAGTAAGCAGCGTTTTGCATGATAGTTTCGACTCGAGCTCATTTTGTGGTTAGTGACGGTTCAAACTGGCCTGATCACGGCAGTCGTTGCCCTCATCGATGTCATTCTATTCCTTGCTAGTGTAAGTCACCTTGTCTACGCCATTCTCACCAGTCTCACGAACACTGCTACGCAGACATCCAGCATGTACGTGCCGGCACGCCTTGCGTCAAGGAGTCTCTTATCTGAGCTGTATACTTCTAGGCATATTCTTTTCAACTTTCCGCTGTCAAAACTGTACACAAACAGTTTAATGTCGAACTTGAACGCTCGTGGTGGTTGGGAGAGGGGATCCTCTCGGTCGAGGAGTGCGACTGCCCCCGAATCGCGCAACCGTCCATCCGTAACCATCAATCGTCACATATCTGTACGTGCACTGGCCAGTAGACGTAGCATTGCTGCATATTTATCCATTCTTCAGCAGCCAAATCAGGTGCGCTTCAGCAAAGACGGTGCTTCAGTATGTCCCTCGCGACCCTTCTCTGTCCGTGTCTTGACTTACTCTGCCGTGTGTCCCGCAGGATGATCCGCGCTACTGTGAGCCGTATGCAGGTGATGTGCAGATGGACGTAATGCGAGGGTCTGGTTTCGACGAGATGCATCACCATCCTGGCGTAGGAGATTCCTACAAACGGGGCGACTTTGTGGTTTGATTTCTCCTCGTTTCCTCACTCGCTACGCTCGTTTGTAAGCACATCGCTTTGATTTAAGAACCTTCTTGATACCTGTACTTAGTGACTGTAAATCAACTGAGCGTACTTGTGCGATGAGCCAGGAGGAGCCTAGTTACGGCATCTTCCGACGCGGACGAGACTCAGCGCGGCACCGACTCGCACCTCTTCCCCCTTACAGCGTCCGCTTCTTCAGCCAGTCCCTGTCCTCTCGACCCACGGTGTCTCATAATTCTACGAGAGGGACATCTGCTTCCTGTGCATAGACTGCCGATGTGCGCTTTTAAACACGGACCCATTTCAATTGACCGCAAGCCAAAAGTATGACTGCATCGCGGATGTCGCTTCGGTTCCTTGTCGCGCCTGCTGAGCTGACTCGTCTTTTCGCCTTTCTAGCTAACCGGTCTAGCAGTGTTAATGGCTGCCGCGTCTTTGAGAACTCTGGGGCGAGCGTGTTGATCAGTAGAAAGTGAGTGGTCATCGTGCTCTTTGGGGGTGCAAGGCTAACGCGCCATCCAGCATCGACGGTGTAGAGGCAACCGAGAATCTATTCTCCGCGACAATCCTGATCGGTCCCGTCATAGACTGAAACTTCGTAACGACCGCCCCACCTGGCCTTCATAGTCGTTCCATTATATACTTGCGGGGGAAGGCGATCGGGTGGTTCGACGTTTATCGGTGTGTATCTTTCTTCTTTTGTAGTCGTTCCACCCGCTGATATGTAAATCCAGACTTCATGGTGCACACGCACGGGATGAAGGATAACTACGATCGATGGGTGCGAGTGACTGGTGACCCAGGATGGTCATGGAATACTCTCCAACCGTACATTCGCAAGGTGAGCCGAAGGTCGATGTCTTGTGGCACTTGGCTGACGGATCGTATGAATGAAGTCTATTGTCCCGTTCGACAGACAACCACGATACGACTGGCCAATACATCCTACTCTTACACGAGACCTCTTCCCTCCGGCCGTGTCTCCTCCTGGGTTCTCCCTCCCTCCCTCCCTCCTAATTTGTGTCTTGTCGCTGCAATGAAGGAAATCGGAGAGTTCGACCAAGACATCAACCCTGGAGATCCCCTTGGCGTGGTGCGTGTTAAAACGCCCGAGTTTTATAGCCCGTCAAGCTAACGTACTATATGTGAAGGTTGGACGCAATGTGCGATCAAGCATCGTGCGCGTGCAAGTGGATTTACGTCAAGCCCGCGATGTTACAGTCCAACTTCGACGTGCTCCTGAATATTCAAGTCCCCAAGGTCGTACAGACAGGCCCCCAGTACGCCGTACGGCACTCGCATCTTCCTCGGCGCAAATCTCGTACTGTACGTTGATACCTAAAGCAACAAAACGACATCTGACTGGGTGGTGTCTTTTTCACTGGCACAGAACTTCAGAGTAGAAGCCAACCTCAAGGTGATACTGTCCGTCGGCGCCGTCCAAACGCCCCGTCTCCTTTTCTCGAGCAGCGGCGACAGGGACCAGCTAAACAAGTTCGACATCACGACCATCGTGCACAACAAGGCCGTCGGACAGAACCTCCAGGATCTCTACACGCCGAATTTGACCATACTCTCGACCACATACCTCATGGTTCCGCCTTGTGTGTGGGCTAGCCAGGCAATATCGAAAGTTGCACCAAGCCGTCTTACACTGGAGCACTTCCCGCGGATGGGTTGAAAAAGAGTGCGGACATCCAAGACGAGGATCCTGATTCGACTCTCACCGTTAGTCGTTCTCGCCTTGCCTTGCGGCAAGCTCATGTGTATCTGAACGTCGAACCTGTTTTACAGGGTGGGTTCTTTCTCGATGTCTGCGCCCACTCTGCAAACTACTTCAGCCTTTTCACGAACGTCGTCTCTCACAAGTCCCGTACGTTCTATTTTGTAGATGCTGTATCTGAGCTTTGCTGACGATGCTCCCGTAGGCGGCGCTATCAGACCTCTTCGATACTCGACATTTTCATCGTGCGGCAGACCGTCAAGGCGACGTCGAAGCTCAGGGAGGTGGAGGCCTCCAACGGGTTCGTCTTTACTTTCCCCAGCGTTTTCGCCATGGCTGGAGATCAGGTGGAGTTCTCAACCCGGACCTCGTCCAGTAGGACAGGCCTTCGCCTCGCCTTTACTATGATTGAAATTTCTTCTCGGGACTATACATACTTATACCAATGAGGATTTAGCAATCATTCCCATATCACAGTCGCGCTCGCGGTCCCTTCCCGGGCAGCCACAACGACTTTGGTGCGATAATAAAGACGACCGAAGCTCTGATTCGTTAGATTGAGGCTTGGTAGTTGTATGTAGTTTAGAAGAACGTGGTACAGTGCGCTCGTGCGCACTAAAATCGGGCGCACCAAAAGGTGTTTAACTAGTTCTCGTCAAGCAAACGATAACAGTCTTCCCGCCATTTCTGCACGAAATCGTGTCTCTCCCTTTCATCCTCGTCATCCCCACTAACCCCATCGCCTTGTGAGCAGAATCTCAGGAACCGTATAGACTTGTCATCGGACCATGCAGAGGGGGAACGTGGGCGATCAGGTCCGTGGTCGGGGTATAGTGAGAAGAGACCTTGCTGAAGCTGGTCGGCGCCGTCCCAAAGTGACGCCATGCGAAATGCTTGACGTTGAACTGCGTATAAGAGCAATGCAGCCTTCATGTTACACATGAAGGGAAGATCAGTCGACGCATGCGACGATCCAGCCAGCCCTGGGAAGGGGATGGTGTCCACAACGCAAGAGAGGCAGGAGATATGGGCGCTTCCGTCTTCATGTCCCTCGCATTGACATTCCGTTTCAAGAAAAGGGATGTGGGCAACGATGGTGATGGAGTGATAGTCGTAGCAGAGGCCGAATATCATGAACCACGGTGGAAATGATGTCGTGCCTTGACGTCGACGCAGAGAAGCTCCAGTGGGAGCATCGTCCTTTGGATCGGAGCGGGTGATCCAGTTCAAAACGTGAGCGATGAGGTTTGGCCAGATAAGGTGCTGAAGCCGCTTGAGGTCGTGGGATACAGGAGGAACAGTCGGCAGTTCCTCTCGATGAGACCTTGGTACTCCTACGACGAGGGCAGGATGAAGGAGGTCCACAGTTTGGGCACTGTCGGAAAGGGCAAACTCCCCTTGCCCCAATCCCTCCGTGCCTCCAAGAAGGGTTGGATAGGATATGACAGTATTTCTCCTGCTTGAAGGATGAACAATCGTACAATTCTCTACAGGAGTCTACGTACCTGTGTACAAAGCAGCCGCTCAAGGAAATAAATGAACCAGCTATAACGGACTCGATGGCATTCGGGTCTCCAGAGTACATGGCAGTCTGATAGAACGGGGAAAGGGACAGTACGGAGTCCACACATAATGCGTCCTCAGGACACTCCGCTCTTCGAATAAGATCGTCGATACAGAAAGACAAGGGCCTGTGAAGCAAAAAATCGGGTTTGAAGGAGTCGGCATCGTCGTGCTGAGCTATCACTTCATCTTCGGACAAGAACCTGATATTATTACGAATGGAATCGATCTGTGGAGACCAGGCGTCCATGTAAATGTTGAGTCTTTCTCGTTCATTTGGGTACGTCGAGGACTTGACGACGCCTCAGCTGAGAGTACATAATGCCTGAATGGAGCAGGGACTTACTAGAGTCCAACGCTCCGGAATTTCGATGGGACAGCGGTTCCACCCAGCACGAAACTCATCTAATGACTGCAGCTGATGTTTGCACTTGCTGGTTGCATGCGACGATATGCTAGTATGGAGATCTATGGTCCACTGGCAGCCGTAACATGCATTGCTACTGTGTAAACTGGGCTGAAGAATTTTGGAGCGGGGCGTACCGACGTTGAACCCTGATGAAATAGGCTCTTAAGGAAGGTGGAAGGGTCATTCGCCTCCATGTCTATGAACCGAACGTCGAGTATGATATATGAGTTATATGAGTGAGTGCGAAGACTGTCCGGATTTTGCACGTGACCATTGGTGACAACAGACGGCAGACCCAATCCTCCCGTGCTGTCTACTTACTACTAACACTCTGCCAGTGAACTTTGGTTCATCATTCCACTCTTCAACGGCACAATAGCTCAGACAGTATCCGGGCGACCCGCCACGGCGCCAGAATCATTGAATCTCACGCAGAAATCTAGTCAACCGGTGAGTTTTTGTCGATGTTAGTAGTGTTTCACTTTTCAGTTACATGACCCGGTTGTGATTAATGATTCGCGAAACTAGCACACTCTATGGCATGATGGCATCGACGCAAAGGTTGTCTTGCAATAAAATAGACATTTTATGCTCTTTAACACATGTATAGCTCAGCTTCATGGCTCGAATCATATGCAGCACACCCGATCCTGCCCATCCAAATCGCCGGCTCGACAAGCCAGTAAGTCTTGTCTATTTACTCCCGGTTTGAACGCATATTCCATAGTGCTCATGAAATAATCATTGGATTCGAAGAGCTCTTTGGGACGGACCTCACAGATGGGCCTTGTTACAAAACATCATAGGTCGACGACCAACCTGGAAACTAGGCCCTTCCACAGTCTCGGTCATGGCTAGGTTACAAACACCTCTTGTGAACAGAATTGAACCGGAGCCTCTGGCCGTACCCGAGGATTGGAAGGTGCGCCAATTCACTCACTGGCAGCGCATCTAGGCTTGCCACCTGATCAATGATCACTCGGTTTTTAGACATCTTCCTGTGGGGTTCTTCAAACTCTTCGTCGCTATTGGGAATACATCGAAAGGTACCATGGTCCAGAATACTCTGTCGTTTATACACCACGGGCCTACTTCTCGGACGTTCCCTATCCTTCTGAAAACGTGACTTTACACGAAATCAAGGACGAGCAGGGGAGGATCGCGCCAGGTAGCGTTGAGTACACTATGCTCAAAATTCTACAGATACCAGATATGAGAACCCGAACCACGAGGCCGAATCCTGACCAGACTTTTGAGGTCTTCCTACCAACGGTAGTGTCACAGATCCCAGGATGTATCGGAATGAGGTGATATAACAACAAGAAGATACACGACATTTACTGATTTATTGATTTGTCTAGACATGAGACCGTGTATTTTCCATCGTATTCCATCGACCACGGCACATCCTCCTGTCCTAGTGTCGCATGTCGCCCCTCCTTCGAGAATCTTCCCAGTAACCTGCCGGATGGTTTCCCCCCGATTCTATTTGCGGCAAATCCAGTCAAAGAGCTAATTATGATCACCGGCAACACGGGCGAATCTTACGGCCATAGAATAAATCTCAGGCATCCTCTTCCAGATAGGCGGGATGGAATTTTGGAGCTCGCAAAACTTGTCCAACCGACACTTCAGCTTTTTGTGATGGATTTGACCGCACGATTCCAGATCGAGGAGGGACAATGGCGGCCTGAATGGAATGTTCGTCTGCCGTCTGTTGATGAATCATTCGTAGATTGACTTTTCTCTCAGCCTCTTCTTCCTGGCGCCCAGGCGAAAGAGATGCCTCGTATTCCGGAGAAGTACTTCGTCTATGGCATGAACTACGACGACGCACGCTACATCGTATACGGGTTCTTCCCGCGATACACGATATCGATGAGCGGCCGAGTCGAGTGGTCCTTCTGCTGCTTTGAGGCGATGCGTGAATTGCGACCTCCATTCGCGTCTATACAAGCTCCTATGGACCTCGCCAGAGTACTCCTAGTCATTCAGCGGCATACAGCTGAATTAGCTCAAATTATTCGTGGCTTTATTTCACCGGCATGGACGGGGTAAATAATGAACACTGTCTATCTATCTATCTTGTTCGTAACATTGGATGGATTTTAGAGGTTACGCACATCTGCCGCCAGTGGTGAGAGGTACGAAGCTTACCATTCGTGCTTAGCAGAAATTGTGTCAGTCGATTGTCATCCACCATCGACTGAAATGATGATGATCTCCGAAGCCTTTCCAAGAGACTCGCTAAGCTCACGGGTGTGAACAAGTTGAGCACAATATACGATCAAGAATGCCGTGTACTCGAGTCGACATACCTTGTCCATTCGTACGTCTTCGGTTTGACTACCGCCACCGCTGACACGCTGACGTGCAAACACAGACGATCGACGTGGCCTGATAGAAAGGGTGGCCGCTCGCAAGTATGTGCACTTCACTGGACGCTTATTCAAAGCAGTGGCACACAAGATAATGATTACGATACAAAAATACATTTGACTAGTTTTCATTGAGCAAACGATAACACTCCTGTCGCCACTTCTCCACTAAATCACCCCCACCTTCCGGGTTGGCTTTATTCTCAGCATCACCACCACTTTCCTCCCCGGATTGCACGAAGCAGAACGATTCCAAGGATTCGTCGTCAGAAGTAGAACACGCAGAAGGGGACCGCGGACGTTCAGGTCCGTCGTCTGGATAGGACGAGAAAGGGCCGTTATGAGGTGACCAGTTGGCGTCATCCCAGAGCAATGCCATGCGAAAAGCTTGACGTTGAACTGCGTACAAAAGTAAAGCAACCTTCATGTTATCCACAAAGGGTATTTCAGATGATGCGTGCGACGATCCAGAAAGTCCTGGGAAGGGAACGGAATCCACAACACACGAGAGAGAGGAGATATGGGCGGGTCCATCCTCACGCCCCTCGCATTGGCATTTCGATTCAAGGAAAGGGATATGGGCAACGAGGGTGATAGATTTATCGTCGTAGCTGAGTCCGAATAACATAAACCACGGTGGAAATGTTGCACCTGGAGGTGAAGTAGCTCCTGAGGGAGGACCGTCGCTTTGATCAGGATGTAAGATCCAATGCAGAGCGTGAGCGATAAGGTTTGGTTGGACCAAGTCGCAGAGCCGCTCAAGTCCTTGAGCTGCAGGAGCAGCCACCGGTGGTTCCTCTGAACATGGTCCCGGTATCCCCACGACGAGGGCAGGATGGTGGAAGTTTACAGTCTGGGCACAGGAGAGGGCGAATTCTCCGACAGTAGTTCCTGCGTACCTCCAAGGATGGTTGGATAGGACATGGCGGTGCGTCTGTTTTCAATGAATGAATAGATATGCATATTCCATGAATACATCTACGTACCTGTGTACGACGCCACCAGTGAATGAAAGAAACGCGCCGATTAAAACGGACTCGATGATACTCGAGTCGCCCGAGTACATGACAGTCTGATAGAAAGGGAAAAGGGACAGAACGGGGTCTACGATGAGAGCATCCTCTATGTCTTCCGCTCTTGGAGATATGTAGTCAATAGCAAAAGATAACGGCCGATGAAGGAGAAAGTCGGGTTTAAAGGAATGGATGTTGTCGTGTCGTGCCATAACTTCATCCTCAGGCAGCAAGGCAACATCATCGCGGATTGCGTCAAGTAGTGGGGAAAGTGCGCTGATGGTGGCTCTTTCGCGTGCCATTGGGTATGTCAAGTCCTTAAAGTCGCCGTCTCAGTGAGTCACCAGCCTGCTGAACAGGTATGAGGCTTACTATCCAGCTCTCAGGGATTTCAAAAGGACGAAGAGTCCATCCGGTGCGGAAACCCTCCAAAAATTTCAGCTGATGCTGACAGCTTTTGACCGCAGGTGTAGGTATGGTTTGGGGGCGTGTAGCCCAGTACCGTGCACTGTCGACGCTGCGTGAATTGAAGGAATCCCTGCAAAGTCATGGGATGTACGCACCTTGATCCCTGAAGACATATATGGATTCCACTTCCACGGAGATTCTTCTCGACCGACTCCTCACCATTGCATACGGGAATACCGAGCGGAGCAGAGTAGCCTGAGAGAGATGAAATCGGCATTCAAGTTGATGGGCAGCCGACCGGGACGGTAACTTAGAGTTATTGACCCGGACCATAGGCATCACGTGTTAGTAGGCGCGACCAACTGAGAACTTTGAACTCCAGTCCGGCTTTCGAAATTCGCATATCGTCTATAATGGCCCAAGCCCCATCTGGAGAACCTGAAACAATGAAGGAAGGAGAGGCGGGTATACAGAAACATGGCAAACAAGTGAGCCTTTATCGACTCGTTTTGTGCTCGACTCGTCTCATTGGTGCTCATCATGATCTTGAACTTGAGTCTGAACGCAATCTGGCGTTGCCGAGGTTGGGGTCGTGAAGTACTTCTATGGACCTCAACGAGCTCACCAAAAATTTACAGATACAACTCAGCTATGTGGCTCGACTCTTACGCCGTGCATCCGATTCTACCTATCCAACACGAGTGTGCAACCAGCGAGTGAGTTCATTGAGTTCCCAAGTCTTTCTCCGTCCATCACTCCTGATGGTCAACTCTCATGCGGCCATAGCGTCCTTTGCAATGGACCTCACAGATGGGCCTTGCTATACAATCTCACGGGTCAGGGAATCACTTGGCAGCTGGGCCCAAGTGTACTTTCAATTCTGTCTAGACTTTTAGAGCCTCTCGTGGACAAGAATTATCCGGCAGCTCTAGCCGTTCCCGAGGATTGGGAGGTGGGTCGATACACTCAGCTTACCTTCGTCTTTCGCTCAGTCTTTTGCTCTCTCAGATGTCCTCCTGTGAGGTCTTCCAGGCTCTCCGTGTCTATTGGGAACACATTCAAAAAACCCTCGGCCCCAAATATCCAGTCGTCACGTATACTCCTAGATCGCATTTCTCGAGCATTCCATATCCTCAAGCAAATGTAACTCTACACGAGATCAGGGACGAAGAGGGCAAGATTTCGCCGAGAAGCGTCGAATACACGATGCTTAAAATCCTACAGACACCCGATATGCGAACCCGGACGTCATCACCGACTCCGGACCTTACCTTCGAGTCCTTCCTTCCAGGAATCGCCGCACAAATACCTGGATGCACCGCTATGATGTAATGCCTTTCAAACATCAGGATACACCTTTACACTAACAAGGCTTGTAGAGATGCGACCATACCTTTCCCCTCGTATTCAGTCGACTACGGCACGTCTTCCCGTCCTCGCGTGGCATGCTGTCCGTCCTCTGCAAATCTTCCCAATAACCTTCCAGACGGCTTCTCGCCGATCATATTTGCAGCGAATCCGGTGAAAGAGCTTGTTATGATCTCCGGCCTAACTGGCGAATCTTATGGCTATCTCCCTGATCCTACGAGACATCCTCTTCCCGATAGGCGGGACGGTATTTTGGAACTTGCGAAGCTGTTTCAACCGACACTACAACTTTTCGTGATGGATCTGACCGCACGGTTCCAGATTGAAGAGGGCAAGTGGAGGCCCGAGTGGAACGTACGTTTATTGCTCGTCGATGATTACGCAGAAGTTAATCATAACCATAGCCTCTTCGTCCTGGCATCCGCGAGATTGAACTGCCTCGCGTCCCGGAGAAGTATTTTGTCTATGGTATGAACTATGACGACGCAAGCTACAGTGTGTATGGGTTTTTCCCGCGATATACGGTGTCAAACAGCGGCCGGGTCGAGTGGTCGTTCTGCTGCTATGAGGTCACAGGCGAAAGTGGGTCTCCATTCGCATCTATGCAAGGTCCAATGGACCTTGTTAATATACTCCTCGTCATCCAGCGGCATGTACTTGAACTAGCGCATGTGGTTCGCGGCCTATCTTTACCTCCTTTGTCTTAACGTGCGGCGGGGTTGGCTTTTAGATGCCCAGGCATTGGTAGTACTCTCGAATCGAATTCGACTGACAGTTCACTGACGCGTACTGACGCGTTACACGTCGACGTACGATCGAAGGCGACTGAGCATATGGGGACTCTCTCCGTCGCCTATGTCAGGTAGTCACTAGTCACTAGTCGGCTAGTCATACATTCTTCAAGCTTCAAGCTTCATTCTTGCATCCAAAGTTTGAAATTTGAACGTGTGGCTGGCTCCCAGATACTTGCTGTTGGCTTCGTGGTGGAATGCCATTGCCACCCAGCGTGAAGACAAGAAAGCAAATTACATTGCAGGCGGGGACCCATTAGGACTTGTACATGCGAGTAGGAAAGCGGACGTAACAGAAAGGGGGGAGAGTGGATTACAATCGAGTGACGGCACATGCCAAAATCAAGACATGTTCTCCCGCTCGCCCTCTACCGACACGAAGGTCAGAGGCGCGGTGCGGTAACCGGTTTTGTACTGTTGGCTGGTCTTCTGTTTCTTGTTCTTCTTCACCGGCGCTGTTACCACATCCACCTCGACGCTCGTGCCGTCCTCGACTTCGACTTCATTGTGGCTGCGCTTGGTCCCGGAGCCAGCAGAAGCGACAGCAGGACAGGTCTCTGAAGCGGCGGAAGAGGTCGCAGTGGCAAGAGATTTGAGGTATCGCATGTTGTCTGGGCGGAGGTTAGTTTGCGTGAGGAAGCTGGTCCTCCGCCTTGTCGTTCTCCGGCCACTGTTCGCGAGTAGTGAGGTTGTCTTTGAAGATTTTCTCGATGGCTTTTGAATTCGACTGTGAGGGTCTCCGCCTTGACCAACGCTGTCCGTTCATCAGCACTCAAATACGCGCGATCTTCACCGCAAATGAGGTAGAGCGGCCGGAACAGGTCGCGCAAAGCTTCCAAGATATTCTTGAGCGGGATGGGAAGGTCGGACTCCCTGACTTCTTTCTTTACGAACTTGCGTGAATGAAAGAAGGCCAACTTTCCGTCGCCACCCTTCTTGCTGACATCCACGTCGTCAAATATCCTGTGCACGAGCTCTTGCAATCTGAGCCCTTTAACACATGTTGGACGATAGCGGAGGACATTGTAGAGCAGCACCCAAAGGAAGGACTCGAAGTCGTCTCGAGGTTCTTGATTCTTTCTGAGCCTCACAAGTAGGGCGACGGACATAGACTGCCATGTTACCTATTCAAGACACGTTAACTCGACCTCTTCCCACCTGCATTGCGAGAACATACTATTCTCCATGTGCGGACGCTCGATGGCAGGTTCGTGTCTCTGTACGTGACCGGGAGGTCCCAGTCTACAAGGGCACATCCACCAGTGACGTTCAGAAGGTGAGTTTGCCTTGTGTTAGAATCGTGGTCGATAGAAGCGCGGCGAAACGGTTCGCAGGAATTTTCGCGATGCTAGACGATGCCAATCGAGCTATGTGAGAAGTCGGCGAGACAAACCTAATGCCAGAACTTACGAGGGGCTCGCATGTCACTGCGTCATTTGAAGGATCTGATGGGGGAAGTCAGCGATAGAGACCATACACGCGGGAAACTCTGTTACGATGCGTCATTCCTTTGCGATTTCTATCAATTCTCCTCGGAACACGAACCACATCCGGAACGCACTCGGGGTGTCTCTCCAGTGGGGAAGACCTTGACACTAGCACCCTGGGTCTGGTTGTCACACTGTCGTTGTACCTGTGCATGTTTTCATCGGAGGGGACATGAGAAGAGCGAGAGCGGCCCTGGGAAGCATTGGCTCGATCCTGGAAATTGAACGACGGCAATCGGGTAAAAACTGACTCAACAACGAAGACAACACCTGGAATACGCGACAACGCACTTTTCGCGTATGCGAGCTTGGACTGGATTCTTCAAGTACTTCAATCCTAGGTGGGGTATTTACGCGATGACTTGTCTGGGGAGCTGACAGAGGCCAGGACATGGTGATGAAGGCGGATGAAGGAACAGTTTTGAACGCGCGAAAGTTGATCTGCTCGATGTCACGTGATACATAGTTTCATCTACCTGACACCGGCGACGGAGTGTTCACGTTCAGTACGTTCAGTGCTTGGCTCCCAGATGATTGCTGTTCGTACCAACTCGATTCGGTGCAATGCCATTGCCACCCAGTGTAAAGAGAAGAACGCAAATTACATTACAGGCGGGACAGTCCATTACTTGTAGCTTACATGAAATCAGGAGAGCGTTCTACGGGGCAGTGAGGCATAAACCAATAGATGGACGTAACAAAGAGGGGGGAAAGTGGATAACAGTCGAGCAACGACACATGCCAAAATCAAAACATGCTCTCCCCCTCCTCTATCGATACCAGGGTCGGAGGCGCAGAGCGGGAACCGGTATCATGCTGTTGGCCGATCTTCTGTTTCTTGCTCTTCTTCGTCGGCGCTGGGACTACATCCACCTCGACGTTCGTGCCGTCCTCGACTTCGACTTCGTCGCGGCCGCGCTTGGTCCCGGAGCCCACAGAGGTCTCGGAAGCGACGGAAGAGATCGCAGTGGCAAAGGATTGGCGGTGTCGTTGGTTGTCTGTCAGCGGAAGCCGGTTTGCTTGAGGAAGCTGGTCCTCCGCCTTGTCGTTCGAAAACCATCCGGGAAGGGCGAGGTTGTCCTCGAAGATCTTCTCGATGGCTTCGGAGTTCGAGGTGAGTTCGTTGGCTTTGTTAAGCAGGTCTCGTTCGGTAGACGAGAGGCGGTGAAGAGGTGCGGCAAAGTAAAGTGGCTTGAACAGGGCGCGCAAGTCTTCCAAAATGTTCTTCAGCGGGTTGGGAAGATCGGAATTCTCGACATCCGTATACTCGAAGTTGCGGGCATCAAAGAATTGCAATTTGCCTTTGCCGCCTTTCTTGCCTGGGCTCACTCCGTCAAAAGTGTCGTATACGAGGACTTGGAGATCGGGTCCTTTTACGGAGGTTGGGCGGTAGCGGAGCACGTTATAGAGCAGCGCCCAAAGGAAGGACTCGAAGTCGTCTCGAGGTTGTTGATTCTTCCTTCGCCTCAAAAGTAGGGCCGCTGACATAAATTGCCATGTTCCCTGGATTAAGGAATCGTGAGCGTTGTGAAGACCTGAGACAGGATACCAGGGTACATACCGTTCTCCATGTCCGACGAGCCCACAGCTCAGAGAGCGTGTTGCGCGAAAGGTCCCAATCGATCAGAATGGGTCCCCACGGAGTGAACAGGATGTTGCCGCAGCTTATGTCCCGGTGAAGATACTTCGCGATCTCCAAGGCAAGTCTATGCGCTGCAGAGAAGTCGAATCAGTGGGCAGGCCTCGCATAACAACAGACAAACAGAAACTGACCTATGATCGCACAGTGTATCGCATTGCAAAGATCCCAGGTCGAGTCGAAAGACGTGATCGGCTTCCCGATATACGACAGCACGATACGATAGTGCACATGGTGGATGATCTTCGTGACAGGGTCACCCTCCGGAGTGGGGACAGTGGTGGGTCCGCAGATCCATGGGTGCTCTTTAGTCTGTGTTGCAAAGTCCGGCGTGCGCGTTGCCTGCCTCTGGTCACCGCTCCAGACGTCGCCGGCACACGTCACCGGCGAGATGTTCTTGACTCCGGCTCTCCAGAGAGCATCATAGGTGTCGCCCTCTTTCTCGATGCCCTCCTCCGCGATCCGCCACGAGTCCTTGAGAAATACCGGCTTGCCGAAGTTTCGCCCGTTCGGCCCCGGTTCCAAGAGCTCGACACCGTAGTAGCCCGACGTTGCCCTGCCCGTGAGAGAGTCCGAACAGAACTGGTGGCGGGTGGTGATGAACGTGTGCGGCGTCGACGGCTTCTCGTCTTTGAGTTCGCAACCGCCACTCTCGGAGGCGCTGTCGTCCGCGTTCTCATTCTCGACGAAGGGGCGCTTCCTGTCCTCAAAGACTTGCACCTTCCACATCTGCGCGTTCTCGCGGGGCGGCGTCATGAACCCATGGTTTTTCGGGATCCGAGTCCACTCCTTCAGCGCCGTCCGTGCGCCTTTCGCCTCATCCTCAGAGGCCACGGTGACCGTGGGATCGAGGCCCAGGTCCTCTCTGGAGGCGTGGTGCATCCGCCAGAGGAACTCCGTCACGTATTCGGTGTCCACCATGTCAAACAGCTCCGAGATGATGCCACCGCTGCGGTCCCAACGGATGAAGCGCGCCTTGCAATCGCCCAAGAAGATGATCGAGAGACAGAATACGCGTGGTTGGGATCGGAAGACTTGCATCGCGTATGAGATGAACTGGCCTTTGGCTGCAAGGCCTTCTTGTCTCCTTTGACTGTCGAATGGGTGGCTCGCTTTCGCTTCGGCGCTGGCTCCAGCAGGAGGGTCGACCACAATGTCGTAACCGATTGGCTTGCGGTCGCAGAGAGAGATGATCGTGTCCCAGTTCGGTGACGCTGGCGGCTCGGGGTCGCCTGGCGTGATCTTGTAGATACTGATGTCGGGCGCCCGTCTTTCCGCCGAGCCGTAGCCTGCGGAGCGATGGTTGTGACTGTCGACGATAGCAACGGAGGAGAACGCGCCGCTGTCTCTGTGGGCGGCTTTGGCTTCGTTGAAAGTGTTCACCTAGCGGCAAGGTCAGAAGGCTCGTCGAGATTGAAGTCGAAAACATGGCACGCACCAATGCTTCCTCCGACGCGGTTGACGCGACGGTCCATGGAATATTGATATCCTCTGGTCGAATTATATCGCATGGAAGGAACTCGTCGAGAAAGGTCTGAGCGGGAACGGGACCTGTGATTTGATTCTCCATGGACCATATGCATGTCTTGCCAGAGCTCGCGATCTCGACTGAGCCGCGCCCGGCGCGTCGAAATCGTTTCTCACGGCTCTCCTTTCGTCCACCATCATCCTTGCCATCTCCCGTTCTGGTTTTGTTCTTCGCCATCTCAGCATACCCACATATCGATCTATGTCTCCTCAATTCGTCATTTCAGCTTGATGGTGAACAAACCGCGCGCTCCCGTCCCCGCGTGGTTGATCTTTCTGCAACCACCAGCTTCAAGTAAGTCAATTTCAGTCTTCACTCGGTGACAACTCGGAGCGATGTGACGGTGAGGGATGGTCCAGGTCGGATGGCGGGTGGGGGATATAGACTGGATTTGGAGACGAGGGCATGCGCTGTGCGGATATTTGCCATCCGCCTCCTCCCCGAAGCCGAGATGGGCGAAAGCTTTGGTGAGTATCTTCCCCTATTCACTTCTCTCTTCTTCTACGGTTCACTAATGCCTACCTTGTTGCTCAGGCATGACCGAACTTCCGTGCTCGCCCTTATGGTCAGCAATCCTGTCTATTTTCGCACGTACTTCGCCCGCTGATCACTAGTATATAGTCCCCTCACGCAGAAGATTGGCATCCCAGGCAGTGCAGCCCAGCTCCTCCCCAAGTGCGTCGCTAAGATCCTCAAGTCTGATGGGACGCTCGCGAAGACCGCGAGCTTGTGCTCTGGACCCCGTCCGCGGCACTAGGGTACCATAACAATCCTCAGGCGTACGTTCCGTTCGTTTGTTTCTCGGGGTAGGAAGAAGCTCATAGGCTTACGACGTAGGACGAAGGAATCATTTGTCAGGTAGGTCTACTTTTTTGAGGATCGACCAGAGGCTGACAATTGTGTATGTATATTTAGGTGGGTACGTACGGGCGACGAGGTCGGTGTCGACGCTGAGGGCAATCTTTACGTCCTCGATCGCATCAAGGTCTGTCCTCGCTCTATCCTCCCCTTTCTTCCTTCCTCTGTCGCCCGCTTTCTCGTCCAATTCTCATCCTTCTTTTCTCTGTTTTTCCCTTTCACCCACCCTTTCATCCACCCACGCTGACCTCAGGAACTGATCAAGGTATGCGGGTTTCAAGTCGCGCCGCGCCCGTCCGTCGCCGACGCGTGCGTCGTCGGCCTGCTGGACGACTACTCAGAGGAGGCGCCCCGCCCGTTCAAGCTCGAGGCGGCTGCCTGTGTGCGAGTGGAGAACAGGGAGGGGAAAAGGTTGATGGCGGAGATCGTGAAGGTAGGCCTCGCAGCGTGTTTTTCCGCGTGAGGACGCATACTCATAAGGTTTGGCCATGCAATAGTTCGTCGCGGACGACAAGGTGGTGTACAAGCGCCTCGCGGGCGGGGTTGAGTTCGTGGACGAGATTCCGAAGACGCCCAGCGGGAAGCTACTGAGACGGCATTTGCGTGATGCGGCGAGGGCACAGTTGAAGGCGGAGGAGGCGAGGGGCGTGCTCAAGGCGCGTCTTTGATTATGACGACGGGGGTGTATTGGTAGTGTTCCGTAGCGATCCATATCGTTTTACATATACCTGGGCATGTCTCATCCCCGTCCGTGGAACCGCAAATGGTTGGGTCGTGTTGGAGTATATGCGCATCGAATCAGCGTGCGGATTGAGCGGATTGAAGATATATAATGTGTCGACGCGCGATTGCTGGACTGAAGAATGCAATAAGTACCACCGAAGTAAGTACTACAAAGTCGTGGCAAATTGCATTCCAATGGACAAGAAAATCCATATATAATTTGTGGACATGAGACTGCGGTACAAAGTAGGAGTATGTACGGCCTAAACTGAAAGACGACCATAACGGAGAAGGAGAAATGTCGTGATGTCCACGGACGATCGACCATAGCCTGTGGTTGACATAGTCCCGATCCAAGAGGGGGTCATGTGAGCCTACTCCGTGGCTTTATCATCTAAAGGCCATCCGGGAAGAGCGAGGTTTTCCTCGAAGATTTTCTTGATAGCTTCAGAGGTCGACGTAGCCTCCTCGGCCTTGATCCTCGTTTCTACTTGAGTAGGCGTCAGACGCCTTCCGCACATATAGAGCGGCTGAAACATGTCGCGCAAAGCTTCCAAGATGTTCTGGAGAGGCATGGGAAGAGCGGAAGCCTCGACATCGTCCTGGACGAACCTGAGATTATGAAGGAAGGCTAACTTTCCGTCGCCGCCCAGTCTCTTTACCTTCACCACGTCAAAGATGTCGTGTATGAGCTCCTGCAACACGGGTCCTTTTACACATGTTGGGCGATAGCGGAGAATGTAATAGAGCAGCGTCCAAAGGAAGGATTCGAAGTCGTCTCGGGATTCTTGGTTTTCTTTGCGCTTCAAGAGAAGGGCCACAGACATCGACTGCCATGCACCCTATCATAGATTCAAGCTCGATGAGCGTTCCAGAATCGTGGGACAAGATACCAAGAAACATACCGTTCTCCATGCCCTCGGACGAGCACCTAGCGTATCCCAGTCTACCAAAAAGGAGCCACCAGCGGCGTGAATAGCATGCATATTCAATCTGTCGGCCTCGATGGAAGGTTTTGCTTCGTGCTCTACTACTTGGCCGTGGGCGATAGCGACGTCGACGCTCGACACCAGGTCATTGCCGTGGGCCGCGTCGGCTCGATGCTGAAGAGTGTCAATCGGATTGAGTCAGACGACGTATAAAATCCCATAACGAACATACTTACGAGTACAGCGTTAGACCCCATTGTCGTTGGACACGCAATTTCGTCCGCGTCGGGATGAAATGTCGATTCGCCAAACGTGTTTGAGTTTGACAATGGCCCCAAGTTGGTCAGAGATAGTTTGCGCGGGAGAGGACCTCTAGTTTTGTGTTTCATTTCCTTGACGGTGCTTCATACTGGTTCGCGAAGACCGGTCTGAGGCGAGAGGACAGAATGATGCCAAAATGATGCGAATGAATGTTGTGGTTGATCGAGGACCGGCCCGACGGCGGGACCGTTAAACGTTGAACGTTCAAACGTTCAAGCTTCAAGCTTCAAGGATTAGTACTTACCGGACTCGATCACCTTCGTATGAACATCTATATCGAGTTCGTAGACGAGGTTCCGAAGACGCCCACTGGTGGGGAGTCAGTGCGGCCCGACCCATCTGCGACGAGCTAACAAAGCAAATTACATTTCGACGGAAGAAAGGGTCCATTATAGGCACTCGAGAGTAAGAGATGATATGATACAGTATCAAAGCACAAACTGAACGATGAACGTAAAGGCACGGGGAAAATGTGGGGGATCCAAGGTAAAACTGACATAAACGGCCAACGAAAATCAAGCCTGGGTCTCGTCCATCTCGACCTCCTCCTCCACCGACGCGAGGGGTGTGCCAGCGGAAGGCGTGGCGCTCGAGCTACCTGCATTCTTCATTGTCTTCTGTTTCTTCCTCTGCAACGGCGGCGGCGGGGCGACATTCGCCTCGCCGCTGGTGCCGTCCTCGACTTCGACGTCGTCGTGGCTGCGCTTGGTACCAGAAGCGGCGGAGTCATCGGAGGCAGCCGTGGCGGTGGACGCGACGGTGGTGAGCGTGCTTTTGTATTGCTGGTTGTCATTGAGCGGAAGCTGGCTTGCTTCAGGAATCTGGTCCTCCGCTTTATCGTTCGAAGGCCATCCGGGAAGGGCGAGGTTTTCCTCGAAGATTTTCTTGATAGCTTCTGAAGTCGATGTGTCCTCTTCGGCCTCGGTCCTCGCTTTGACCTCAGCAGGCGTAAGATGTTTTCCCCGCAGATAGAGCGGCCTGAACAGGGCGCGCAAAGCTTCCAAGATGTTCTGGAGAGGTATGGGAAGAGCGGATTCTTCGACATTGTCCCGGACGAACAGGAGATTGTGAAGGAAAAGCAATTTTCCGTCGCCGCCCATTTTGTCTGCATCCACCGAGTCGAATATCTTATGCACGAGAGTATACGTTGTGCCCGTCTTGATTGTCGGGCGATAACGCAAGACGTTGTAGAGTAGTACCCAAAGGATGGATTCCAGGTCGTCTCGGAACTCTTGATTCTTCTTGAGCCTGAGGAGAAGGGCGATAGACATGAACTGCCAGGTCCCCTAGAACAGGATATGATGAGCTCTCCGCGAATGTCAGACAGGAACCCGGAGTACATACCGTTCGCCATGTCCGACGAGCACCCAACAGCAAGCCCATCTTGCGCGAGAGATCCCAATCGATTAAGATAAAGCCGTCCGGCGTGATGAGGATGTTGCCGCAGCTTATGTCCCGGTGGAGAATATACGCGAGGACCGCCGCCGTTGAATGAGCTACAAAGAAATCAAGTAAGCTATCAAACTCGGGTCAAGAAAAGCGCAGAGACCGACCTATGATCGCGCAGTAGATCGCCTCGCAAAGCTGCTTCGTCGACTCGAACGCCGACAGCGGCTTTCCAATCTTGGAGAGCACGATGCGATAATGGACGTGGTGGATGATCTTCAGCACACCGTCGTCCCCCGGAGCACGCACAGGCTGAGACCCGCAGATCCACGGGTGCTCATCGGTCTGGGTGGCGAAATCAGGTGTGCGCGTTGCCTGCTTCCGGCCCTTACTCAAGACATCGCCTGCGCACATTATCGGCGAGATATGGGACACCCCGGCATCTTCAAGGTCAGTGTAGGTGTCGCCCTCCTTCTCGATGCCATCCTCCGCAATCCGCCACGAGTCTTTGAGGAATCCGACGTCGCCGAAGCGCGGCTCCGGCCCTGGCTCCAAGAGCTCGACAGCGTAATACCCCGACGTTGCCCGCCCGGTCAGAGAGTCTACGTAGGTCTGGTGGCGGGTCGTGACGAACGTGCGCGGCGTCGGCGGTTTCGCGTCTGCGACCGCATCGCTGCCACTCTTGCTGGCGCCGTTGTCCTCCTTGTCCTTCTTGGCCGATGGCTTCTTGTCGTCGAAGACTTGAACCTTCCACATCTTCTCGTCCTTGTTGGGGACAGTGATGAACCCAGGGTGGTCCTTGTCCCAGTCCTGCAGCTTTGAATGTGCGCCTTTAGCCTCATCCTGAGACGCCACGGAGACGGTGGGGTCGAGTCCAAGGCCTTCCTCGTCCGCATGGTGCATCCGCCAGAGGAACTCCGTCAGGAGTTGGGTGCCCACACAGTCGAAGAGCTCCGAAATGACGCCACCGCTGCGATCCCATCGGATGAAGCGCGCCTTGCCTTCCAAGAAGATGATCGACAGACAGAAAGTCCGCGGTTGAGCTCGGAAGACCTCCGTCGCGTACGAGATCAACTGGCCTTTGGCATGGACGCCTCCTTCTTGCGGCTGGTTGTTGAAAACGTGCTTCGTTTTGTCTGCTCCGGGAGGAGGGTCAATTGCGATGTCTTCGTTGCGGCCTTTTTCGCGTGCCTTGCGGTCACAGGGAGAGATGATGGTGTCCCAGTCGACCGCCGCCGTCGACGGTGGCTCTGGGTCGCCTGGCCGAAGCTTGTAGATGCCGATATCCGGACTCCTTGCGAGGTTGGAGCCGTATGCTGTAGACTTGTACCTGTGACTGTCGACGATAGCGATGGAGGAGAATGCACCGCTGGTAGCGTGGTCTTTTTTTGCTTTGTTGAAGATCTTTATCTAACGAAGGGCGTCAGAGGACTGTCGCCTGAAAGAAACGCACGGGTGAGACTCACCATGGCTGCCTCCGAACTCATTGATTTCTTCGTCCATGGGATTTTGACGTCGTCTGGTCTGACCGTGGTGCAAGGGAGGAACTCGTCGAGAAAGACCTGGGCGGGAACGGGGCCTGTGATTTGGTTCACCATGTCGCGCCAAAGGTGAGGATATTGTTCTTCCGCTTTTTGCGCGGGAGCGACGCTGTGCGGAATGCTTCCGGATCGTCGGGGGAGGATGGGCGTGGTGTCGAGTGGGGCTCCAGAAGCCGGTTGGGGGTTCGGAGGGGTAGTCGGTCGTTGGGCTTCTGACCCAGAAGTAGCTGGGGACGGGGCAGCGACGTTCGACATGGTCAGAGGCTGAGGAGACGATCGAGGGGGGGAAGAGAGGTACTTACCGAGAGCTGGCTGATGGGGCGACTTTATAAGTTCGGCCGGACGAACAATGGACAATGGAAAGGAGGTGAGGGAGACGTGATCACGCACGGTAAGTCACAGTTGAACTTGAAGCGTGTCGATCGTCGTTCAAGTTGAACTACAACCGACGCGCCGGCGCGGCACTCCGGCAAGTCCACCCATTTGGAAATTGATCTCGTCACGTCACGCTTCCTCTTTGTTTCGCCGCTCTTCATGCTGGCCTCGTCTTTCGTTCAAAGCTCGATCAATGCTGGGCAGCATGTCCTTTGTGCGTGCCACCCCATATCGTGTCACACTCAACAATTGCCTGTGCTTGATGCTCATGCGTGCGTCCCCGTGCCAGCCGCCGCGCGGCGGGATCGGCCTGTACTTGCTATCTGATCGTTTGACCAGTTACTGTCTTGGAATCGATGTATTCATCCATCCCGAACGGTATAGACACCATAGGCGACTTACCTATTGTTCTCCTCATTAGGATTTTATTTCTATCCGGGCCAATTCGCACGCGCGCAAGTGCACAGGAATCTCGGGAAGTTCGTCCTCTTCCGGGCTCCACCGTCGTATCATCGCCAGCAACATGCAGGAATTTTGGTATGGGGCATGTATGCGCATTAAACCTCACGAAGCTCGCCGCCAACTTGCCGCCTTCATCCGACACTGTCACTGCATCACTGCAACAAATATCTCGTTCCTCGTAGGCCTCTCAAACCTCCACTCCAGGACAAAGGAAACGTGCGCTCCCATTGAACGTCAGGTAAGTCGGTCTTTAATTGGTGGCTGAGAACGCGCTACGCGACAGCAGGATTGTATATGTGTGTGTGCGACAGGAGCCCACGGGGAGTCGATTTGACGTGGCCTCATCTGATTGTTCGACGGCCCATTTAATTAGCTAGAGCTGAAAAGAGATGGGGCAGTTGGCGGGTGGCAGGGAGATATGAAGTGATCCCACGACTTTCTAATGTGCGACGTCTTTCCGGTTTACAGCGCAGGCCCCCCGTGCTTTAGGGACACCTAGCCAGATGGGTCGATGATCCGAGGGCGCATCTTTTTCTCTTTCTCTCTGTCACGGAGTGAAATATAACGAGCTGACATTGTGAATCTTCCGGTGATGATCGCGTTTGGCCTGCGCTCGCGTAGTCGCGGTCAGCCGTGCGCGATTTTTTCAGAGGATCGAACGCCGTCATCCTCATGCCAAGCTCGCGACGCCCTGACATGACGACCCACACCTGCTAGTACCTCCAACGTCCTCGCCACATGCCTCTCAACGCCCTACATGGGGCTCGAGATACAGGCCAGCGTCTTTCGTGGCCCTGACAAAGACCTTCGCGCGCTAAGCCGTACCCACTACAACTCCTGCTCACCTCGCCCCCCCGTCGATCCACCCACTGCCGGCATATTGTCTATGACCGTCGTCGTCATTTCCCTGATGATTGTCCCCGGCGGTGTCTATCTACGAATGGCATCGAGCCAGTCGACAGTCGGGCATCAGCTGGGCACCATTCTAGAAGCCTTGGATGCCTCGCCCGGCCATTTCATGGCATCGACGACATATGCATTGCCCCAGCGTTCTAGGGTCGTTTCGCGCTGACGCTCGCTTTGCGGCTTGAACGTACGTCAATGGCCATCGCTCGCTCATTCGGCAAAGGTTCGTGTTCGTCGGTTGCATCCTCCAAGTTTGAAGAGGCGGACTCACGTTTCTTTCCTTTCCCTTCATTCATAGCCAATTACTGTACGATGGTCAAACCCTCTGCGAACACGCCCGGCTCGCATGCTTTCTCCACGCTCACCCCACCGCAAAGTCTACGCCTTCTTTCGCGCTCTGAAAAGCCGGGGCGACCCCTTGCCAGCCCTATCCTGCTCCTCTCTAATCGCCGCCGGCAAATATCTTCTCGCTTTGGATCATGAAGTGTGGGTACGCAATGCTCAGCACGGCGAGGAGGGGTCCCATCGAGGACAAGCAGCCGAGGAAGCAGTTCGGGTGAAGGTGTGGGGAGTGTGCGGGGAGGATGCGGTATCGGCTCGTACCGTGGTTGTTCTGAGGCGAGTGGGTCCGATCGGGGTGTAATAGTTTCTATGGCTGGTTCCGTCGACTCGTGTGAGGCTTCCGTTAGATGTTTTTATCGGGTTCATATTTATGTATCTCTCTGACATGTAGTGGCATACAGGCAACGAATGCACAGGACAATGACGAGGCTGAGGACACTGTACTTATATAGATCATGGCGAGGTCATGGCTGGTCATGATGGCGTCCGGGCGGAGTTGAATTCGATCGCGCCGCGTCGTCGACCCGCTCCGAGTCTCCGAGATTTGCCTCAAGTCGGCACAAACACCATGACATTTCGCCTCATGCCCCCCGTCACCCTCTTTCCCGTTCGCCTGCCCCGAATTACACCCTAATAACACACTGGGGATATCGGACTACCCTTTCAAAAAGCCGACTGGCGCAAGACTCCTCCCAGCGCCTACCTGCTCGTCTCGTCAGTGTTCGTTAAAGACTCGGCCTCCAGTCCAAGCGCCCCTCGCCAACGGCTCATGCAGGTAGCGCCCAGCCTCAAATGCTAACTTTCATCAAGTTTTATGGACGAAGTAGGGAGCAGTGACATTGAATAGGTGGTGTGGAAGTGGCCTTGGTGCGTGAATCTTGTTTACAGTTGTAACTTGTGTGGGTTCTGACTCCCGGAGAATATCTTCCGCGCATTCAATTAGGCCGTTTCCTACGCAGTTCGTCGATCAACGTCTTCTTAAAGGTTTGTGGAATGCCATGGGAGCTGAAGACTCCGAAAAGACTCTGAGGCCTGAGGACGCAGAGATTCTCTTCGGATCCAGCTTTGCAACGATAGAACTGCGACGACCAACTTTCTCGGGCTGCAACGTCTGTGTACAACCCCCAATTCCCACCTCCGTCCGGTCGATGCATCGTAGACGTCGCAGTCAAAAAGGTTTCAGAAAATCTGACATGCAGAGCTAGTAATCAATTGAGGATTCTGTCCTGACGCCCCAAGGTGGACCACCTCGCAAAGTCCAACAGGACGTCGTTTCGCAAGCTAAAAGGGTGCGTCCCATTCTGTACCTTATACTCCACGATATACTGATGACCTGGGGTTTCACAGAACACTCTTCCACCGAGTTGATGGTTTCCTCCAAGCTTGACTTGTGACTCCGCGAAAACACAACAATAAGAGGAGTTCAAAGCGCTGGGATCGCAGTCTCACGGCGTCTCGTACAGTTTGCCCTGTATGGGCCTTCGCGACGAGGTCGTTATCCGTCCGCCGAAGTCGCGATACTCCGGTCGCCTATCGAGACCAGTGTCTCGCTCCGTGGTTAGGCTGTGAGTACACATTTGAACATTTTATTGACCTTCATGCTAACATTCGTTCTTTCCGATAGTCGGATTCGCGGCCCGCGCTGCATTGCTCTACGACGAAAGTCTGAGTTAAAGTACCGTTGAGGGTATGCGGCCAACACGATCTTTCACCCTAATTCCGCAAAACTGAATCTATACGTCTATCCTAGCTACAACACCATTCCATTCCTCTTGCCGTCGCTCCCTGAAAACTTCTCGAAGCTCAAAACCACGCATTTGAATGGTGCGTTTTTTCATTGCTCGAGGCCAAGGATAACCAATCTCAAACGAATGTTTTCTTTTTAGTTTATCAGCCTCTCTATCCCGTCGCACTCGTCGTGCAGGCTTGCCTAACAATTGCAGTCACAATGCTGCCACCTGGGCTTTTTGAGTTCGTTCTTAAGAATATGCGATACTGTACGGGCATTCCCTGTTCATACCTGCGCGAGGCATGTTCGTAGTCGAACTTCGATGGATCCTAACCTACCGAGTTCGACTATGACTATGCCCCATGTAGGAAGTCGATCCGACCTGTGACTGATGCCGCAACACATGTCCACAGCGAGGCGTACAGCCAAGCCAGCCTCGCGAGCGAAGATACCACACAATTCGCCGCCGTCATTGCTATCTATGTCTGAAATACAATATGGCTCGTTCGTGCGACAACATTCGCAAGGCTCGTGATATAGGCATCCACCAAATGACATCGAGTGAGCGTCGCTCCCGCAATCAAGCTTCTTCGGCTGTTATCAAGTTTCCATCTTCAATAAGGTTTCAAGGACAGCGCGCAGCATCGATTGTCTATTTCAGAGTGTGGGAGTATGTGGATTTCGAACACGGCCAGATATCCCTCGTCAACGCTGCCCCTAAAACTGCCCCACTACATCCCTCCGTTTTACCCGCCGCCATTTCATCTCAATATCTACCTCCCTCGACATTTGTCCAGTTTCGATCCTATGGCTGCGGCGAATGCTCGCCTCGTCAGGCTCGCCAAACGCTTTGATGCTGTCGTCCGGGGCAAGCAAGAAGTCACTCAACCCGATGCCTCACTTTTCCTCCAAGCAATATGCGCTCAGCCAGACCCGATGGTCTGCGTGGACAAGCTCACATCGAGGAGTTCGGGGTTGGAACAGTTTCAGAAAGCTATGTTCATGGACTTGCGGCTGGGGGCCCTCAACGGTGACGTGACTCGTGTATTCACCTACCTCCAAGCTCCCGCTTTGCGAGACCTTGGCGGAGGCCAAGTCCTCCTTCGGATTTTACAGAAACTTGTATCACCATCCTTCCTTTTCGACGCCTATGCTCAAGCGTTTCGCGATGGATTGCTGGACCAGCATGGCCAGCAAAGTTTCGCATGGCTTCTACAACAGCTAGTCGTCGTTCCCGGCGATACGGCCAATGTTTGGCGGGAGCTCGCCACAGAGCTCGTCGACAGCATGCTCTCTTCCGTCTTTCATGATGTGAAGGCATGCGGCCAATCGATCAAGAATATCCTCGACAGGCAAAGTGCAGGAGCGACTGTCGTCGTTCATCCCGATCACGGTCCTGGCGGCCGACACGACAACGACTTCGAAAACTTCCGCGAAATTGCGATCCTTCCTACCGCGGACGAGATCAACTCCAAGAAGCCCCCCTACATCCTTGCCGCCGATGTCGTCGACGAATGCCATGCCAGTGCTGCCGTCATCACACACCTGGACAATCAATTTCGGCTGCTCCGCGAAGATATGCTGTACGAACTGAGGGAGGAGTTGGAGCGCGCATCAGGGAAGAAGAAGGGGACTCACCGCGGTCTCAACGTTGAAATCCTCCGCGTCCTGGAGGTGTATGGAGGGGACGAAAAGCGAAGACAAAAGTGGTGCTTGTGCCTCCAGTGCAAGGACGACTTCTGGTTCTTCAAGAAGGACAAGCCAAGGGATCGCAAGCAGTATCTCTCTGACGAGCGCAAGTTCATCAAGCACCAGTCTCTGTGTTGTCTTCTCGTCGACGACAAGATCGTTGCGTTCGCTACCATCCAACGCGACGAGGAGCGTCTCGCCCGTAATCCCCCGGTCATCTCTCTTCAGCTGGAAGGAGAACGAAGCACCCTCCACGCATTGTCCATGCTCAATATATCCCAAAACACGAGAGTTATCCAAGTTGACACTGCAGTATTCTCATACGAGCCTGTTCTCAAACAACTGCAAGAAATGGCAGATCGTAACCTACCTCTCGCGTCCGAACTATTTTCGTGGGACGACGATAGCTCGCTTGCCCCACCTCCCTTTACTCCCGACTCTCTGATCCGAGCCCTTGAAGATGATCCGTCTCAAGATGTAGCACCGCTTTTTGGGCTCTCCAAACCGATCGTTCTCGATGACGCCCAAGTAGCATCGCTGAAATCCGGGTTAAAGCAGCGATTGTCCCTTATACAAGGACCTCCAGGTTAGCTACTACGTTTTCTTGTTCTTGTCTCCTGACGATCACTAACACTTTCGAATGATAGGGACGGGAAAGTCCTTCATCGGGGCACTCATTGCGAAAGCGTTGCATGATTCTTCGGCACAGACAATCCTCGTTTGTTGTTATACAAACCATGCATTGGATCAATTCCTCGAGGACCTCCTAGATATCGGTATCCCACCCGAACACATGGTCCGCTTGGGCGGAAAGGCGACGACACGGACCGAATCACTGTCGCTCTACAAGCAAACATCATCGTATCGGTTCTCTCAGTCTGACTACACTCAGATTAATGAAATCCGGAACACCGTCACTGTTCTCTTCACTCGCCTGGAAATGGAGTTCAAGCAGTATGCGCAATTCAGCATGTCTCCGGTGGTACTTCTCGCCCACCTCGAGTTCGAAGACAGGGATTATTACATGGCGTTTGAGGTCCCTGTGGACAACAGTAGCGGAATGCAGAAAGTGGGAAAGAAGGGGAAAGCTATCAACGAGTTCTATCTGTTGTCGCGCTGGCTAGACGGTTGGGACCCCGGTCTGTTCAAGCACGAACCCCGAATGAAGCAAGGTCGTACATCGGAGATCTGGCGCATGGATCCACCGTCTCGGAACGCACAGGCTCGTCTTTGGAGGTCCGCCGTCCTGAATGAACAGATATCGGAGCTCTACGATGTCGGGCGACGGTACAATGAAGCCCAAGTTACTTTGGAACGCAAATTCTCTGAACGGGACAAGGTTGTCCTTCAGAGCAAACGCATTATTGGATGCACGACGACAGCCGCCGCAAAATACACAGAGCATATCCAGGCCGCTGCCCCTGATATCCTCCTCGTCGAGGAGGCCGGCGAAATCCTCGAGAGTCATGTTCTCACAGCGCTGGCAAAGGAGACGCAGCAAGCAATTCTCATCGGCGATCACAAGTAAGGGTGTTGTTTCCTGTCGGCCCACACGCTGCTCTGATAATTTCGTCCTTCATCCAGGCAGTTACGCCCCAAAGTAAACCACTATCTTTTGACAACTGAGAAGGGCGAGGGCTATGACCTAAATGTGTCGCTTTTCGAGCGTTTGGTCCTTAAAGGCTACCCTCACGAGACTCTCAAGAAGCAACACAGGATGCGCCCCGAGATCTCTGCGATGATCCGTCATCTCACCTATCCCGATCTCATTGATGCTGAAAAGACACAAAACCGTCCCGATCTTCTTGGTGTCCGCGACAATGTCATTTTTATCTCACATGGCCACCCCGAGGACGAAATGAAGGGCGTTGGGGACGTGCGAGATGGGGGTTCTAAATCTTCGAAAGAGAACACTTACGAAGTCCAGATGGTGCTCAAGATAGTCAAATACCTCGCTCAGCAAGGGTACGGCACGGAAGATGTCGTCGTGTTGACCCCATACCTTGGGCAGTTACACAAACTTCAGCAAGCGTTAAGGAACGATACGGACCCTTACCTCAACGATATGGACATGCATGACTTGGTACGAGCCGGCCTCTTACCCCCTACAGCGGCACAGCCCAAGAGGCGTCTTCGGTTGGCCACCATAGGTACGTCGGCTCCCCAACTGTCTGTACGTTCGCGGTTGACCTTCTTCTTAGACAACTATCAAGGAGAAGAAAGCGATATCGTACTCATCTCCTTGACACGTAGTAATGCAGCCAACGACATTGGGTTCATGTTTTCGCCAGAGCGTCTCAATGTCCTTCTTTCTCGTGCACGCAATGCTTGTATCATGATTGGGAACGCGCAGACCTTCCGTGGGTCGAAAAAGGGCGGTCCCCTCTGGAGTGACCTCACCGATTTCCTAATTCACCACGGTCACTTCTACGAGGGCTTCCCCGTGCGTTGCGAGGCGCCACCCAGATCGCATTGGGCTTCTCAAGGAGCCTCATGAATTCGACGAGCATTGTCCAGACGGTGGATGTAACGAGCCATGGTGAGCCAACTTTCTGTCTGTCTTTCGTCTGTTGGTCTCATGTATTCGTCCAGCGGAACGATATTGAACTGCGGCGTCCACAAATGCCCTTCCAAATGTCACTCGCTCTCAGACCATTCCAAGCTTCCCTGTCCATTCATCTTCGAGACTTTTTGCCCTCAAGGTCACAAACGCAAGTACCAATGTTGCAACGGCCCTCCTCTCCTCTGTGACAAATGTGAGAAGGAGCGGAAGAAGCAGGAGAAGCAACAACAACAGGCATATGATCTTCAAGTAAAACGTGAACGCGAGCAGCAAGAACACGAGCGGGAGATTGCACGACTGGATCAGGAAATGGCAGCGGAACTTCTGTTGCAACAGGATGCCGCCCTTGCCAAAGAGCGTGCTGATGCTATTCGTCAGAAGAAAGAAGATTTGGAAGCCGCGAGAACTCGCACTTTGCAGAAACGTAAACAGGCTATTATGGCCGCGAAGAAATCGAGCTCAACTAAGGATCCACCTACGGCCTCCCAGTCAGCGGCGCCTCCAACTCAACAGCCAGCGTCCACGCCTCCATCCCCGTCCCAGAGCTCCTCAGGGCGGTCTTCTCCACAAAACCCCCAACCGTCTACTTCACCCGCGGCCGACCCAACCCAGGCAGCTCCATCTCCATCGCCACCCTCGCCAAAGCCAAGGCCATCTGCCCCGAAGTCGACGAGTCCTAGTGCTCTTGCGCAGCCCCTACCCGACTCACCATCTAAGTTGGAATGGGAACGCAAGAAGAACATGGAAGGCTCAACCAATAAGCACATCGATGCTATCATGGAGATGACGGGGCTGGAGGCTGTCAAGAAGCAAGTTTTGGCCATCATGGCTCGCATCGAAGTGACTAAACGGCAGGATGCGTCCATGAAAGACGAACGTTTCAACATCGTTCTTCTCGGCAACCCTGGGACAGGTTAGGCTCGATTTCTGCTAAATCTTCCTGGTACAAATAAGCTTACGATTGCCGTCGAATAGGGAAAACAACAATAGCTCGGCATTACGCGAAATTCTTGTCTTCCTTGGACATAATATCGGGCGACGCTTTCGAGGAGACGACAGGCTCTCGAATGGGAAACGATGGTATTCCTGGCGCCGAAAAACTCATCGAAAAGGTTACGAAGGCCGGAGGTGGCGCAATATTTGTCGACGAGGCCTACCAACTTGCTAGCGAGAAGAACATCGGTGGCAGTCAAGTCCTGGACTTCCTCCTTGCGGAGATGGAGAACAATGTTGGCAAGATCGTTTTTATCCTCGCGGGATATAACAAACAGATGGAGGAAATTCTTCGAGCACAACCCAGGTCTCACTAGCAGGGTGCCTCACCGCCCTCCAGTTCGAAGATTATAGCGATCAGGAACTTCTCCACATGTTCGACAGGCTGATCTTCAAGAAATACTCGGGCCGCATGCAAGTCGACGACGGCGTCAAGGGTCTGTATAGTCGGGTCGCCATTCGGCGCCTGGGCAGAGCTCGAGGCAAAGAGGGCTTTGGGAATGCGAGGGCGCTGCAGAACATGTTCTCGAGGATCGCCGATCGCCAGGCAGTTCGCATCGCGGAGGCTCGCAAAGAAAGGCCGACGACCAGACGACATGCTCTTCGTCAAGGAAGATGTAATTGGTCCAGAACCGTCCAAGGCAGCATTCGACAGTCCTGCGTGGAAGAAACTTCAAGGGATGGTTTGGCTTGGGTTCCGTCAAAAATTCAATCAAAACCCTCTTTGATGTCATCACGGAGAACTATCAGCGTGAGCTGGACGAGAAGGAGCCCATTCAGATGTCCCTCAACCGCGTTTTCCTTGGTAATCCTGGAACTGGCAAGACGACTGTAGCAAAGCTTTACGGAGAGGCGTTGAAGGACATGAGTTTGTTAAGCAATGGAGAAGGTGCGTTTCTTTGGTCTCCGTACCATCCCTGGTGTTGATGTTTCACCTTTCAGTTGTCGTAAAGAACCCCTCTGATTTCATGGGTCAGTATATTGGACATTCTGAGGCCAACACGAAGGCCATCTTGGCAAGTACTGTCGGCAAAGTCCTGGTCATTGACGAGGTACGGACCAAGTCACCAAGCTTCGACCCAAACTCATAGTTTGTTTCAGGCCTATATGCTTTACGGAGGAGGATCGCAAACGGGCGGTCAGGGCGACACATTCAAAACAGCAGTCGTTGACACATCGTGGCGGAAATCCAAAGTGTTCCTGGAGAAGACCGTTGCGTACTGTTGCTTGGCTATGAAGGTCCAATGCGTGAAATGTTCCAAGTGAGCAAACCATCTCGTCTTCAAAGGTGTTTATATGGACTGATCGATTGCTCAGAACGTGAACCCAGGCCTCTTCTCGTCCGGTTTGCCATCGAAGACGCATTCCGTTTTGAAGATTATACCGACGACGAGCTCCTTCAGATCCTTGAGTTGAAGCTATCGCAACAGAACCTCGACGCGACGCCTAATGCGAAGGCTGTCGCAATCGACATTCTTGGCCGATCCCGCAACCGTCCTAACTTTGGGAATGGTGGAGAAGTCGAGAACTTGCTAGGCAAAGCCAAGACACACCATCGTTCGCGACAAGCATCGATCCCGCCCGCCCAACGATCTCACGACGTTATCTTTGAGGCGGTAGATTTCGACCCCAACTTTGATCGCGCTGCACACTCCGATGCGAACCTCAAGCAACTCTTTGCGGACGTTGTGGGCTGTGAGGAGGTTGTGAAAAAGTTGGAAGGCTACCAGAACATTGCACGCGTCATGCAGGCTCGGGGGAAAGAGCCGCGCGAGGCTCGCCACCTCATCCCTACAAACTTTGTTTTCAAGGGACCTCCCGGTACGCTTTTCTCGTCTCTTATCTTGGGAAACGGCACTCATTCAAAATATAAAGGTACCGGAAAAACGACTACAGCACGGAAGATGGGTCAGGTTTACTACGACATGGGGTTCCTTTCCTCCGTAGATGTCATCGAGTGCTCGGCCTCCGATCTCGTTGGTCAATACGTAGGACAAACTGGTCCCAAGACGAAGAAGCTTTTCGAGAAGGCTCTGGGCAAGGTTCTTTTGTGGACGAAGCTTATCGTCTCAGTCAAGGCCATTTTGCGAAGGAGGCTATGGACGAGCTGGTCGGAATTCTCACGCAGGACGAGTTCAGAGGCAAGCTCATCGTCATCCTCGCGGGATACGACCGCGAGATGAATGAACTCATGGCCGTCAACACTGGCCTGTCCAGCCGTTTTCCGGAGGAGATCCTCTTCAAGAACCTATCCCCAGAACGGTGCATCGACATTCTCAAGAAGCAGCTAGAGAAGGAAGACATCGCCTCCCCTGAACTTGAGCAAGCGTCGTCGCAGGCGTACCGAGATATCCTCAGACTGGTCACATCCCTTTCGGGTCTCGATTCATGGGGCAACGCTCGGGACATGATCACGCTCTCCGGCCAAATGATCAGGAAAGTTATGGACAAAATCAGCCTCACCGACGCGAAGGACGCGAAGTTGGTTCTTCATGGTCAAGATGCCGTCAACTGCGTCGACGCGATGCTAAACGAGCGGCGCGAGCGTCTGATAAACCTCCTGGACAGCGATTCCCCAAACCAGCGTACATCCTTCCGACGCAGGATGCAGCACCAACCCCTGCACCTCCGCCTGCCGCCGCCGCCGCCAGCACCGCCTCCTCCAAGAAACAGGAGTCTGCACCGCCGCCTGAAGAGTCGAAACCCGACGACGAAGATTCCTCTGACTCAGAATCGAGCTCTGACTCCGAGAGGGCAAGCCCACAGGCCTCTTCCTCTTCTGGGACGCAGCGCGACCCAGGAGTGTCCGACGCCATCTGGGAACAACTCCAAAAAGCCAGGCGCGCCGCCGACGAAGCCGCCCGTCGTCAGAAGGAAGAGAGGGAGGCCATGGAGAAGGCCCTTCGGGAAACTCAAGAGCGCGTCAAAAAAGAGGCCGCGCGAGCTCAGGCTCTTGCTCGACAAGCTAAGTTGGCTGCCGACGCGGAGGTGAAGCGCCAACTCAAAGCGCAGATGGAGCGGGAGCGCGCAGCCAGGGCGGAGCAGGAGAGAATACGACGAGAGCTCTCGAGGCGAGGCGGAAACGTGAGGAAGAGGCGAGACGTCGGGAGGCCCAGGCTCAGCAGAAGCTGAGGCAGATGGGAGTTTGTCCCGTGGGGTACCAGTGGATCAAGCAAGGATTTGGCTATAGATGCGCCGGGGGATCCCATTATGTCTCGGACGCCCAACTTGGGCTGTAGATAACAGGTATCGCTGTTTTTGAACCTTGTCGACGTCGTTTACGTCCGTTGCTACTCCTGTTGTCGAGTACCTATACGCTGTCGTGTTTTCTGTCCCGCAATTTGTCGATTGACTACGTAAAGCACCACCCGTGTACTTACCACCACCGTTCGCGCCGTGTAGAATACAACTCTAAATAGCATTGTCTCCTAGTTACACCATGTATAAATACACAAATCGTACAATCCGTTCCAGAATACGTCAGAGTACAACACCACTACGGCAGAAAGACGTGACAAAAGAGCATCCGATAGATGGTGAGGCGAGGGATATGCAATACAGTAGTAATAAGCGACTACTCTCCCGAAGCGCACCCGAAAGCGCCCCGGGGCTGGTCAGTGTACAGATTGCACAGACGACTGTGCAGACGAGGACGAGGGAGGGCCTCTGTAAGGCCACGCAGGAGTGGGACCGGAGGAGGCGGGACCGGCGCCGGCGCATGCGGGAATCCAGGCGCACGACCTTGAACGCCTGCAGTTGAACCGGCGCGGGACGCCCCTGTCGTTGATGGTGCATACTGGAGTGTGACGACCGACGCTCGTCGGTCGAGGAGTTGGAGCCGTAGGGCTGGGCGTAGAGAGGTCCGGGGTAAGGTGTGGAACGTGCGCTGGAGTTGCTGCGGGAGAAGGAGGGGACGATATCGATCATGGCTGGTCGACTCTGCAAGAAAGGCGCGTCAACGAGTGTGGTGGTAGCGTGAAAGCGGCGAGGGGAGACTTACCCCAGGGAGACTTGCCCCAGGAGCGGGTCCAGGAGCGGGTTCACGGGGAGGGGTTCACGGGGAGCAGAAGGACCTGCGGTCGGTTGAGGCGGTTCGGCAGGCTGGGGTCCAGGAAGACCTCGAAGAGTGTTCATGAAACCGTTTGAGGCGCCTGGCGTTGGAATCGACGCTGTGGTTGGTGCTGTTACCGTCGGTGTCCCAATCGAGGGAGGGGTTGAGCGCGGAAACCACCGACGCCTGCGAGGTGCGCGCGTTGGCGTTGCTTGCGGTGGCACAGGATACGGACCGTACGGCGGAATGGGGGTCGGGGCGGCGACGTCCACGGAGGGCCGTCGGTGAGATGGCCCGTGGTCGTAGGGCGGGTGGACGGGCGGAGGGGGGATCCGTGACCTCGTAGGGGGTGCGGTCTGCTCCTGCGGTCCTAGGCTCTCGCGCCGCTGCGACTTTCGGTGCTGGTTCGAGGACGAGAGGAGCTCTCCGACGCGGGCCTTGCTCCAGAAGTAGCTGGCACCATGCTGAGGCTTGTCGACGCACTCCCGACTCCGGGGTCAGGGACGACTCTCGAAGGTCCCGCCTCCGCGTTTGCTTCGCCTTGGTACGACATGCTTCGCTCGACGGATTGGCCGGGGAGGGGGGTCCTCACACCGGCGAGGACCGTCCCGACACGGAATCGATGCCCAGGGCATTGCCCGGCATGATCGCGTCCCCGCGTTGGCGCGTGGCCTCCTCCCTCTCTATCCGCTTCAGTTGCGCCAGCTCTCGGAACCGCTCTCTCCGCTCCTGGCGGCTTTCGACGGGCCTCGGCTCGTCGCGTCCGGGATCGCGCTCTCGGGGGCGAGGGTCCGCCGCGGGCGTGGATTGCGCGAGGTTCTGCGGTGGTTCGAATTGGGTGGGTATCACGCGGTCGTGGTAGGGTGCGCCTGGGACGTAATACATGCCGGGCTGTTTCTGAATAAGCACGTGGATGGATCAGGCCGAGCGTCCAAGGGGAGGGGGGGATAAAACGAGGAACGCACCGTGGCTTCTGGGGGAAGCTCAACTGGGGTTGATGTGGGTGGACGGTGGATCGCTCGTAAGCAGCTCGCGAGCCAGCTGCGTAATCGTAATTCTGATAAAAGCGGTTGTGGTTGACCGGTCGGGGTGGCGCAGGGAGTGGGTTGGAGGACGTGGCGTTCGTGGCGGACGCGGACTGCGTGGCGCGTATTTGCGGGGCTGAGTGGGTCGAATTGGGGAACTCGTTGTTCCAGAAGTTGAGTTCGCTTTGGGTCTTCGTGAGCTGATCAGAGGTATCAGTGAGGATGGGCCACTCGGGAAGAGAGCGGCGTACACGAGATACCTTCCTGTAGATAGGTCAGAAGGGGAGAGAGATGAGAGGGCGAGGGACGGGGGACGTACTCTGTTAGCTCCTCATTTTCTTGGAGGAGGGTTTCCTCGATCGCCTGCCAACGCTCCTCGCAATCCTCCAATTCCCGTGTTCGCCGTGCCAACCTCATCTCGAGCTCAGCCACGCGCCGTCTGTCAACCGAGTTCTTCTGGCCGGCTTCCATGGTCCTACGAATATAAGACAGAAAGTTTTCGATGTGGGAACACTGTTGTGTGCGAGTCAGTCCGCGGGCCATAGGGACGGGGAAAAAAGGAGCGCTCACGTATGAGGAATCAGGATGATGCACGATCCACGCCTGCGCTTCCATGATGGCGCGCGAAATTTCTCGACTGGGGGCGCGGTCCTTGCACGCGAGCGTCAGCTGGATGAGTTGCTCGGACGCGTTGATCTTGTCCTCGCCCTCGCCACCGATGATAGGTCCGACGTGGAGCTTCTTTATGCGCTCCCTCGAGAATGGATGTCGGCATAGCGGGCAAATGGAGGGGGTTAAATTGAGGAGGCAGCTGGACCGTGGGGATTACTAAGTCGCTGCGACGAAGATCGGAGAGAAAGCGACGTACCCCAGGCAGAAAATGTGGCCACAGCCGAGCGCGTGAGGCTTCAGAGCATCAGCCACTGGCCGTGAGAGATCGTCCGTCCACGAGAAAGACTCGAGACAGACGTCGCACGTCGACTCCGGGCTTGCGTACAACATCGCCCTTGACCCTTTTCGATGCCGCCTTTATACAAAAAAGCTGTAGCGAGACAAATCGTTTAGGCGGGCACGACGAGGGGGAGGACGGCAGAGGCGAGTGGGGTTTTAAGAACTGCAAGGGCGGCCTGCCAGTGGACGGTGTTTCCGGAAAAGCACCGCTCTGCAATGAGGCTGAAGAAGCGGATCTAATCTAATCACAAAGTCTCTGCCCATCGCGGATCTCCGACGGTCACTCAGTGAGCAAAGTCCTGAGCAGTGGTCCTCGGCCTCCCCCCGGTCGACGACGACGAGCAGGGATCGTGGTGAGAAAAGAGCGCAGGCAATGGAGGAAGCAGGCTCGGTACTAATTCAATTTCTTTTCTGAATTGTTGCATTCAACTCTTCTTATCTGGGTTACGTAACAGCGCTAAGATATTTTTAAACATATTTTCCGCCTCGGTTCAAAGTCAAGGCTCCTCCTCCTTGGTGACCTTCTTGACCACCGCAAACTCAATCATCTCTGGCCGTCCCCTCTCCTTCTGCATCCTCCGCACCGCCTCTGCCCGAGATGCCAGGCGACATGCTGACCCCGATTCGCCAGATCGCCGATAGATTAATGCTTCCACTAGCCTTCTGTGTTTAAATAAAGAGCTGCTTTCCGGGCGCTACCCCTATCCCACTTTCTCCACCCCCTCGCCCAAGACGGTCTGTGGCCGTCGCGTCCTCTTGCTCCCTCAGTATGCTCATCGCTCACCCAGTCCTCTACCTGCGATATCTGTCTCAATGAATATCTGTGGGACGAGCCAGACGACGGTCTCCGCTGGTTGGCGAGGACCGCATGTGCTCGGATGTGGTCATATCTACTGTTTGATGTGCGTGGCCCACCCTTTTCCTTCCTTAAATCGAACTTATGTCTCCCGAATTTACCAGCTGTCTCACGCGAACGTCGCCCCCCTTGTGTCCGTTGTGCGCGCGTCCCGTACTCCTCGAGAACGAATCAAGAAGCTGCACATCAACCCACCCGACTCCGACATAATCGAAGGCCACCGCATCCTCGAACGTCTGGCCGAGAAACTCCAGAATGCGGACCCCGCAAGACCAATTCGACGTCGTTATAAACGATGCGAATGCATTTGTGGCTCAGCACCCAGACTGCTCACTGGTTAGTACCGTCTTTTCGTTTGCCATTTGTGAATCTGCTCAAGGCGCCTCAGCGCGAAGCCATCGACAGTCTCACCCACACGCTCACTAATTATCGATGGACCGCCGAAAAGTATGCGGAACAAGATACGATCATTCGTAACCTTCAGAACGAGTTGGATGTGAAAGAGGGTCAATGCGCGTTTGCGCGAGGCATGGAGAAACACTTCAGAAAGATGATAAAGAAACTGGAAAAGTTAGAAACGTTTCCCTCTGTTTTGCCGTTCTCATGACAATTGCTTCTATTTTTGTCTTTGTGCAGAGATGTGGCATCCTTTCTGCCAGCTATTTTTTGCCCCCATGAAGCTAACGTTCTATAGCTAGGGGTAGCTCGAGCTGCTTCCGCTCCACGCGGAGCGGACGGTACACCAGCACGATTTCCTGGAGATGTCTACTTTCAACCGTCGGAACCAGATCCACTGGCGCGGACAACGCCTCACCCCGCCCTAAACGAAACATGGGATGGTATTCGACCAGCAATCGTGGGGCAATACAACAACTCTCCGGTTTATGAACGCGTCCCGTCTCCCAGACCTTTCCGAATATGGCGACGTCAACCTCTAGACCCCGACATGATACCCTACCCTCCCTCAGGCCCACTGATGTTCTATTTCTCTCCGCAGGAGCTAATTTCGCGCGGGCTCGCTCCCGACCACGGCCCTGTCTATATAGATGCGGCGCAAATGAATGTCTGTCGTCCCACTCTCTTCTTTGTGCGGGACGCATATTGACTTTGTAAATCAGCCTGAAGACGTGCTCGGCCACGAATTCTTGACAATGGACCTCCTCGCACATCCTCCCAGCCCCCGCCCCTCGGGTCGTAAATTCCGGGGATGCGTCCGCCGACCCCCCTTGGGAGACCTTGGGGCGCGATACTGGACGGAGTGAGGATGGATGAAGACGAATCGCCCATCCCCGAAGATATGCTCGCCGCGATCAACTCCCCTTCCCAGCCAACCTCAAGCTCTCCAGTCCACCCCCCGCCGCCTAACTTTGATCAGCCATTGGCACATCCCAACGTCGCGCCCCCGCTGTCGAGACCAAGCTCTCGAGGAAGCGAACACGGCAGCGCCGGGGCTTGGATTGGGTTTGGATTCCCCGAGCATCAGTGTCGCAACCTACGCTATCGTCCCATCTACGCTCCTGCTGCCCCCATACCTCAGTATCCCTCCAGTGGATTTTCTTTCGCGAACGATGGCATGTCGTCACCAGGTGTCATCACCAGCCGCCGCTCTCAGCCTCGAGATCGGGATCGTCGAGGGTCCACTTCCCCGGAGCCGTCCTGCCAGTGGAAGCAGCTATGGCCGGGTGCATCGTCGCGCACTGGTACGGCGTCCCTCCCGTCGACGACGCCTACGAACCCGCCCCGACTTCCGCTTCCAGTTGGCAGAGCACCGGAATGAGCGAAGCGCCCGACTACTTAGACGGCGACCAGCAATTCACGCGCCACCACGGCTCCGTGGGGACCACCGCATATGGTCTACCTGTGCCGACACCTCCGACACCTCCCATCCCGCGCCGATCCTCTCCTTCTCCCCCCTCCAGCCCCACCCACTCCTCCATAAGGTTTATCTCCCCATTCAACAACGAGCAGTCCTGGTCGGCGCTGCCGCCCGCTGCCCTCAACGACCGTCCCGGTGCCAGCTCCCCCACCCAGCCCCGCCAACGCCCGCTCTGGGCCTCGCCCACGGCCAACAACCACGGACCGCAGAGCTGACCTTCGCCCAACTCCGTGCCCTCGTAAGCACGCTCCGCCAATCCCCCTCCGCACCACGGTCACTCACCCATACATATACCTCTGTTTTTTGTTTGCAGCGCGGCCGACACCCGCCCGCCGTCGCGCCCCCGCCGACGTCGTCGACCTACATCGACCCGCCCGCAACCGTGCCGATCCCGCCGAGAGGGGCGTACTACTCTCCCCCCCGCGAGCGTGTACGGCTCGCCCCCCGCCTCCGGTCCCAGCTCTCGGGTCCCGCCCCCGATGCAGGGCGGCTTCGGCGCCGCGTGGCATCGAGGCGCGTCGCTGGAACGCCACCCAAGTACCGCCGCGGCGCCCGGCAACCGCGAACCACACGTCCGCGCGCCCGGGCATGTCGAGCGTCGCGACGGCGGGGTTTGACGCGTCCTTACGACGGGTCCGCGCCGGCGTTTGCGTCGCTCGAGCGGGGGTCGGGGCCGGACCGACGGCGGACTGGCTGACAGTGAACGTCTTCGCTTCGTTGTTCCTCTGGAATCTGGATCATGTTGATGTTGCTTTGACGCGTTTTTGTCCTTGCCATGTTTCCGTCCTGCTTTATCTGGTGCTCTCCTTGCTTCGCTGCTGTGTAATCTGCTCTGCGGACGTTGTCCGCCCACGTACGACCCAGCGTATCGCGCGTTTTCTTTTATTTTGCCTTCTCGTGCGTTGTATATGTAACGTTTTGTATCACCGTGTTTTCTCGGTTTCGCCTTTCCGTTCGTTCTATCCCTGTATTCAAATACGACCAGTTGGAGATAGTCCCAGCTGAGCACAATCGAGCGCTTTTGCTGAACAATAAAGTCTGCATTATTGCGGCATCCCCACTGGGAGACTGCCATCCTCACTCAGAGTGAGGACCGTACGTACAACGAGAACGACTTTCTTCTGATGAGTATGGGGAAATATTCGAAAAACATGGACAGAGTGGAAAGTGGACATCGCGACAATACAACATGATCACATGACGGGCCCTGACTGGCCTCGCGGCAGCCCAGCTGCCCAACACGCTTCTCCACCTCCTCATCCTCCCACAGGCTTCGAGCCTCTCGCGTCTGTCCATCTGCACGCGCAAGTATCGCAACTGATTGAACCCGGAACGCACTGTTTTGAACTCTCGAGTGGCCCACTACCCCGGACTATCGTCGCCACAACTTACCCGCCACCAAACCACGAACGACGTTCACAGGCCGCCCTCGAGATGCGTTTTGGTGTCCCCCTTTCCCGCTCGCCCCTCGCCGGTACGGAGGTGCGTCGAGTTGTACCGTAAATATATGTCGTAGTGTGCTCATCTCGATCACGTTCAGGAAATCCTCCACCATCGCGTACCCCGCCGGAGCTCGACGTACGGTCTTTATTCCAGCTCTTCATCCTCAGAGGACGACGCGCAGGGATCGGTCGGCTCCGACTCCGATTTCAACGACGACAACGACGAATCATCATCCCTGTCCATCTCGCAAAGGTCTGCCATACCGTTCGCATCTCGCTCGCCCGCGGCCTTCTCACCTGTGACCATGATAGGCGCGCGAAGCTGCCCGAGCCCGAACGGCATCACGTCGAGGACACGGTCGCCGCCATCCGTCTGCGGGACGCGGCATCACGATCCGTACGAAGAGTGGGAGAAGCAGACGAGGAAGGATGCGTTCGTGCGTGGCGGTGTCTCTTGCTTACGTCCGACTGCCCGTGGCTTATATCCCCCTCCTTTCTAGCACACCGCTCGTCGCGAGCACACCACAGCCCACGCGCGCCACCGCGCCGCCCTCTCTGCCGCGCGGGCGCGCGAGACCAGCAGTTGCAAGCCCTGTCCGCTCAAGAGGTGTCTTCCGTCTCGTCTTTACTCTCTTCCCTCCGCCTACGTCACCAAACCGAAGAAAAGACCGCCCTAGAACAGCAGAGTGCAAGCGACAAGGCGCGGTGGCGCGGATCGAGGCCACCATCCAGGCCGAGGAGGAGAAGGTGCGCGTGCGTCAAGAAGCGGAGCGCAAGGCCAAAGAAGAAGAGGAACGCAGGGAGAAGGAGGCCGCGCTGAAGAGGGAGCTCGCGGAGAAGAAGAAGAGAGAGGAGGAGGAGAAAGAGAGGAGGCGGCAGGAGGAGGAGCGGGAGAAGAAGAGGCAAGAGGAGGAGGAGGCGAGGAAACATGAGGAGGAGGAGCGAAGGCAGGCGGAGGAGCTGCAGAAGCAGGAGGGCGAGCGGATGCAGCTGGGTATGACCACTCCCGACCGCGACTGGCGCGAAGCCCGCCACACGCTCAAGGTAAGCCTTTCGCTTATCTCATCCTCCCTTCGGACTCTTCTTCGTACTTTCTCATTCGACCTCCACCGTCAATGCTAACCGCAACTTATGGTGTATCCTAGGTCCTGAAGGGGGATCCTATGCGCACCGTCAAGGCGGATCCACAACTAAAGAAACTCTGGAACGAGAACCGACGCAAGATCACGCCTCGCATCGGCCAACTTACGAAAGACGACCAATCAATCGTCGACACTGTGCGTCTTTCCTACTTCTCTCTCTTCCCTTTCTTCCTTTAACTCACACCCTATCCTCAGTCCCAACACATCCTACAAATCTTCCACCAAAACCCTGCCCTTCCGCGTCCAGTCTACTTTGCCCTCCTCTCGTCCCTCTCCAAGGCCTTCATCCTCCAAGCCGAAACCGAGGTAACCGCCGAGAAGCGCTCCGCGCGTCCGCTCGCGTTCACCGCCGCCCGCCTCGTGGGCACGCTCGATGGCTTCGCGGACGTGCTCTGGGCGAAGCTCGTGCAGCGTACGGGCGGGTGGTGTGTGCCCTGCAGTGCCCTCTGAAGACTCGGATGGGACGCCTTTTGACAAGGACGGGTGGATGAAGGCCAAGGGCAGGCGGAACGACGAGGGTGCGAGCGAGTTCGGCCGCGCGCGTCGCGGGCATCATGCGCGTGTACTTCTGGATCCTCCACGCACCCGTCACCGGCACCCCGCTCTTTCGCCCGCTCCAGCGTCCGAAATTCTGGGCATACTTCGCGCGGATGATCAGCCAGCCGCGCCTGCTCGCCGAGCCGCTCGCGGCGGAACTACTCTCTGGTTCGTTCCGCTCTTTTCATCCCTCCTCTCTTCGCACGTGCTCACTATGCCATGGACAGTTGCACTGGACGTGGGCGGTGCCGAGGCGAAATACGTCTGGGGAAAGCAGTGGGTCAAGCTGCTTGAGCTGCTGTACGATGCCGTGACGGGCGAGGAGAAGAAGGATTGGTGGGACGACGTCGGAGGGGCATGCGACGCGGGTGCGGCTGCAGCTTGAGATTGAGCGCGCGATGGTGGCATAGCGGCGAGGACAGCGAGTCCTGACAGTTTACTACGCGCTGACCTAGTCTGCGCCTTGCGTTTGTACAGCACATCATGAGAGTTATGAAGCAGACATCTGAAGAGTGGGGAGGCGATCACGTGAACTTTAAAATCCATGGTTACGCTTGTCAAGCGCGTCAAGCGTGAAAGTACGATATCCGGAACACTCGCTACACCGACTGCGTTGAAACGACAGAGCGGCCGAAGCCGCTGAATAAG
>SAXG01000147.1:0-52691 GCA_012932865.1 Amylostereum areolatum | reverse complement strand
GGGCCACCTTTCAAGACAGGCGAGATAGTCTATATGAGGGGGTTCTTCGTCAGGCATGGCTGGAGGAAAGAAAGACGAGGGTGTCCCGTAGGTGGACGAGGGTAGATGGCTTGTGGATGTGAACTGAATTATCATTCTGACAAACGACCGTGGGAGCGGGACGAAAGCACTGACAGTGACGACCAGAAAGTGACAGACCGGTTCTCTCAAGCTATTCTTCGCCCCAACGTCACACAATTGGTGAAGAGGAAGCTTGTTCCTGTTGCGTTTTCTTTTGTTCCCCGCTTGGACTAACACTGATTTGAACCTTAGTCACCGTATCAATGAATCCTGCCAGTGCATCGCCGGTCAAAGAGAGCGCTGATACTCGATACAAGGTTGTCCGAGAGTAATCCCAAGGTAGTGCCGACCCGGATGGCAGGCGCTGCCCGAGGAAGTAAGCTACTTTTAATGCCTGTGATTAGCATGGTCGGTGCCCACTAGAAACAGCCCCCAGACTTCGTAGATGCGCGCATTTCACCCTCTGCTACTATCAACCCTCTCCGCATCACGCCGTCTATTGCAATGACAGATATCGCTGCGGGTACACCACACGAAGAAATGATCGAAACCGCTGGAACGGTTTTGTCTTGACACGCTCGATAACTACATGCACCTATAAAGATGCTATGACCGAGACTCAACATGCGCTCATATCTTCACAAATACAGAGGTGAGTTGAACGGGGGTTTTCTCTGACTCTTCCCCGCAAAGTTACTGGACCAGCGAGGCTGTAGCGTTGCATTTCAGTTGGGATCTGCTAAAGAAAGGCTCCGGCGGGACTGTAGGTGGTTTCGAGCGCTTGGCCTTAAACGATATGACACGGGGGGGTCAGAGAACCATGCGAGTATGTATTGGCCTGGATATAGGGATAACAGTTAGTATATTGACGTTTACACCGGCAGTCAATTTCCGAGGACTCGATATACGCAAAGCATTTCCTCTGTCAGTGAGGTTAATTTGCCCGACATGAATGGCGGACAACCGGTTTGTGCAGGATCAATCCCGAAACATTCCAAGGCGGCCCAGGACCACAGGAAAGGACGGTATGAAGGGGAAAACCGCGCAATCTCCGTCACCAATGCGCAAGACTGTGAGTTCAGACTTTAGCGGCTCCTCCCTGCATCGCGAACTTATTCTCAAGACGGCCAGCTCCGTCAGTGGAACGGCCATCATGTAGGCGTCAAGGAGGTCGAATGGGAAACAAAGTTGGGAAATTTAACGTGTACCTTAGACCCGAGTTCGTCCGTTTATCTTCAATGTGTATAGCATCTGTTTTCGCTAATCACCATCCCTCCCCCAGACGGGGTTGATGAATTGCACACATTACTGGACGCTTGCAGGGGCACAATATCTTCTCGTTCAAGATTTTCCCGGTTAAAAGAAGATCAGGCTTCGGGCACTGGCCAGGCTTCGACATCCAGTCCCCCAAAATGCCGCACAACGATGCATGACCACTGCCCGCCGTGCTTACCGCTCATAGTCCATCTCAATGCCTCTGTCAAAGCTGCTGTGACCGTGGAAGCAGAAGCTCAAAGCGAAGACGACTCTGATGGGCCGGACCTTGTCAATGAATTCTCTGGTTATGATATGTCCAGCATCTCAGAGGTTGTCCAGCGATGGTGATGAGGGGGGTACGATTGATATGATTGTGCTGGTTGAGGTTGCCGCAAGTCGGCATCTAAGCATTGGCCGACTGTTCAACAATTGTATCTATTAGTGCGTTAATTACTGCCATCCCTTGTGGCACGAAAAGCGACTCGCGCCCGCCAGTTAATATTCGTCCTATAGTGGATATTTCTAGAATATGCATGGTGCGTAGTATAACATAAGATGCCGCAACCTCCGAGTGAAGGGTGATACAAATGTAGGGAAGAGCAACACGTAAACAGATGAAGTAATTGGACGGCACATGAAATACGACTACATCAGCAAAACACCATTTGCTGGAGCTAACCTTGGGCTTGAGAAGTCAGCTTGGACTTGGGGAATCTGGCTTGGAATAGCTTGTGACCTTGCATTATTTTGTGGTCCTTGGGAAAGACCTTTCATTTGTGTGTATTTACTTTGAAGCTTTCATTTTTCGAGTATAGCTTGGGGGTTTCCGACAAAATGGACTTAGCACATTTCAAGTGCTGTCTAGTCACGTGATTGACGTTCGACTTCTTCAGCGCTTGTCGCCACGTCACTCACTCTCTCTCAACTACCACTACCATCCTCTCCCGTCGTCGTCGCCACTCCCGTCGTCGTCGCCACCCACGTCACCCTCGCCGCCCACATGTCATGAACGGTCTATAATTTTCTTTTTACTTTACATCGGTTACACGCTTTAGGACTTATCGACTTATCACCGGTCCGGCTCCACCTTGGCCCGGACCCGGCTCATCTATATCCCGCCCGAACCCACGTGACTCATCTCGGTCCGGGTCTGACTCCTTTCTCTTGACTCATGCTGTACGATACTGACTCATGCTGTGCTCTTTTACATACGACTGCTTACTTATACTTGGTCTGCTTACTGATCGCCGTGTATTGGTTGCTTACCTAAGTCTCTCTCCTCTTGTGTATATAAGGCTCGCTCTCGCTGTACATATTCCTTATCTCGAGCTAGTCAATCCTACCGAGTTTGCTTGCTTTCCCTCGTCTGTCGCCGTGTCCAATCGGCTCCCCTCTGTCGCCCTCATCTTCTAGTCAGCTGTGTCGTAACTTGGTGCTGTCGCACTAGTCATTGCTGACACCACGCTGCTCTCGCTGCCTCGCCGCTCACGCCGCTCCCATCGCGCCCGTCGCCCTCGTCAACCGCGTCGCCCTCGTCAACCGCGCCGCCCTCGTCACCCGCACCACCTTCGTCAACCGCGTCGCCTTCGTCAACCGCGCCGCCCTCGTCACCCGCGCCGCCCTCGTCACCCCGCACCACCTTCGTCAACCGCGTCGCCCTCATCAACTGCGCCGCCCTCGTCAACCGCGCCGCCTTCGTCACCCGCACCACCCTCGTCACCCGCGCCACCCTCGTCGTCCTCTTCACCTGCTCGCCGCGCCCATCGCCATTCCCGTCGCCCGTGTCTCCTCGTTGCTCGTGTCGGCCGCTGCGATGTTGCGTGGCTACGCCCGTCGCCTCCGTCTCGTCGCTCTGGCCGTTCCCTCGCACCCGACGTCTGTCTTGTCTGTCTTGTCCGTCTCGTCTACCACACGCCTTCCACACACCTATCCATTCCTATGTGTTTAGTCATGCATGTATCCAGTAGTACAATAATAAATATGCTTTTATTGATTCTAAATGCAATGATATGGGATAAAATCAGTTCTTGATCAACCCTTGAACCTTTGCTTATGGTACTTGGGGGTACTGGTCAAGATTCTTTGAGGATATGAGCCTGGCTGGGGGCTTCTGGGTGATGTACTTGAGGGGTCTTGGGAGCCTTGCCAAGATGTCTCAGACCTTGGGCCAGTAAGTGACCTAGCTTTTCCAAGGACAAAATCCTTGGGACCTTGGGCCCTTGAGGGACTTGCCCAAGGCCCCAAGGTCACCCCCAAGTAAGTGGTGTTTTGCTGATGTAGACGTCAGGAATAGCTGGTGTTTGGGCAAGGACATAACGGACGGTCATGAACCAGTGGCGCGGGGCCTTCCACAGGTGAGAGATGCTATCGCGCTTGTAAATTAAGCGCGAGCGCAGCTTCCACGGGCTGAGTGCATGGCGGATATCGGCGAAACGAGTGACAACCTCGTCGATGGTGGGACGCTTTGAAGGGTCTTTCTGCACCATGTCCGCGACAAGTTTATCCATGAAGTTTAGGCCAGCATATTTCTAGGACTCGTCTTCAGCACAATCATATACATATAAACAAGGAAAATCACTTTGATATAGTGCGTACAGACCAAGTTCCCCAAGTAATAGATGTCGGTAGGGAATGGGTCGCAAGGAGTGTCCAGAAGTTCTTCGGCATGCTCAGGTGCCATGTAGTCGCCGCCTGGCTGTGGCCTTTCGAGTGGAGGGCCATCTGCGAGGTTGTATCGATGCGAATGACCGAAGTCTATCCAGTAGTATTTCACCGGACGTTGCGTCCAACTATAGTGATGCGCTCGCCCCTTCCAGTCCCACCGCCGCTCGGGGTTGGTGGGGTGCCATGGTCGAGGGTACATCGGTGTGGCGTCCATCATTATGTTGTTGAAAGTGCAGTCACTACAGGGTCCATGGAGTGTGGGTCATAACCGACAGAGGGGCCACGTACCGGTGAGCCACGCCATGTTTATGCATGAATTGTATACCCTGTGGTACGCCCCCATTGGCGATACGCCACACGGATGGACGACAGGACGCACCTCAAACATCTGCGTGAAAAACACGACGATCTCCCCAAAAGTCTTGAACCGTGGTTCGTTCACGCGCTTCAAGAGGGGAACGACGATGATAGCTTCCGTGGCAGGGTTGCTGGGGACTTGAAGAATGTCGAATATGGGGATGCAGTAATTCTTGGGGTCATCTCAAAGCGATGGTTCGGAAAGGAATCGCGATATCTCCGGTTCAAAGGGAGAATAATGACGGTCAATCCATTTCAACGCAACGAAAGCACTGTCCGAGGCTCGTGTCGCGTCCATGAGTGGCCCTGCCTGGAACGCATGATGTAAGTATCGTCTGCATGTCGTGGACGAGAATACGCACAATCCTTCCATCCTCGCAGTCGATGAATATCTTACCCGATGCTAGCCAAGAAGGTACCCAATCTGGCTGATATCGAGCCCGGAAAGTGTAGCCCAAGCCTTGGAGCCAATCTAGTATCTTCAACCAACGTTTTTCAGACTGTCCAAGTTGGCCCGGCTCTCCTAGGGGACCCCCATCAAGAAAAAGAGGAGGTTCTGTGTCGGGGGGTTCAGCTTTCAAAAAGGTAGCGAGATGGTCTGTAGTGGGGTGAGCCTCTTCAGACATGCTAGGGGAATTAGGGACTCGGAAGCTGGGAAGAGATTTGGACAGATCTGAGATAACCTAGCGTTTCAATGACCGTGAGAGAGTCAGTCGGCGACAACGGAGGACAACGGCGGCTGCCACCAGTAAAACATCTCAATGGATCTCAATGGTCCACTTCGTCGTAACTTCGACCTCCACCTTTCCTTGTTCTGTCTATATCTCAAACACATCAAACCCCCATTAATAAACTCTGAAGGAGATGGTGTCCGCTCGATGCCATTTTTCGGACTACTACTCAAGAGTCAAAGTCCCCCCTCAAAAACCCCCGATTTCAGTAATAAATACATTTCGTCGAAAATGACACCCACTTGAGGTCGATGCTGGCCTCCTGACGGTCAAAGGACCGGACAGCATTGTAGGGGGGAACGCGAGTGCGTACAATAATCTTTCCTCCTCCTAGAATCTGCTCATAACTCCACCTTCAGCAGAAACCCTTCATCTCACTCCACCAACGCCCTAAATACCCTTTTCAAGAATTTGCGCGCGAAAAGAGAGAACGCCAAGGCGCGTCTTGTCGGCTCTATTCACGGTCCATGAACGCCATCATATCATCGTTTGCCGGAAGGACGACGCACTGAACAGAAGTCAACAAATTACTCTGGACATCTCATCCGGTGTCCATTGTCTAGTCCCCCGTCTCTCCGCGTTTCGACCTACATGGCGTCATAGCACATACCAACAAACCCAGATGCTCCAGAGCTCAGAAGGTCCACCGTTCGTTGAATATTGAATCGGTCCGCTTGATGCTCCCGTTCCTACGGGACGTCGGGATTCCGCGCATTACATCCCGATGGCGGCTATTGGGTGCCGCACGAAGAAACCGACGTCGCCGAACACCCTCGCACCCTGAGCACTGCGGATTTTAACCCCAAGCTTCAAATAGCTCAAGCTCAAGCCTTGCGGTGACGTTACTGACGACATCTGTTGCACTCGGGTCCTTAACATCACGGTGTGTGCGTTAAGCGATGCTGAAGAGCTGCCTTATACTGACGTTTCGTCTCAAGGCTTAAGAACCGAAGTGACTGCTCGCGAACAGTACAGGACCACGCACCGCTGCGCACACTCCGAGTGGACTCACTTCACGATTTTACATTCCCTCGGTCAGCGCCACGTCCCGAGTATCACATCCCACGGCCTTCATTCCCTGCCTTCGATCCCATCCCCGACCTCGAAGGTACAATAATACGCGCCCATGAGACATTCTCTTCCCATCTGGGACGAATGTTCCCGTGCCAAAACCCCCCCCGCTCTTTATAGCCAGCTGCGCAGGCGCATGTGAACGGCCAGGCGGTGGTTCTTGAGGACCGTGGGGCACGATTCCTCGACGACGTCGCCTACAAATAACCAGGTCGTCCTGTGCGGATCTATCGTACCGTCGCCCCCCACCCACCCCCAAACGTCAAGATGTCTGAACCCGTTTCATTCCCACTCTCCCCGTTTGAAAACAAGGCGCGGATTCACGCGCACATCGCGTTCTTCGCGTTCATGGTGGCGCTCCCACTGGGCATCGGCGCCGCGCGCTATCTGCGCACCTTCACCGACTCGTGCGTGTTCTCGCCTTCTCGCTTGGCCTCGTTGCTGACGATAAGACCAGCTGGTTCTGGCCGCACTTCATCGTCAACTTCTTCGTTACGGGCCCGCTCGTCTTCACCGCGTTCGCGCTAGGTTACCAGACCACCCAGGCAGGGTTCACGCCCCACTTCAGCGATCCGCACCAAGTTCGTATCTTGCCGTTCTCACCAGATGTTCTGGGCTGATACACCGGGTGCAGAAAGGTGGCCTCGCGCTCTTGATCCTCTACCTCGTGCAAGTCTTCCTCGGCGCGTTCATCCACTGGGTCAAGCTCCCCATCCGCTTCCCAGGCGCCCGGCCCCCGCAAAACTATGTGCATATCGTCCTCGGGTTGGCCATCATCGGCCTTGCGTCGTGGCAGGTGCGTCATCCGTCTCGTGTTCCGCTGTCGGGAAACGTACTGACGGCTCCTCACGGCAGACGCACTACGGGCTGTGGACCGAGTGGGCTTTCGCGACGGGCAACGCGCATCCGGTGACCTGGCACTGCAAGGACTTCTGGTTGGCGATCGTTATCGTGAGTCTCCCCTCCCGTTCATCTGGCCCCCATCTCGCGCTGACCACCAGACAGATCGTGTGGTCGCTGTACGGCCTCGGGCTCTTCCTCCTGCCCCGCCAGCTCAAGCAGGAAGCCGCCAGACGCAAGTTCGTGCTGGAGAACTCCAAGCTGAACGGAAAGGGGTCGAAGGACGACGTGCCGCTCATGTGAGTAGCTTGTTGGATTGGACTGGATCGGACGCCAGAACCCTTGTACTGTACCGCGCCCCGTCGTGTAATATTGTAACATACATGCTCGCAAAACAAGAAGTATTCCGCATACGATTCGTCCAAAGAGGGAGTTGCATACGCATGAACCACTACGCATCGACCTCGCGCTCAGGCGACTGATGGCGTACATCCGATACCGGCGCGGCCGTCGCTGCCTCTACTTCTGCCCCCTCCTCCGTCGCGATAGACACATGCCATGGCATGAGATCCTCCGGCCTTGGAACACCTCCTCTGCGAAGACTCCGGGGGCCCTGAGAGGGTGGCTGGGAGGGGGGCTGAGAAGCCTCCGCCTCCTCGTCCCCGTCTTCGTCCGCCCCAAAGGACGCCGACGCCGCGCGCAACGTGAGGGATCGCGGCGGGGGCAACGGGGGCAGCGACTCCTCCGCGCCCGCACCCGTTAGCCAGGTGAGAAAGGCCGAGGGATCGCGAAGCGTCGTCGATCGCACCGGCGGGGGCACCGGCGGCGGGGTTCCAGAACCGGCCTCGGAATCTGACCAAGGCTCGGTGCGACGGTGATTGAGGAAGAACCGGTGTCCGGGCCAGGCGTTGTTCCCATTGCTGTTCCTGCGCGCATCGTCGGCCGCGGGCGTGCGGGCGCCGCTGGTCGAGCTCTCGCGGGTCACCGACCGGCGGCGGGAGGTGAATTCGTCGAAATCGGTGACCCGGGGGCGGGAGCGGGCGGGTGGGCGGCGGGACAGGGACGAGGGGAGGGTCGGTTGATTGGAAGTGGCGTTGAACAGGGTGCCGAGCGGGTCGGTGCTTGAGGGGCTCCTGGCGGACGACCGTCTGATAGCCTGGATCTCCTCGCGGTACATGCTGGGACGCGTTGTGAGGCGGGCACGAGCGCGGGCGGTGGAGGCGGAGGTGGATGATGTGCCGGTGCCGGTGCTGGTGGATGTGTGCGCTTCTGGTGGAGGCGAGATAAGATGAGGGGGCGGGCCGAAGGACATGAGCAGGGCCAACGCACCTGGTTGACCCCTGCTGTACGCATCCCACAGGGCGGTAGTCATCCGCGCGCCTTCGAGAGCACCGGTCGGGTCGAGTAGGTTTTCGGTGCTCCCGTCGTCTTCGTCTTCGTCGTCGACCTCCATCTCGTCCGGCGGCGGAACGGCGAGGTAATCGGTGAGGTTTATGGTGCGGCGGGAAACGAGGCCGCGACGGTAGGTCCGTTGGGGGGCGGCGAGCATACGTAGGCCTTTGCAGGTGCTGTCGGAGATGAGATGTTTGTCCGTTGTCGCCTGTCGTTGGCGACGTTCCGCCAGTTCCTAAAGGAATGCCACGCATTTGCACGATTTCCAAGCGACATGGAAAATGGGCCACACACCTTGACAAGTAGCTCTATGAGCGACGTCGTGAAGGAGTCTCCAGAGTCCAGCTCTTCCACAAAGGCTTCATAACTGATAGTGTGCTCTGCTTTCTCTAGCCTCGACCGCTTGACCGCTCCAGAGCTGCATGATCCAAACCGTTGGCAAAGATTAACGTGCTGCAGGCTATGTGACAAAAGCAGGGCAACACGCACACCAGGCTCTTGATCTTTGAGCTTAGCACGTCGTCGTAGTGTTCTGAAGTCCTATGGGCCGATCAGAGGGAGCTCTTGGACGTCGAGCGGATGAATCCACGCACCATTTCCCCATTTTGAAGGTATATGCCTGCGCAAACGGCAGTGAGGTGGAAGTGGTGCTGGACGGTCGCTCAAGGTGGGCTTTCGGGACCAGATTGCACTCCTTGTTTCTTTTTGTTTTTGTTTTGATTTTGTAACCGGTGATCACGTGTCAGTTTTCCGTTTCGCACTGCTCTCCGAGTGCCTGGGGCAGTACGAAGGGACCATGGCCGGGAACGTCGAGAGGGCGGGAGACGTGCAGGCAGTGTACAGGTACACTGTAGAAGTAGAATACAACTGTGTAATTACAAGTTTTGTAAACTGCACTCGACGTCACGACGCGCGGCTATCTCCGTCTAGACCCCCTCATACATCCGATGCGGTAGCTGCCCGTCCTCGTTAATGTTCGAAAGGTTGCTGATGGGTTTAACAAGCGTTTCGGGAGTAAGATCTCGGGGATTACTCGCAGATAAACGGACATACGAAGGATTTGCAGAGAGGTTTATGGTTGGCGCAAGGTTGCGACCTCCAACGTCGTACCGAGCCCCCGCCAGTTCGTACCCGCACCAAGGACTTGTGTGGCCTCTTTTGGGATGCTGGCCAGCACTCTTCCAATAAAGTTGGGGTCGGTCAAAGGCGTCAAGTCATCTTTCTTGGGGAGATGCTGTAAAAACGCGGTCAGACCAGACTTGCAGGACGCAGGGGAGATCTCACGCTTTTCACCGGATCGTACGGGGCCTCCCAGCCACTGGTTTCTCGAACGACCACCGAGGGAGAAGAGGCGAAGGAGTGGTAGAGGCGCGTGTCGTGGGCGCGGAAGAGGACGTTGTCGACGCGGAGAGTGAAGCGGGACAGGATGAAGATGCACGTTGGCATGACTCGCTGGAAGAGAGCCGTCAGTTGAAAGGTATCTTACGAACCGCCAAAACTCACGATTCGAACAAGGAGATGTGATGCACCGTTGTCGTGTAACTCGTCTTCGTAAAGAGGTATCTCCGCATAGAAGAGGATGGGGTCGGGTCTCGTGAGCTCCGCAAGAGGTATTCCGTGCTGGCTATCTGTTGGATCCTCCTTCACCCATTCTATCTCCTCTGAACCGTCGCTTCTGACTTGATTTCCGGGATATGTCGTGGTATATGTCCAGTCAAAAGGCTTGGTGGGCGATGTCGTAGGGAGAGGAAGTTGAGAATCGGGATCCGTCCTGTCGTCAGCTCTGGCATACCGACAGAGAATTCCTGTCGACCGCGACATACCGACTCTTCAACCACGCATCAGCATACCCGACCTTGACGCCCCCATCTCCATCGCCAAGTTCGCCGTTCTTCACGCCCTTGAGCGCGTCCTCTGTTCGGAAAGAGTACGTCCAGCCTGAAGGTCGATGTTTGATCTCGAGGGAATTGTTCCCGAACGTCATTTCTGGGAGTGGGAAGCCAAGCGTCCCTTGCAGCGCATCACACTCGCTGGCATTGGAGATGGGGCTGGTTACAGCAGTGATAGTCCAGTCGAAGATGTCGATCGAACGGGTGTTGGGAGATTCGGAGAGCTTAAACTTGGGAAGGGCCACTGCGGAAGACATGATGACCTCCCTGTGGGTAGGCCTCCGAACGCTGTCTGAAGAAGATGCCGTTTTGGAAGAGGGTAAGAGGAGATGGCGGGTGCCAAGGAGGATTCGCTTGAAGTCCTCCACGAAAGGAGATACAATTGATCGTAAGCCACATTAGCAATATTTGAACCTCCGAAAGCCCATCTTATAGCCCCTTCAACGCTGAACCAACCAACGATATTAGTTGTCAAGAGCTCTGCAAGCCGCCATCATCATCATGGACGAAGACTCTCGCTCGTCATCACCAGAAGCACCACCGCAGGATCTGTGGTCAAGCATCTTAGATTCTGTATCTTCGTCACGATCTATACCCTCCAAGCAGATCCTCATTCTCGGCCAACCTTCCAGCGGTAAATCAACACTCGCGTCTGCCCTTTTGCAGAAACCCGCGTCGGATGGAGGGAAGGACGAGCCCCGTACCGATTTTGCGCTGGGGTACGACTGGGCGGACGTGCGCGATGAGGAAGGTGCGTTGCTGTCGGTTCGCGATGAGTGTCTGAGCTGACCGCCTGCCACTTTGCATAGATACCCTTGCACGATTATCTGTGTATACCGTGCCTTCGTCTGCACCAGCATTCACTTCGCTCGTGCCACATTTTATTCCCCCGCGCGTGTCTTTACCCCACACGCTTGTGATGATTGTCCTCGATTGGACGCGTCCGTGGACGTTTGTCGAGGAGCTTGTTACATGGCTGACTTGGGTCGAGCACTGGGTCAAAGTGGACAGTTCACGCGAAGCCATCATCGCGCGGGAGGAGAATCGCGAACGACGTGAGTTCTCCATCTTCATTCGGTCCACGTGCCTTGTATTCAACGTACCGTCTCAGTGCAAGCGCACATTCAACACTACACCGAGCCCTCCACCGAACCAATATCTGCGACTGCCACGACCCTACAGGGGACCATTCTCCCACTTGGGCCTGGAACACTCACGCACAACTCCGGGGGCGTGCCCATCATCGTCGCCTGCACGAAAGCGGATCTGATCGACGACAACAACGACGTCGCCGGTGCTGGCGCGTCTGGCATGGGTGGTATGGTCAAGGGAAAGGGTGGCGAGTGGGAAGAACGCACGGACGGCATCATGCAGATCCTACGAACGATCTGCCTAAAGTGTGCGTCTTCCAGCTTTGCTTCTGGTACGAAGATGCTAACTCCGCCCATAGACGGCGCCGGCCTTTTCTACACGACACCACAACCCGCAACCCTCCAAATCCTTCGACAGTACGCGTTGCACGCGCTTTTCGTCCCGCCAGCACCTCCCCCGACCGTTGGAACCGCAGAGCCTGTCGCGCCGGCGAGGAATCCGTTCCCCTTCGAGCAGAAGCCAAACACGTTGGACCGCGACCGGATTGTCGTCCCTGCAGGTTGGGATAGCTGGGGCAAGATCGGGGTGTTACGCGACGGCTTCGATGCGAGAGGCTGGGGAGAGGCCTGGGAACGGGACTTGGATGCCGCCGAGGGCGAGACCGTCGACGAGTCCACAGCAGTTAAGATGTACACCGCTCTCGTACCAGACCAAGGCGCGAAGGTAAACCCCTTTCTCCCCGCACCATTCCTCCGCCCCTCACCATCTTTTCCCAGCCACCCACCCTTCCTCCTTTCAACAACCCGACACCAGAACAGGCCTTCCTCGCGAAGAACTACGACGAGAACTCGCGCCGCGCCGACAAAGACCCCCGCGGCATATTCCGCCAGCAGAACGAGACCCCCTCCGCGGGCATCGTCGGGCCTTTGGGCATCCCGTCCCTCGCCATGCCCAACGTCGAGAAGGCGCTCACCGAGATGGAAGGCGGCCTTAACTTCAGCAGCAGCCTCCTCGGCGCGAAGCGTCCTACCGCCTCCGTCGGCGGGCGGGGCGGTCCTCCCGCATCTCTCAGCGCGTCGGCGGGCCCAGGGGGCTCGCGCGTCCCTGCGTCGCCTCCGCTGCCGGGGGGGTCGCCGAGCCCGACAGGGGGACAGTCGCAGCACGAGGTGCTGCAGAATTTCTTCCAGAGCTTGCTGAGCTCGAAGGACCGCGCTGGCGCGAGTGCGGCGGCGGCAAGGGCGTCCGCGAAGTCGCCCAACGGGACGGGAGCGGGAAGTGGGAGCGGGGCGGAGGACGGGTAGTTCGGGCGGCCTTTTCTTCGCTTGCAGCTCTTTGGTCGTTGGCTCGTTTTTGTTGGACGCGCGGCTCTGTGGATCATTTTCATTTGTAATGAAGCTCGAGGGTTTTTGAAGCGCAGCTTAAGCGTATGGCGAACATAATCCCTGCTCTTCGAGCTTCGACTGGGTAGCATCACGCTTAGGTGACGGGTGGAAGGTCACACTGAGTCATACTCGTCACACCTAACGGGAGTTGGCGTGACAGCATCTGCCAGACGTCGCGACTTCGACTACGACCACGAACAACGTTATGATCAAGCGACGCACTCGACCAACTCCTCAACCACGTTCAATCTCGCACGAGAAAGAGGACAACGCGCCCGCAATTCTTGATGACGCCGCCGGGTCCGAAAACGAAGAAGAGGCGAACCTGCCGTAAGTTCGTTCATCTCCGCCTCCCCGTAGCAGGCTGACGTGCCTCGGAAACGAGTGATACAGTGTCCACGAGCTCATCGAGCTGCGTAAACTTCGGAAAGCAAGACAGGGGATCGATGTTTCCAAACTCAATAGCGGCGACGTGAAGAAGCGGCGGAAACGGAAGAAGGAGGACGAAGAGGAGCAGGCGTACGGGCTGCAGCCAGGAGCGAAGGTCGACCAGGAGGACGAGGAGTGAGTCGTTTCTCTTTCCTTCTTGCCCTAGGTTCGCTCATCCGCCATTCGAAGGGACGATAAGGCAATGAAGGCGCGGAAGGCTGTCCGAACCAACAACTTCACGCAACAGACGAATGTCCTTGACGTGGATAAGCACATGTGCGCTTGCCTTTCTTTTGCTCCCCTCCAGACATTTATCGTGGCCTAGGATGGCGTATATCGAGGAGAACATGAAGCTCCGGCGTGGGCAGGGGGAAGATGCACAAAATGGCGGTCCTTCTGGATCGAAGGCGGACCCGTTCCGCCCCTCCGATCGGTTCAAGGTGGAAAAGAAAGCTTCCGAGGAGGGCAACGTCACAAACAGCTTGGCGATGCTGACGGCCATCCCTGAAGTTGACCTGGGCATGGAGTATGTTTCCCACTCTGCTCCAAGTGCGCTTGGTTGACTGACGGGTTTTCTCCTGCAGTGCTCGCCTGAAGAACATAGAGGACACCGAAAAAGCCAAATTGCTCATGTCCCATGGGCGGAAGGACAGGAAGAAGTCTGACCCAAATGATGAGGAGCACCTGGCGGGAACGCGATGTAGGTGTTTTTAACTTTCGCCGCGATCTGCTAGCTCACGAGAGCTTCCAGTCTTCCGTCCGAACATGCGCATGAAGTCAGACGCGGATATCATCCGAGATGCTAAGCTGGAGGCTATGGGTCTCCCCCCGGAGGAGGACCATCATCGGCCACGGTATGACCGTCCGCAGATGGCGACAGACGAGATGGTACGTGGTCCTCCATCAAAAGGCGGGGACATATTTGTCTTACTTCTATCCAGGTCATGGAGCGTTTCAAGAAACGCATGCGCAAATGAATGTTCGTTCTCTGCTATCCAGTATTTTAGGTTCTTATTTATTCTGTGCCAATTGAATCTGTATTACCTTTGGTATCAGGGTGCTACGAGCGTTGTCTGCCGCCCCCCCCCTTCCCCCCTCCCCCCCATTCTTTCAATAGTCAACCTGATTCTTCTGCGGCTACAATGTAGTTTGTGTTCATACGACGAAAAGGTCATTCGGCCAAGGCCGTAGCCGTTATGTACACTGCGACGAACTGCACATCTAGCCTTCTATAACCACCTGGTGGCGATATAGCCCTGTTTGTTTATTGAATGGCGTACCGTGAGTCATTATCGTGACATGGCAGTTTCCTGCTGACATTGTGGTAGACCTGCCTCTCCTTCCACATAGACGACGCTCTGACCACGACTCGTGCGTCCCAGGCCATCCTTTCAACTGCATCATCACCCAGACATCTCCTGCGTCCGCGATGCCGTCAGCAACGAAGGCGCTGTCCGCACCAGGACTCGGGGAAGGAACTCCCCGCCGACCTGGTTGTGGTTCGTTTCTCTTCCCACCTCGTCTGTTGCTGGTATGTTCATGTCCCATCGACCAGGCTACTTCCCACCGTCGTTCACCCGCCACCGCGTCCATAAAATTTATCGGGAACGGCGCTTGTTCGGTCATGCGACCTCATCCGTGCTTCCCAGGCCATCCTGGTATATTCTGTATTGACGAGGTCGTCGAGGACGGCGAACGCGACTGGCTGGTCGAAGACCGGAAATGCACTTCAGTCTTCATGCGAATTACTCACATTTTGGATAGTGAGGAGCTGAAGGCGACTTAGGCGGACTCGTTCAAGACGATGGAGTTAACATTGGGAAGGGTGCGTTCTTTTCGCGGTCATTCACGTGGACCATGCGCTAACGAGAAAGACTGTTGTTCGGAACAGCGGGGGACCTCCTGACGGGGCATTTTTGAAGGGGCTGGAGTGGGAAACTGAGTCACAGTTTGCTTGGTTTGTACAGTCGCGGCCTTCCCCAGGCCACAAGGCGTATACTTGCCATCTCGTAAAATTACGAGCAAATGTGTATTACAAGTCGTACCGCTATTCAACATACACCGATCCTGCATCTCAGATCCTCATGTGCTCGACGTACAAACGCTCAAATTCAAACTGCGTCTCATCTAGAAGATATGCCTGTAACGGGGGGAAAATCTTATGGCATTATGCGAGGGTAAAAATACATAAATACATATGCATGTTGTGACAACGGCAGTACCGTCAATGGCACACTTGGTCCGCCCCCACTAGCCACCCTACTTCAACGCGCTCGAGTCCGCCGGGAGCCTTTCCAGGCTCACCTTGCCCTCCCTTATCCACTCCTCCTTCACCAGCTTCGTCGCCTCCACATAATACAGCCTGTACACGAGCTTGATCGTCCCCTCGCTGACGCCCGCGACGAGGCTGATGTCCTTCACCGACTTCGCGATGCCCATCAGGTGACATGCAAAGTAGATCGCGCCGCCGGCGATGGAGACGGGGCTGCGACCGTCCGCGACGCCTCGGGAGCGGGCCTCGACGATGATGTCCTTGCATATCCCCTGCACGTTGGGTGGCAACGCGAGATGGTTGCAGTACCGAACGAGGAGGTCCTCCGGGCCTGTGACGACCGGAGCCGACCCGTGGCTGGCGGTGGCAGAAGCGCCGGGGGTGAGGTTGAACGCCTGTTCGAGCGCTTTGTAACACTGCCCGAGGACCTTCTTGGAGACGTGGGTGAGATTGCAAATTTCCTTGAACGTACGGGGGACATGGGCCTGACGGCACGCGATGAAGATGCACGCGGCGATGACGGCGTCCAAGGGTTTTCCGCGGAGGAGCTTCTCCTCGTCCGACCGCTTGTACAGCTGCTTCGCGATGTCGCTGATCGTTTTAGGTAGGGAAAACTGGTCGCACCAACTGGAGATGTCGCGGAAGGCGGAAAGAATGTTGCGTTCAGAGCGAGAGCTCTGGCCACGGGAGGCCGCCCGCTGCAATTCCCTCGCGATTCCCGAACCTCCGTCGCGAAAGCTGATGACGGTATCGAGCTGCTCCATGCCCTCCATCAACGGGTCCGATGCTGCACCAACACGGGACGGGTCATCGCCCTCATCATTGGCGAACGTCTACCAAAGGGGTAGATATTATGCTCGAGCATGCGTCAGAAAGATGGGGAAGGAACAAAGAACGCACCCGCCACTCGCTTCGGGTATCGACGACGCGATCGCCGAGGACAAGTCCACAGGTACCGCACACGAGATCTCCACTACCAAATTCTTCGACGATGTTGGGATTGGGGTCTCTGCAGTCGGGGCATATGAGGCGAACTGCGAGGTCCAGGGAGTAATCCTTCTGCGCCGGCTCCTGGATTTTTGGATTGGCGAGAGGGAAAGGTTGGAAAGACATGGTCGAAGATGGGTGTGTGGAGAATTTCGTGTGCGGGGAGTGTAAAGAGGGGTCGATCTGAAAGAGTGCGAGTTCCAGGGATCGGTTGCGAGCGACGGGGACGGGAGGGAAGGAGTCTTATGAGCCTGAGCTGGACTGTCCTAATGAACAATGCAGGCGGATCAGTAGCGACAATAACATACCGAGAGCAGGTCAAAAGCACCGCTGTTGCGAAGGAGGGATGGATGCGAGGGATCCTGGACCAAGAATCCAACGGCGGTGCAAGTTTGGTGGTGGTGGTAGCGGACAAAGAGTCGGTCAAAGGTCCATTTGCCCGGTGGCGAGGCTATGAGGAAGATTGTTCCCACGCCACCCCCGTGTGACTCGACTTCCGAACGTGGCCACCATGCATCATCGGCGCCGGGTTCTTCGAGACCAACCGACGGCTGTGTGATCTATTCAAGTTCCTCTGGACACTGTTCACTCCTTCCTTATATTATGTGCTCCCTCACTTGGTCAGTGTAAACTGAAATCTGAGGTGCTTTTACATGAGCGTGCGCGAGTACAGCGAGCCCGACCGCAGATCCCCTTGGAGGGGACAATCTGACAATCTCCGCGAAGTGAGCGGGTGGCGGGCCGGAGATATACTTGTTAGTCATCCTGAAGTGTCCCATCTGTCGATCGGGACGACAAAACGAGACCAGGTCCAAGCACGCTCCTACTCCCCGACCCCTACTCACAACCACCCCAGACTACACTCTAGTTTCGAATTCCTGCAACGTTGAACGCCAGCCGCTAGGCCACCTCCGAATTCCACATCCGAACCTTTGATGGGTCGCCGGCGCAGAACGATAGCAACACCTCCCTCCCAACCTGTCGGCACAACGAGTCGAACAGGTCCCCCATTATCGTAAGGATCGATTCCCCCTTCCGCCTTTGTCGGCTAAGCAGACCCCTTCGACGTTAGATTGATACGCCTTGGTCACGACCCTCTACACCTCATCGCCACCGAACTCCTACGCGACGAGGACTTGGAGCTGAGACATTTTTCCAGCACTTGCCGGGACATTCGCAGCATAACCCTTCCTATCTTATTCCGCCGCACGTTTTGTGTATGGAATGAAGAACACGAATCCGTCGAGCTTCCGCCGTCTCCACTGTGGCCATACATCCAGTTCGTTCACCACCTTTGATCTAAAGTGCATCGCTTGACCATCGTGCCTTCAGGTCCATTTGCTGTTTAGAGCAGGGTTATTATCTACCCGGATCTGGATACCCAGTTGCTTCATTAGGGAAAACCCTCCGACAATTCCCTTACCTCTGCTCTGTGGCGTTCAGCGAAATATTTGGCGGAGTCCCTCTGAACGTCATTCGTGCATTCTTGATTCCGTCTATCCGCAGCATCCATTTCGACAGATCATCTTGGGCAGGACCGATCCCCTCAAATCATCCCGGACACCCCCAGCTTGATTGGCCGCCCATCGACGCACAGTCAGCAGTGGATATCTTGCCCCCCATCGTCACCGAATTCATATACACGGACACACAATTAGTGTTGCCAAAGTTCAGTTCAGAACCATGGTTCGGAACCGAACTGACCGAACTGAACTGCCAGTTCAGTTTGGTTCTGGTTCTGGTTCTGGTATTTGGCACTTGGTTCAGGTTCAGGTTTGGGCCGGTGGAGAACCGACTGAACCGGCCCGAACCGGTGTTCAGTCACGTGCAGATCTGAAGTCCGAGGAGTGGCTATGAAGGCGTGGGAACTTGTCCTACTCCTCCCGGAAATGCAAGAAAAAGAAATCAGACCACTTGCTTCGCGTCCTCCCATCCTCTCCCACCCAGTATGGCCGACGACGATGCCGGATGCGCCATAGGACTCAACGGGCAGCTGAAGGACGCCTCCGAAATCACATTTTATAATTCCGAAGGCGATGAAGATCCGCTTCCTCGGGCATCCGGATCAACACAAACGAAAGAGGCAACTACCTCGCGCCGAGGGCGTGGTGAGCAACTTCCTGTCTGTGCAGTTCCTCACTTGAACACATGTTGCAGGGGAGCGAGACCAGCCCGACCCCGCGCTCATCATCGCAGGCGGCAGACGTCGAAAACCAAAGCCCTCGGACAAAATCAAGTATATCAAGAACAATGAGGCCGTCAGCAATTTCTTCAAGCCCAAAAATCCCGCCCCGAAGCAACCCAGAACAACTCAGAATGTTCATGACAAGATTTTCAAGGGTGCACTCGGAAAAGCGGCCGATTCAATCTCTCTCGACGGTATGTAGTTCTATCATCGCACTGCGCCCCCTTTTTTTAATCACTTCTCCTAGTGCCGTCGACATCGACGTCATCCACTCCCAAACGTCGCGCCGCCGTCGCTCCCGGCGCGGACAAGCCGGCCTTGAAGCGCGCACGCATCACCGAGTCCGCTGAAAAGACCGACGATGGCGATGACGAAGATGCCTACCCGGACGCGGACTCACAAGACGACGAAGGCCACGCACAGGCTAGGAAAGGAAAGGGAAAGGAGAGGGAGGACGACGAGCTCGACGCGTACCTCCGGAAGTGCCAGGAGGCGCCCACGAAGGTATGTAATCCATGGCCGTCGTTTCTTTTTCCTCACACTGACGGTCATCTATGATACTCCCCCATCCGCTCCCCCATCCGCTCCCCTATCCGCTCCCCTATCCGCTCTCCTTCTCGCCGTCCTCAACGCCCTCACCACGACTGTCACGGACCCCAGACAGTCAAGTAATAAGCAGTTAACACATAATCTACGCGTCTTTTAACCCACTCTCAACACAAACCCCACGGTGGGCCCAAGGGGGGGTCCGGGGGCCCAAGGGGACCTATCCTCCAGGGGATAGTGAGATCATAGGGGAGGGGGTGGGGTGGGGGTACCCGCGGATCCCATAGGGGGTCCGGGAGACTACCTATTCAACGTCCGGGAGAGGAGATAAAGAGGGTGGGGAGGGGTCCTCATCCGGGCTACATCCGAGGGGGCAGGGTCCAAGGGGGGTCCTGCACCCATCATCCGGGGCACATCCGGGAGGGGGTCCGCCATCCACCATCCGGAGAACATCCGGGAGGGGTCCACCACCCACCATCCGGAGAACATCCGGGAGGGGTCCACCACCCATCATCCGGGGCACATCCGGGAGGGAGTGGGTTCATCCATGGGGTCAATGTTTGGGGGAAGCACAGAATATATTGCTATATATACTAGTATCCTAACTACTACACCCAGTCACCCAGGCACGCAAATCCAGATATAACTCCCGGATGGTGCCATGGGTCTGAAAGAAATGAAGATATCAGATAAATTCGGAGATGGGATCGTGAGAGGCAGACAGTGTAGGGTATTGGATGGCAGGAGAGGAAGGTGTTCCTCCGCGTCGGATGGTGGGATCTTTGGGCCCTGCTGGTATGTGACGGAGTGGCATCAGTCGTGGACTCGGACCCACACCCAGATGTGCACGGACCTGTTACTGATTTGGCAAGTGACGGAGTGGTGTCAGTCGCAAACTGACATCTGGCGCTCGGGCCCCGGACTTGGTGTGTGAACGGAGTGGCGTCAGTCGCGGACTCGGTCATTAGTGGGGGGGCCAGGCGTTGGGATGTGACGGAGTGGTGTCGGTTCCAGACACGGAAATGGTAGTGAAGTGGTAGTTCATGGGGCTCGGCTTTGAAAGAATGGGATAAGACGGAGGCAGAGGGGGGGGGGGGGAATGCGAACGTACATTTTTACAACTTGTACACTGTGTTCCCCAGGTCCGGATGCCACCCTCGGATGCCACCACCCTCGGATCATCGGTGCTATAGTAAATATGATATCAGTGGGAGACAGCTAGGAAGGGTGTAGCGGGCGCACCTTCGATAGCCTCCAGAACTGCTGTCCTCGTCTCCTGTGGATGGTATAACCTGTTCGTCTACCTGGATTTGGAGAGGAGGGGGTGGCCAGGTGGTGCCCTGTCGGTGACGAGTCCGTTGTGACGTGGCCGCTTTCCTGGGGGATGGAGGGCTGACATTACGGAGCCACGAGCAATAACAATAATGATTTAAGGGGGCTCATGGGGCTAATGAGGACATAAAAAACCCAAGAACTGGGGGTGTGGTGTCAGGTGGCAAGACGAGGTCGAAGCCAAAAATGGTAATGCATTGGGACCGTGTGAATTCCGACCGGAACGACCAGTAATGTCACGTGCACTCTGCTAAGCGAAATACTCTAAGTCCCCAGTTCTTCCCCACCCTTCCACACACAGAACGACACAAGCAGAACCATTGATACAATTACTTCGGGGAATCAAGTCATATATCTACATTACCATTACATACGCATGACAACCCTGCCACAGACACACAAAGTCATCCTCAACCTCCGAACCATCCGACGCGTCCGAGACATCCGAAACATCCGAAGCATCCGAAGCATCCGACGCATCCGAGACACCAAAAAAACCATAATCCAAGAGATATATAACACTGTGTTAAAAGGTCAGAAGCAACCACACCTAGAACAATGGAAGACCTACACAAGAAGGTAGACTAGGAGTCTACTTGCTAGGCCCAGCCGCAGACTCGTCATTGCCACTCGGATGCTTGCCCTCGGATGCGCGAAGCAGCGCTTCAAGCCGCGTGCTCACCTCAAGTACCTTCTCCGCATCCTTCTTGAGCTCCCCGCACTGCACCTCCAGGGCCTTGACGACATTGAGAAGCTCCAGGTTTTGCTTGTGGATATCCGAGATGTGGGCCATGACAACGGTGTTCGCATCCTGGACCACACCCTCGAATTCGATCCGGGTGAACTCAATCTGCCCCTTGATGGAGATGCAGAACTCGTCCAGGGACTCGACCACAACACCATGCAACAAACTCCTCTTCCGGAGGGCCGCAGGTCCGACACGTTTCTTCCCTGGATCTCCAGTTTCACAGTCAGTATCCGCAACCTCCCGGTAGGAAATGGAAGACCTACCGTCGCTCCCAATGCCGAGGTTGGCCTTCTCCTTCCCTTTCGGCTCCTTGACGGTCCCCCCGCTAGACGAACCTTCGCCGGCGGACGAGCTTGCCTTCGAGGCCGCAGCACCACTCGGACCTCCCCTCGGACCTCCCTTCCCAGCATCCTTCACAACCTTCCCATCCGGAATGTACTTCTCCAGACGTCTGGCTCGGCCCTGCTTCAGCAAGGTCAGGTACGCGGCTCTTGTGGTTGCCGTCCCCTTCGAGTGGTGGCTGCACGTCGACTTTTTGTCGTAGCAGCGCAGGCACGTGTCCCCCTTGGGCTTGGCCCAGCACGCCGCGTGTGCATTTCCGCACTGAGTGCAATCGACCTATGAAATCACGATAAGTCATTATTCCGTACGAAATGGAAGGGCCACGCACCATGTTCGGCCAGTACTCGCCATCTGAGGAGTACAAGATGGAAACCTCGTCAGCCTCTGCGGCCGCCGGACCCTCCGGACCCTCCAGACCCTCCGGACCCTCCGGAACCTCCGGACCCTCACCAACTGCTCCTCCCTCGCCCTCGCCCTCACCGCGATCGCGACCCTCCCCCCCATTGCCGTCATTGCCGACCTCGTGAAGCTGATCAACCTCCCCCTCCTCCTCATCGAGATCCACATCGTCGTCGTCGACCACCATGCTAAACTCCACGGGTGCGAAAGCCGTGTCGTCAACATCCATTGCGTCGTCCGGCACTGCGTCCTGCACCACCGGCTCCTCCTGCAACACCGGCTCTTGGGAGCCAAACGAAGGGAGGTCGAAGGCGGGAAGGGTTTCTTCGTCCGAGTCTTCGTCCAGGTCTTTGTCCACGGAGCCACCGGACACTCCGGGGAGGACATCCGCCAGAGCGTCGAGGTCTGCATCCGGCTCGGCGTCGCGCCTTGCATCCGGCATGCCCTTCTTGTAGTTGGGGTGGGGGGGTGTGAAGGACCGAGGAATAGGGTTTGCATCGGGTATGAATAAATCTAAAGAAATCAGAAGGGAAGTTAGCAGTTAGTGGTGGGGTTCATGCATAACCACGCACCTTCGGCCTCCCACCATCGGCTCCCAAGCGGAGGAACCCCGTCTGTACCTTCGACCTCTTGCATCCACACCGCCGTGTTCTTCCGCATACAGAGTTCGTCATCTTGGAGCAACAGGATCCGCGCCCAGAACGACATGTATCCTAGAGGCGGATCCTGACCGATCTCGGCCTCCGCGCAGTAGGCCTGCCGTGCCCGTCCCTGCAGCCACACGATAGTTAGCAGTATAGCGGATACACAGGGACTGCGACGCACAAATTCGGCCGCAAAACGGTCCCACCAGACACCCCTCGGAAGACGACCAGACAGGATCTTCGCCTTGAGGTACAGCCACGCGTGACGGAGGCGGATTTCGTGTCGACGCGCGTCCAGGTAAATTTCATGCTTGACCGTGCTCATTTTGCAGCTTGTGCGGGGCGAACAGGCGACTTTGAGCGATGGGATCGGGGGAGGTGGTGGTGGTAGGAAGGAAGAGAGACGCGGAGGCCGGCGAGGTGACACTGTGACGTGACATTGCACAACGGAAAATGCCGAAGGGTCACGTGACCACGCAAAAACGACGCGTAATCGCACAAGTCGTGTCTCACTCTCTTTCTCTCTTCATCTTCCATCCCACTCGCAATACCCCTCATCTGACATGTCTTCAACTTCCGCCGCGCACTCAGGTCCTATTGACGTCGATAACTACATGTTCTCGCATGACTTCCGCAAACTGGAAGCCCGGCTCCTATGTGCTATTGACACCTTGCAGACCACACCCGGACGGGCGAATGTGAAGTGGTGGAACCTGTTCAAACGGACATTGGTGCATCATTCCCTTTCTCCTTTGCATTTGAAAATAACACATCGCGATCACAGCAACGTCTCATTGACACGTACGTTGTCGAGGCCCGGCAGCTCGGAGTCACCGAGTATCCGCAGAGCATCTCGTCGTTACTTTGGTGCCAAGTCATAGTCGACAGGCGTGACAGTCGCAGTCGCAACAGTGATGGTGCTGATGAGTTGACGGGACGGGACTGGCGTTCGGAGGCGGAAAAAACCGGCCATAAAAGTGAGTCCCACATCCCTCACCTACCATCCGAGGCTTCATCCGAGCCTCCGCAGGATTTTGGGTCCAAAACATCATTCAGGATGAACCCGCATCCGAGGTCTCTCACGACTCGGATAATCCGACGTGGTGGACAAATGAGGTACACATCACCGCTAGTATACATCGAGGTTGTCTAGCTAACCATGGTTCAGAGAAAGTGCCACAGATGCATGGCCCACAACCTCGGATGCTGGAACATGGGCAACGTCCGGTCCTGTGTCCTCTGCGTCCGGGCGGAGATGGAGTGCTCCCACAAGACCAAGGCCACAACGAGGACGACCAAATCCTCATGGGTCCATCTTCGTAAGCGTGATGAGGCTGGTCTTCAGCGTCGCATCCGTCCGCCGGCCCCGGTCATCCCCCCCTCGGTTGCAACCACACCCCCTCCGACCCCCCCTCCACCCCCTCAATCTGATGCCAGGCCTGCGCGTGCCCGGCCAGAACGGCAGGCCGCCAAGGTCGCCGCACAGCTCCTCGTGAAGCAGGACGAGGCCCTCAGTGATGACGACTATCCTGATGAGGCAGGATATCAGGCAGAGTATCCCTCGGACCCGGACCCGGATGAAGATCGTATGTTCGACTTTTCGTGGTTCGCCCCCCCAGACCCACTCTAACACTCTCAATTTAGCGGAGCTCAATGCTGGCATTGACCACTTCCTCAAGATCCTGACGACGAAGACCGGACCCGAACTCACGGAGGCTATCTGTGTCAATGACGAGGCCCTTCGCACCACATTCCATCACTACATCGAGGATGCTAAGGAGCAGCTTGCATACGAGCTTGTACTTCATCAGGCCCTCCAGACCGTCGTCTCGCAGCTCAAGGACGATATTGTCACAGCTGGGAAGGTCCTTCAGGCTGCAAAGGAGCGCCAGGATGCTATCGAGGGGCAGCTGATCCGCCGGATGGAGGCTGCGCTAACTTTGGCCGGACCCAACGACGATGAATCCGAGAGCCGCGGCCCCCAAGACAGTGACTCGACCTCGGACACCTCCGGACTCCCACCCATCGTTGCCCAGGAGGACAAGGTGAGCTGGGAGACACGTGCTGACAATGACGATGCTGCGGAGGAGGAACTGGGCGATGATGAGGACGAGGAGGAGGAGGAGGAGGCGGATGATAATTTTGTGCCGGACTCGCAGGAAGGACAGGTCTTCGACGAGGAGGATGAATACGACGAGTAGATAGGTCGCATTGGGCGCTCGGTTGTATTAATCTGTGTTGGTCTTAACAAGTTGGGTGTGCTGCTTGGTGTCCGTCCGGACCTGTGCAGACTTGTGAGGTGTGATGGTCACCGGCCATCCGGGCCGCCCAGATAGCCTAGAATTTTATTCCGTTCCACGTGGTATGATGCCCGTCCGCCGATGAGCTGGCACTCTTTCCGTCGTACCATCACCGCCAAATGTCTGATGACGAGCAATCCGACGTACCATTTCAATCATGGGACATTCCGGACCCCCATGGCGCCCTCCTGGATCACGAACTCCCGGACGATCAAGCAAAAGAACTTCCGCCCTTGCTCCCCGCCGAGCAAGACTGGATAACCAATCACCTGGAAGAGTTCAAGAAGCTCACGTACACAGACAAAAGTGAATGGGTGAAACAAATGCGAGTTCAGTTCTTTGCGGAGGTTCACAATGCAAAGCTCTATGATCCCGATCATCCCCCAACAAAGAAGAAAGATGCTGCTTTCCACGAGCGAACTCAGGTACGTGGCTCAGATACTTGCGTCCGGAGCCTTCTCTCGATACCGTATCCCTAGGCATTCCGCTGGCATATCTTCGAACAAGGCCATGTCCGCCGACCTCGAGACTATCTTGTCCATGATAAAGGCTTCAGCTTCCACGATGCATTCCGCAACATGTTCGAGAAACAAATTCTTGAGCGCCGTGACGAGCTGGTGAATGAGATGACGGAGGAGGACCGAGAGAGGAGCAAGAACCCAGAACTGCAGTGCTATCAACCGGCACTTTCCGAAATCCTGAAGGGGCTGACGGCGCAGGATCGTGCGGATGTGGAGAAGCACCAAGCTGAACTCAACGCCCGAGGGCTTCCGGAGGATTTGAAGAGAATGTACGTCCGAGCTGGATCCCATCCAGATGCTGGTCGTTGACGACCAGAACAGCAATGCACGCACCCTGCTTTCCAAGATCCTGTACGAGACCCAGAGGAAGGTGTGGAGACTGTGTGGCGTCCCGCTCCTCACTTTCGGGGCCATTCCAGGCAAGGTACCCGGCTCCTTCAAAGTCGAATGGTAATGGTGACATTCTTGCTTTACCAGACCAATGCTGAATTCACAGCAGTTTCGAATACGGCACGGCATGCAACTATCTCGATAGGCCGTTCACAGAGGTGTTTCCCAACTGGGCATATGAGCCTCTGGATGACAACCTCCCGGAATGGGCACGTGCATGCAAAAGTATGTCGTCCGGACGCTAACAATCCCATCGCAAGTTGACTATGTGCAGTTTTTAAGCCGGACCCAAAGAAACCCGCTCAGGTCACAAAGTCCGGGAACGTGAAGAAGCCATGGCCGAAGATCCCTCACAAGGATGGCCTTCCTCAGCCCCCAGATACTCCATGGACCCCAACTAAGCCACCTGTGGGTGAGAAGCGTCTATGGTGCCGTGCGTATCTTACTGCTGAACTCCGTACGTCCTCCGACTTTTGCCTATTGATGTTGTGTTGACTTCGCCACAGGCATCGACGCGGATCGTGGCAACGCACACGTATTCTGGGGGGAGATCCTAAAAAAGGCGGATGAAACATTTTTCGCCATGTCTCAACTTCCTGCAGAGTGGACTAGGCTGTCGGATCCGGGAAAATGGACGCACGAACAATGTGGAGAATTTCGAGCAGCGGTAGAACAAAATCTTGCCGCCTCCGGACGTGGTTTCCACTTTCATCACGTCCACAGCTCTGGAGAGATCCACCCGGCAGTTCCGGCTGCTGACCGCACCTGGTCACCAGAAGATGCAGAGAAGGAGGCGGAGGAGCGAGCGAATGAAGCGGACGAAGATGATGAAGAGGGCGAGCATCCGGCCCCGCCTCGTCAGAAGAAGAAGACAAAACGTTCGAATGCAGCCTCACGCTCGAGGAATAAATCTACCCCCCATACTGCAACCGTCGAACCTCCGAGTCAGGCTCCGACCCCGAGACGGTCCAAGAAAACGACCAGAAAACGACGCACCAAAGGGAAACGGGTTAGCAAAGCCATAGTGGAATCGTCGGATGAAGCAGAAAGCAGTCCGGCGCAGGGTCTTGCATCCGGGTCATCGGACCCTCAGTATCAAAGTGCGAGACGGGAGATGATTGCTGCGGGGGAGGATTCGGAAGATGAACGTGACAACGGCGTTCCTATGACACAGTGGCCCCACCCAGCATGGCCCGGAACTGCCCCCAACACGGTTGCACAACAACCGCAGGCACAGTTCACTTACCTCCGGACACTGTCGGACAAGGATCCTTACATCCGTCTAGTAGATCTGGTATCTCGTATTCCGGTACACCATCTCAATACCCATATCAAGACAATGTGAGCTAACCTCTCCTCCTCACACATAGGCGGCACAGACAGACCTCAGACTCCCGAAAGACACACCAAAATGTGGGCTGTGGGATTGGCCCAAGCGATGGATTGGGTCCGAGCAGCACGAGTTTCAGCCAGCGATGATCGAGCTCCGGAACTGCATCGCAGACTTTAATGAAGATCCCCCAACATTTCTGTGGCAAGGGGAAGACAAATCATGGGCTGGAAGAGATCGCGCGTCTGCAGCGTTATTGCTCCTTGGGCTATACGATCACGACACAGTGTTCTGGGAGGCAATGAAGACCCAGTCGGACCTGTGGAGGGAGTCTGCGCTGGCCCCCTGCGGGGTGTCCTCAAGAGGCACAATCATGACCTCTTGCATTGGCAAGCTGCCTGAGTACGCCGATGATGGCAGGGAAGGAGGCTGGTGGTGGTCGGAGGCAGTGGAGGCGATGACCCTGGCCGCACAAACTGAAATTGCGAATTTGGAAGCTGCAGGCATTCCAGTCAATGCATCCACATCCGCCATCCGAAGGAATCCGACTCGCAAGGCCCAGCCTCCCCCTAGGTCTATACATATTCCTCGGTCGGACGAGGAGCATCCGGATAGCCCATCTCAGAGTGGCCCACCCCGTCAGACTCCATGTTATTAATGTGGGTTCGAGCTAACAACCACACTGTCCAGGTCCACGTCCGAAGCCGCGTCCGACGGGCTCCAGGTCAATGGAAACGCCTCGTAGACAGACCGATATGGATGCACTGGCAGCCATGGACGTGGATGACTTTCCCCTGCCCACCTTTGATGGGGTTGTGATGTCTGACGACGACGAAGAGGATGTCCCGGACTCTTCGGACATTTTTGCGCCACTGGTCTTTTCCGAGGTGATCGACTCCGACTCCGATGAATCTCCTTCCGATCATGCCCCACAACACCATGTTCACTTTGTATGGACTCTATCTCCCTCACTGATACACTTTGACTGATGTCGCCTATAACGTAGACTCCACCACCAGCCAATCTGGATGATCCTGAAGAGCGCCCGAAGCGCAAACGAAAACCACCATCCAGGGCAGATTCATTATATCCCCCTCCTGTGTTGACGAAGCCCACAACTTACAAGAGGAAGCAGAGGTCGACAAAGGTAGTGATCCAGCCAAATGTTGCGGCCGGTGATGCCGGACCCTCTTCTTTACCTGTGCAACCTGAGACAACCGACTTACAGGATGGTGGACGGAAGCGGTTAAGCAGTGTTGTGAACACCCCCCGAAAGGGGAAGGGAAAGAGGCGAGAATGAATATATTTTTGTTGGTTGATGTCAGATAGGGCAGAGGGCGGAGGGCGGAGCAGTGCCGGATAGTAGATAGATCTGGACTGTACACCACCCCATCCCAAGTCCTATGATGGCGACACGTTCTGAATGGTTCATTGATTGCCTTTGTGCCAAGCCCGTTGAGCTTGTCCTCTAGTGAACGAGGCATTGCGATGTGGGCAGTGAGGCTGGATGTACTAGTAGACGGGGGGGACCGAACCCCGTTCCATTTGTTCGGTCCTCCCTTCTACTGGTACATCCAGCCTCACTGCCCACATCGCAATGCCTCGTTCACTAGAGGACAAGCTCAACGGGCTTGGCACAAAGGCAATCAATGAACCATTCAGAATGTGTCGCCATCATAGGACTTGGGATGGGGTGGAGTGTACAGTACAGATCTATCTACTCAATGGGGGCGTATCCGGCGATGATGGGTCCCGGTTCTCCTTCGTCATCAGGGCCGGAGAACGGTGATGAATTCGAAGAACCCGATGGGCACATAATTGCCTGACTCAGCGAGTGTTCGAGTAGGGTGACGACACGTTCGACTACCGCTCCTCGAACCAGTCCGAGCTCATGGGCGCCCTCGGGATGGATCAAAGCCAGTAAAATGGGTTCCAAGATTCCTACCCCTCCCTCATGTTCCCCTGCCTACCCAAACTATCTCAGCCAAATGTTCAACGAGACCGTCGAAGCGCACACGGTCGCGAGCGGCAACTCGGACGCGGACAGTACTTCCGACACGTGCTCCCACCAAGCGCAGGCGGCTCTCCAGCTCGTCTGCGACCGACCCCCTTCATCCGCGGTGTCCTATTCCTCCTTCGGGCACCGTCGCAACCGTCCAGCAATAACAGCAACAGCAACAAGTCGTCTATCGGCGGGCTCGGTGCCGGATAACAGATAGATCTGTACTGTACACTCCACCCCACCCCACCTCCTATGATGGCGACATGTTCTGAATGGTAGATTGACATGTGTGAGAGTATTGAAAATAATCAAGGGACAGGGGACATACCGTATCTGTGGCCTCCGGGGTCTGTACCATGGCCCATGCTGTCTCTGTAACTTCACCGTCGGAGGCGGGGAATCTGTACGCAATGAGTGCCTGACGAGGGCCGGAATAGGATCGATCTTCATACCTATGTGACCACCAGGGGTTACGAATGTTTTGATGGTGCACAGCATACATCGTGTAGGTGGGTGGAATGGATTGAGGTGGTGAAGGGGAAGGACGGGGCACTGGGTTTGACTTGGGGATGCTCATGTCTTCTGTGCTGTTGATGAAGATGAGATGTGACCTTTGGTCATTTTATACTTCCTCGGATGTTGCCGGATTCACACATCACATGACGAAAGCGATGCGATAGCAGACACAGTGCGACTAGGTACATTCAAGATATTTTTAAGAAGTCCGGACCCTCCGGCGGACCCTCCGGCGACGCGCTACCTCACTTCTCGCCCTGCTGAAACTTCCGCATGAGGGCCATGAACGGCGCGAGCTTCTCGTCAAGCTTGCGATCGATGAGGGCGGTGATGGAGTTAGCAGTGGCGGTGTCCAAGTCACCATCCACCTGCATCGGCTCCACCACCTCCGCCGCGGCCTTCTCCTTCCCCTTCCCTGCACCAAGCGCCGCCACCAACCCTCCCTCCTCCTCTGCCGACATGGGGGCCACCTCCGGTGCGATCAGGACATGTCCTCCGCTGGACGCGGCCTTGCGGTACCACACCTCGGACGACTCGGGGTGGGGGGTCCAGACGGTGTCGTTCAGGTGCTTGAGCTGGGCGAGGGGTTCCTGCACCAGGGTGACGATCTCCGTCGCGATCCGGGCAGCAATGCGATCTTCGAGCATCCGCATTGCAGCTTCGAGTCCGAGGCCACCTGGATTGGCCATGCCAACGTGAGGTAGGGTCACAAACAAAATGGAAGGTGACTCACTGTATGGGTCCGTGCCCTCCGAGGCCGATGCCTCCTGGCGCTGACGTTTCGGAGGCGGAGCCTCTTCTGCGTCTCCTGCGGGGGGTGTTGAATCTGGGCCAGAGACCTCCTCCACCTTCCTTTTCAATGGGCCCGAGTCGGTAGGGGTCAGGGGGAGAGGGCTGAAAGGTCCCGGAGGCGGTTGGGGCCCCTTCTCCGCGACGTCCACGTCGACTGTAGGCTTTGGGTCTGGGGCAGGGAGCCCCTCGGATGTCGGTGTCTGCACGGCAGGGGGAGCGGACGCGGGGACCTTGGTGGAGGTCGCGGGGACCTCCGATGTGGTTGCGGAGGGCGACGGCGTTGGGGGTCCGGGCGGGGGTCGTGATCCCTTCTGCGTGACGTCCGCAACGTCCAGAGCCTCGGGGTCCGAGGGATGGACGTCCTTGGAGGTCGTAGGAGCGGGAGGGGGGGGGGGGTGTCTTCTTCGCCTGTGTCAACTTGGGCTTCGGCCTCACCACGGACGGCTTGTTTGTGGTGGAGGCTGGGGGGGGCAGGGTCTTCTGCGTCTCGGACGCCGACGGGCCAGCGTCAGTGCGAGGAGGTGGTGTGGCTTGCTTCCTCCCGGACGCGGACGTGGCTGAGGCCGGCGTGGGCGTGGTCTTCTCAGACGTCGGCGGGGGAGGCTTCGCGGTAGGGGCCGTGGTGGGCGCGGTCTTGTCGGACGTGGGGGGGGGATGCTTAGCGGCAGGGGCCACGGTCTTCTCGGACATGGGCGGGGGCGGGGGACGCTTCGCGGCAGGGGCCGGGGTGGGCGCGGTCTTGTCGGACGTGGGGGGGGGATGCTTAGCGGCAGGGGCCACGGTCTTCTCGGACGTGGGCGGGGGCAGGGGACGCTTCGCGGCAGGGGCCGGGGTGGGCGCGGTCTTGTCGGATGTGGGCGGGGGATGCTTAGCGGCAGGGGCCACGGTCTTTTCGGACGTGGGCGGGGGCGGGGGACGCTTCGCAGCAGGAGCTGTGGTGGCCGCGGTCTGCTCGGACGTGGAGGGGCGAGGCTTGGCGGGGGGGGCGGATGTCTTGGTGGAGGTGGACGCGGTCGACAATGACGGGGGAGGGCGGGCGTCCACGTCACTCCTCAGGTCAGCCTTCTTCTTCTTAGACATCCAGATATCTAGAAAAATGTGAGAAAAGGAATAAGGGGAGGTAAGTGTGACGTACCTTCGACAGTCCACCATTGCTCCCGAACCTCTCCCAGCCACTTGCGCTGATATGTCTCCAGCGGTATCTGCTGAAGCGCCTCGGACCACTTCTCCTTCCCACCCGCCCTCATGGCGGCGGCCACCTCGTTAACAAATGTTGGGAACCGCTTGATACCGCGCGCAGCGAGCGTCGAGTGCATCTCTTGTGTAAGGAACGTCTGGGAAGGTACTAGTTAGTAAGTAGGAAGTGGGAGAGTATATAGCAAACGCACCAGGATCGGGTGGAGCTTGTTCCAGAACGCTGCTCCAGGGACGACCTTGCGCGATTGGAACTCGGCCAGAATGTCGTGCACGATCCTCTCGTTGCGCATGATCTCCACGGAGAAGATGAACACGTCGGAATCGATGTCAACGTTGGTGGCGGCGGCGGTGGCAGCAGGGGGCATGATGGTGGGCTAGAGCACGAGTGAAGTCGAGAGGGGAGACGGTCAGACGGTCGGACGGTGAGGTAAGAGGAGAATAAAAGAGAAGAGAACAAAGTTGAACATCGGCGCGACAGATGACTAATACATTCGCACGATCACGCGGTGGACGCGTCACCAACGTTCACAAGTCGTTTGTTTCTCCTGGACATCGACTGCCATCACTAGGTAAGTGTTGCATTGTACTACCGGGCTTGATCTGTTGATGACTGCGTATCAGGTCTATCATCCATTACCATGCCAGAACCGTTCAAGCAGGCACCTCTCTCGACGCCTTTCAGTACGCTCGCGCAGTATGACACCGATGAGGACGGTGATCGTCAGAGGGAACGTCAGTCTGAGGAGCAATGTAAGGTTCCATTCTTCACTTTTTATTTGTCGTTGAATGACATTGGTGATCAAGCTGAGAATATCCAACACCATCCGGCGACATCCGTGGGGGTAGCCGGGGAGCGGTCAACGTCCGACCCTCCGAGCCCTCTCACGGACCCTGTAGGTTCCGACAGTGAGGATGACGAGGCCATTTCTCCAACGCTGCCAAGTCTGCAAGATGGATTACCACCTTGTGTAGTTTACCCACGGAGAAAATCAAAGTCACCTGTCGAGCCGGACCCCAAAGGAAGCAACAAGCGGCTCCGCACCAGTCCGGATGGAAAGGGCAAGAAGCGTGCACGGTCGGGTGAGGACCTTAGTCGATGGTCAATTGCTCATGGCTGAATTGTGGATACTCTAGACCTGTCATCCGGGCAAGGAGAGGAATCAAACGAGTAGTATACATGTTTTCGAGGGGGTTGTAAAAATTGAATTAGACTGCAACATTGTATTTCCAAAAAACCTCCTCGGCTTCCTGCCTCAGTGTGCTCCAGGTCTCTATCTGTCGTGAAGCATAGCATGATGCTCCTATGTCCTTACGGGCTAGGTGTGTGTTTCGGATGTCTGACCATTCGGATACCTTTCTGTCGTGAAACCGGAGCGTGTTCCCCATCTGAGCACGGACACGTCCAATCTGTTCTTTTGTCCGGTCTAGGTTTGCCTTCGCGCGAAGAAGATTGACCCGAAGGACTGTACAAGAGTGAGCAGGTATCAGAGGGGGTTAGGATGACAACTACTTACACTCATCCTTCCAGGTTGGATTCGAAGAGTCCGACTCCAACGGGCGATCCATTGTCCAAAACCACGCGAGTTGAGCGCGGACGGTGTGTGGGTTGGACGGGTCAATAATAGTGGTGCTTGCTTTGAGGTCTTGTTTGGTGAGGGGTTTGAAACGGTCAAGGACAGTCGGATCAGTGTGAAGTCGGCTCAGTGCTTTCCGAGAGTCCATGTAGACTTGGACGTGCTGCCGAAGGGTGCCGAGGGTCCCCGTGACGGCCGAATATGCACGGGTCACCTGGCGTTGAGTGGACGCTGGCCGGACCCCCGTCCGGTACTGAAACGAGAGAATTCCGACACTGTTACGGATCTCCCCAAGGGCATCATTGGCGACACCGATCCACAGCTGAGTCTCCTCCTCCATGACAGGGTGGTTGGTTTCGCTGCCTCGCCATGTTTCAGACATGGAGGATGGAAGCAGGATTGGTAGGCACTCCGCTGGAATTTGAGTTGACATTTTCTTTGGAGGGGAATCTGCAACGGGAAGGAGTTCGATCTCGCCAACCTCGTCCAACTGGGGAATAAAGTCTGAAGCGGGTCGGACCCCGGACCATCCGAGCTGCTTCCGTACAGCACCGTTGAAGGACATGATTTGTTGCTTCAATTTTGACTGGCGTCCGGCAATTGTCAATGAGTCCTGACTCGGCCGCCTCTTTTCTGCCTGTAGAGATAGTCTATAGAGAATGTTACAGTGGGATGAGAAGGCAGGTGGGGAAACTCACTGTGCCCCCCGGAGGCGGATTCCACTTGCCAGCCATTTCACGCGGACCCCTCCCCCGAGAGCCTTTTCCTTCTCTATTAATCGCATCTGTAGCTCCTTCTTCCCCAGAGCTAGGACTTGGTGAGTATGGAGATGATATGGATGGGATGTTGTCGTACCAAGCTCAAGGCGGACATCGAAAATGGTCATTTTCTCACGATCTGTCTCTCGACAGTTGAGTGCCTCGTCCATCTCGGACAGCCACCCTTCCACCTGTTCTTCTGTCGCTTGGGCTTTGAGCTCCTTATAATACTTGTCTCGGTCTGGGAGGTCGGTCTGGGCTTCGCGGAGGCGGCGGTCCAACATTGCGGCTGGATGGAAATTAAGTAGATTCCGGATGTGAGGGTTGTGGACGCACGCATTCCAATGGCCTTCCTCCAGTTTGTGTTAAATATATGCCAGTTGAGATGCTCTTCACGAGCTGCGGGTGTCATGGCCTGAGCATTTCGGGAGGCGGCGTTGAGGATCGACCAAAGTGTTTCCACGATCTCGCCATCGATGTATCCTATTCCAGGGATATAAACCGGTGCAAACTTGGCGAAGCAGTCATCCACATGTCCGTGGATGTGAAAGACACCGACGCCCTGTTTTATCTTGAGGCCCGGAGGGAGTTCGAGATACATGCTGCCATCGACTCGGCGCCGGAGGTGGATTCCGTACTTGCACATAATGTCGTACGATACCATAACTTCTTCAATACCTCCGAGACTGTGCTGGAGTGCACTGCACAATGCATAATCAACATTCGCCTGCCTAGAGCGGGGTACATAGTCAGTGATACGCATGCAGGGAGGATATGGATGGTGACGGACTTTTCTCCCTTCTGCAAGTTGACGGTTCCGACAGGGAGCCAGCATCCGTGGTCTGCGCATGCCACAGAGACTATACCAGACACATCCCTTCCTTTGTGTTCGGAGTCCGCCTGCAACACTGCACGGTGGTTGACACACTTCACTCTGGTGGTCTGAAAATTCATAAGTTCAACATTTACACTACGAAGGACAAGATATCCGGACCTTGGTCTCCACCGCATTCGCAAGATGGGTTTGGTAACGCGCTTCCGGGACAAAATACCCAGTTCCATGGCCCAATTGGACTTCCTTTTTCTGCGGGGTTGCGGACGCGAGATGTTGTGCGCTGTAGTTTCCATCTAGGACGGCAGTGGCAATGTACTTGTACCTAGATCAACAGTACTTCAGTACTTGCAAGGGGATGTGGGAAGCTGACGCACTTGTCCGGATCGTCCTTCCAATTCACCTCCAGATTGACGCCAGGTCGAGGACAGGTTATGCATCCAAGTGTCAGCTGTCCTGGGGCCAGTGTAGAGGAGTCGGATGCATGAAATCGTTTCAGCAAGGTTAAATAGCGATATTGTCGATTTGCTCGGCGGAGTTCCTGGTAGCGAGTCTGGATCGTCGTTATGGGTCTGAATGGTATCCGAAGTGGAATAGGGACTTACCGGTGTTTTCCCAGGAGACCTTTGATGTGTTTTCACTTTCACCTGTTGAAAATACGAGCTGAGTGTTGTATGAGAGATGATGTTCTGGTCACTAGCATCATCCAATGCCGCAAATGTGAATGCGGACTTGGGGGTCTTGACGCTGGCTGGATACAATCCCAGTTTAAGCAACTGAAGGTCATCGGCAGCTGCTCCTTCGCATTTGCAGAAGTGGACCCCTATGCGGTGAGCGCCAGTTGAATGGACGACCACCATGATCCTGTTTGTGAATGGATCCACAAAGACGGGTTGATCGGATGCGGGAGATGGCAGTTTCAGAATGTTGTCACTTTGTAGTGCGATGGGTGTGGTTGGGGTGGGTGTGGTTGGGGTGGATGGGATGGGGGTGGAAGGTCGTGATGATGTAGGAGTACTGAGGTTTGTTGTGGGATGGGATGGGGTGGGGGGGGACTCCGGTGGTGGGGTTGGCTCCGGTGTCGGTATCGTAAGACCAACAGGATTGTCTGAAGGGGTGGAGATAGACTCTGGTGGGGGGGTTGGCTCCGGTGTCTGCATCGTAGGATCAGGATAATGGAGGGGATCATTAAGAGGAGGTGTCGGATGTGTAGGGGGAGGGGTCGGATAGACGGATCGATAAGTCGGATGTTTAGACTGGAGGGAGGACACCTCAGATGGGATACTAGGACTGGACGGACATGGCTGTCCTCCATGTCCGAGGCAAACTACCAGACCGACGTCATGTAGCCAAGCATCAGTGAACCTTTCTCCTGTCCACCGTTGCACACGATGGAAAGGATGACGGAGGTGGGCCTTCCGAAGGCACTCTGCGCAAACATTGGGACAGCCAAAGCACTGCTTGCACCGCCAGTTACCATCTTCGACGCCACAGTCGATACACTTGACTGACATTGGAGCCTCGCGACTATACATCACGGAGGTATACTGGGGAATTCTTGGCTTCCACTCCTTCATAAACGCATTCTGAGACTGGCCGACGGATGCTGTGAGTTCCTCTTGGGGGACGAAAAGAATGTACGGACTCACCTTGCCAGCCATGCGCTTGGTTGGATGTGGAAGGACCGGAGGGTCCACGAATCGTAGGTGATCGGTGTCATCATCTTGTGGGAAGTCGTTCGGAGGGGAATCATCGTCATCCAGGGCCTGGCTTTGGTTGTGTTCCAGTCTTTGCTTGGTTAGTGGGCTGAGTGCTCGGCTCTTGAATGCCTCTCCCATTGGTCCTGCTTGAAATTTGACTTTCCCATACCAATTCCGCCTGGCCTTGTGCTGGGTGACACTGGACTCCGAGTACACAGTTTTCCTGCCCATCAGTGTGAAGGAGAATGGATATTGGTGTCTAAGAGGTTTGGATTGAGATGTATGAACAGTGGTCGTTGACAGGTATGGTGGATGGGAAGAGACAGATAGGGCAGTGGGCGGAGGTTATCAGATCGAAGGTGGACCACGTGAAATGGGTACCTTTTCAACATAATCCATTCCAAGTGATTGCCTCGGAGGGGTGGGATTCATGTCAAGGAACACTGTAGATTATCATTATGATTCTCATGTAGGACTGAGGCTACAGGGTGTGTACTAAAGTGCTCGGAGAGGTTGAGTATCCAAGACATAATATTTAGAGAATGGGTGTGAGTCCAATGGGTCCAATGGGTCCAATGGGTCCGGCGGGTCCGGCGGGTCCGGCAGGTCCGGCAGGTCCGAACCTGCTTCGAGGGTCCTGGAGGGTCCAGAAGGGTCCGAACACTGTTTTACGGTCCTGGTGGGCCCAGGGAACTATCCTGGCACATCAGCATAGGGGGACCCCACATGGGCCCATGTGTTGCATATGGCACCTTGGGCCCACCGTGGGGTTTGTGTTGAGGGAGGGATAAAAGACTCATGGATTATGTGTTGACAACAGCACTAATTGACTGTCTTATGTGTGTCACGACACACCCATGGTCTTATCCACGGAACCCTGAATCTTGGGCATCCACGACGACTCATGGCGACGACAACGACTGCAACGATCCCGCCTTTACACCCGACGCGGACACCCGACGCGGTTTCCTTCGGCCCCCCAACACCATTCCTCTACGACACCCGCACCCATCATCCCCTCGGCGACCTCAACAATGGTGCCCATCCTCACCGACATCGACGATTCGACGCCACGCTGTGCCACGTCACGCGGTTCTCCGCTGGTCTTCTCCCTCACACTCGCTGTGCCCCACGCTCACGGTCCAAACCATCAAAGGGACGTAAATTCCACGCACATCGAGATGACGACGCGCGTACTCGCGACGTTCGTCTCATCTTTACCAAGGATGAACGCACCATCGACGGCGAGGTCAAGCAAGGAAGCTGGTGTGAAGTATGCAGGTATGTAAACATATTTCCCGACGAATGCGGTGGTACTTACATGCTTGTAGGCACCACGGCCGCTCAGAGGCAAACTCGTGGCTCTCCGGAAGCACGTCGACTTTGCGCACGCATATTCAAAGGTACGCTCGGTCGGGCCCATCTTTCGACCCGTGTTTGCTGATCACAGAATGATTTAGACAATGGGAAACTCATGGCGGGGTCTACCTCAATCAGTGCAAGCAGGCCAAGATCGAACCAAATGCCCGCGCTCTCCCTGCCAGCATGACCGTTGACATGAACGCTGGCGAGGACGAAGAGGAGATTCGCGTCACCATCGAGATCAAGGACCCGACCGACAACACTGTTCAACAATCCCTTACCAATTACCTGAAGGACAAACCCCCGAAGTGGACGAAGGAAGGCCTCCTCGACCATATAGTGGAGTTCGTTGTGACCGAGGACGAGGTAAGAGTTATCACTACGAAGTTTCGTGTCAGACTAACACGGATGCATATAGTCGTTCCGTGTCGTCGATGGCGCGCCGTTCCGACGGATCCTCAAATATTAACGTCCTGAAACCAAGGACAGTGACATCCCCCATCGTACAACACTGCGTAATCGCATAATCGAGAAGGCCGAGGCTGTCACCAAGCGCATTGCTGAAGAGTTTGCTGTACGTACTGCCTCATGGTGTTCATACTCCGCGTCGCTGATGCACATATAAGAACCTCCCCTGTCAGATCTCAATCACATTCGACGGCTGGACCTCAAAGTGGGGCACGCCTTTCATTGCCATTACAGCACACTTTATCGATGCACCAAACGAGCAACCGACGGAGTGGGAGCTATGCTCCAGGCTCCTTGGCTACACTGAAATAGACGGCAACCACAGCGGCGCGAATACGGCGGCAGTGCTGATGCGGGTCATTGACCGCTATGATATGCGCAACAAGGTTTGTTTTTTGTTTTTTATCATTGGCTTATCTTCTCATTCGGGTTTGCAGCTCGCGTGGGCCACCGCCGACAATGTCCGTACAAATGACAAGTGCCTCCGTGTTATGGAACGTGTCTTGGACGACCCAGACGGCCGCCGTTGGATTGCAAAAGAGCGTCGTGGGCAATGCTTCGAGCACGCCATACATCTCGGTGCAAAGGATTTTATTGAAACAGTCTGTCCGACACCCTCCCGTTTCCGTGTGCCAAAAAATGGTACCCACGCCGATGAGGCTGACGAGGGTGATACTGAGCCTGATAACTACGACTGGGAGGCTGATGCACTCGGTCTGCTGGATGTCGATGAGGAGGATGATGCCGACGAGGTTGTTGGTGATGCGGATGTCGGAGATGATGATTGTCCTGATGATGAAGAAGTTGACTTCGATCCCGGCGACGCTCTGGGTAAAATCCTGGCATTCATTAACCAAGTATGTGGTATTCTCAGTCATCGAGCAGGGCTCTTATTGTTTTATCAGAACCGTGCATCACCTCAAGCCAAAAAATATCTGCTTCGGCTCTGCCAGGAAGAAGGCCTTGCTCCCCTCGAGCTACTGAAGTGGGTTCGGACGCGCTGGGGGTCTATGTATGATCTCATGGACCGTGCACTTACAAACCGTGCAGTGTGTATCAGGTTTCTCGTGTCCGACATGATGCTCATCACCACCCGATAGGCAATCAACAAATTCTGCAAGCTTGCGGACGATAGCTCAGATGTACCAAAGCTGAAGGGCAAGACCTACGCTGATTTTCAGTTGTCTACGCAAGAGTGGCATCTTATTACATTGATGAAGGAAGTCCTCGAGGTGAGCCAATGAGGTGTGCGTGCTATCAGGGATCTTACTAAGTTATGCTTGTAGGAGCCTCGCCGAGCACAGGGCGAGTTTTCGGCGGAGAAGATGACGACTGCATGGAAGACTCTTCCCGTTCTTGAATGCTTGGAACAGCGATGGCTTCACCTCGCATCAAAAGACCGCTATATCCCTGTCAAGGCAGGTATCGAGAAAGGTGTTGCCAAAATCCAGAAGTGGTTGAACATTGCGCGACAGTCCCCGAAGTACTTTATATGTCTTAGTAAGTGATCTATCCTTGTTTTGTTCTTTGCTTATCCGCTGTACTAGGTTTAAATCCATCTATCAAGCTCGAGTATGCCCGAGGATCTTGGGATGATGATATTGTTGAGAAGGGCATCAAGGCATTCGAATTGGTGGTATGTTGCTCCTTTAAATTCTTTGCTTGTAACTGACCGTCTACTCCCCTAGTATGATGAGTATGCCAAGTCAGAAACCTCTCAAAAATCTCATGTGGCTTCCCATACTGGTTTGCTTCATTCTGCTCAGCCTACGCACATAATCATTAATATGTCTCTAGCACCCAAGCCTCAGGGCTATGGTATGGACTTCCTTCAGGCTCGTATCAAGAGTCAGGTTAAAGACCTGCCGCCTGTACGCCCTCGTGCAGAATTCTGGGACTACTTGGAGTCGGCTTTGGTTGACTGTGATGACCCTGTTCGATGGTGGGGGGTACGTATTCTGTTATAATCTATTGTGTACATCTGAGAGCTAATCTCGGGCTTAGCGGAATGCAAAAACCTACCCTGTGTTGTCTCGCATTGCTCGGGATTACCTTGCCATTCAGGGCTCGTCTGTGGCATCTGAGCGCGCATTTTCGAGTGGCGGTCAGACGGGTACAGTTCGGAGAAACCGCCTGAATCCAGAGAGCTTTGAGGCCCTTCAGACCTTGAAGGATGCATATCGTACGGAGCTTCTCAGTACAGAGGAGGAGGCACAGTGTCGGGTTGAGAGGCCATATCCCTGGAATCCTGGATTTGTACTTGTTCCTATTCTTGAATAGCTTTAGATACTCTGAAACACAACTATAACATGCTACTTTTGTACTATTTAAGCTCTCAAAGTCCTCTAAATGATCTGTAGCAGAGGTGAACCTAGAACCGAGGTTCGAACCGAGTTCGAACCGAGAACCGTGGTTCAGTTCTGGTTCTGGTTCTGGTTCATCCTCAGATGTGTTGGTTCAGGTTCAGGTTCAGGCAAAAGGGGTCCCGAACTGAACTGAACTGAACTTTGGCACCACTACACACAATGGCGTCAAGTACCCGCTGAAGAATACACATGGAGATACGGGGGCGTCAAAAGGCTTCGGACCATATCGTACGGGCCTGAAGTGGGGTACCTTCGCCCTCTGGTCATGCACATTCGCCCGACCGTGCGAAAGCTCGTCCTGCCCGCCGAATCGACGCCTTTTGATGCCATGGCCAAAGTACTATGGCCTTGCCTTCTCGAGCTACGTCTCTGGGGCCGATATCCCGAGAGTGACGAATTGAAGAACATCGTCCCTGCCCTCAGCATGATGCCCCATCTCCGTGACTTGGAAGTCGTCGCGGGCCACCCAGATCAACCTAACCGTGTGCGTCTGTGGTCAGAAAGCGCAGCTCCAGTCCCAAACTTTGTCCAGCTTCGCACGTTCAAGTTGTCCTACCCAAACCCGCACGACCTCATATTTTCCCATCTGCCCCCTACCCTGCGTCATCTCTCCCTTCGCGACGAGCCCAGACACTATCACTTCGACCCGCGGCCCGCTCGCGGGGGCCCGCTCGCGGGGAGCTTCACTTATCCTCACCCATACCCTCAAGTTCAAAGCTGCTGCAAATTCTGTCTCAGTGTCGGTTCGATGAACTGCGCTCTCTGGAGGTGGTCTACCAGGCAGATGATGCGGAGCGGGAGCTTCTGGATTACATCGCGTCGGAGTACTCGTACCTCGACACACTCGAGGTGCACCGATACGAACAACGTCTCATGAACATGGTAAGCCAGATGTTTACGCGGCCAAGGATCTTATGATTGGTCGTTGCCCTTTATTTTCCTAGGTCGACCTAGCCCGCATCCTTTCTCCCCTCCAGCATCTTCGCGTTTTAAGAATCAGGTTCGAATGCAAAATGTACATTGGACGGTTCAGTCTAGACCCGAGCACTTCCCGCTGCCTTCCTTTAGATGATGTAAAACCGGACATGTTTCCTGCGGTAGCCGACGACTTCATTCGAGCGTTTGTGTCGCCGGTCGCCCCCCCGAACCTAGAGATGATCTCTATGCTTCACGTGCAGCTGTCGTGGTCTTACAATCGTTGGGAGCGGTGGCGAGTGACTGAATCGCAGAACGGTGGCCGCAAAGTGGAGAATCTTCCTCTAGGGGAACAGTAAGTGTGTTTTGTGTATTACAGGGACTTTTGTTCTGGCTAATCATGTAGCAAAGGGATTCGACAGGTGTTCCAGTATTGGATAGACGATAACGATGGTTATCTGCGTTTTCAAATTTCATCTGCAGTGTTTGCTATACTGGCTATGTGGGCGTCGTATGATATCGTCTTGTAGGATACGCGCTTGCTGTACTCATTCTGAAACACGAGGAAGAAGCGACAGCCTCGTAGAGCACGCATGCATAAAACTAAACGAAAAAAGTACAGTACCAACAATAGTACAATCACCGCTTCCCCCCTCTCTTCCCCCTTCCGGAACCCCTGCTCGCGCCGCCCGCCATCTTGCGGCCCAGCGCCGCCCCTCCCTGGCCCTTGGACGCAAACCGCACAGCCTTGCGCACGTTGAGAGTGTCGTCGGTACCCTCGTGCTTGGACCGTTTTGTCGTCCCGCCGATCTTCGAGAGGATCGCAAGGTTGGATTTTTTCTCGCCGTCGACGGAGGATTCTGTCGGTTCGAACTGGGAGCGTGTGCGGCGTCAGTGCGGGTGTACCAAGCGAGAAGTAGGGCAAAAGGGGAGATGTGAGGAGTGGGAGGTTCGAAGATGAAGGGTGCAGGTGTATGGAGGAACTTGGGGGGATGGTCTTCCGCAGCCGCTTGATACCGCGCAGCTTCTTCTCCCCTTCGAGTTTCTTGTCGAACTTACCCATGCTTGCGGTGCTGAGCCACGTCGTGGCCAGCGTATGCTCGATCGCGCTTTTGTGTTCTTCCCGCTCGGATTTGGGCCCCCAGTGCAAGTCCTTCAACATCGACAGTCTCATGTATGTACCATGCATTATCAGTATCTCACCTACGGCCCTACTATGTACATTGTACGTCGGGCTTTACTAGTAGCTTTACTACCGAGTCTTTGTATGTAGTCGCAACCTGTCGAAACTTGGTCGCAACCGTGGGTCTCAGTGAGCGGGTGGCGGGCCGGAGAACGATTAGTCATCCTGGAGTGTCCATACGTCGATCGGGACAACAAAACCTGGTTCTTCGAGACGAGGTCGAAGCACGCTCCTACTTCCCTACTCACAACCACCCCAGACTACTCTAGTTTCGAATCCCAGAAACGCTGAACGCTAGGCCACCTCCGAATTCTACCTCCGAACCTTTGATGGGTCACCGGCGCAGAACGATAACAACACCTCCCTCCCAACCTGTCGGCACGAGTCGAACAGGTCCCCCATTATCGTGAGGATCGATTCCCCCTCCCGTCTTTCTTGGTTAATCAAACCCTTTCGACGTTAGATTGATACAGCTTGGTCACGACCCTCTACACCTCATCGCCACCGAACTCCTACGCGACGAGGACTTGGAGCTGAGACATTTTTCCAGCACTTGCCGGGACATTCGCAGCATAACCCTTCCTATCTACTTCCGCCGCAGCGTTTGTGTGTGGAATGAAGAAAACGAAACCGTCTCGCTCCCACCGTCAACACTGTGGCCGTACATCCAGTTCGTTCACTAGCTATGATCTAAAATGCATCGCTTGACTATCGTGCGTTCAGGTCCATTTGTTGTTTAGTGGATGGCCCCTTCTATCTACCCGGATCCGAATACCCGGTCGCTTCATTAGGGGAATACCTCCAGCAATTGCCTTACATCTGCTCTGTAGTGTTCGGCGACATATTTGGCGGAGTTCCTTTGAACATCCTTCGTGCATTCTTTATTCCATCTATCCGCAACATCTATTTCGACGGATCATCTTGGGCAGGGCCGATCCCTTCAGTTTATCCCGAACTCCCTGGGCTTGACTGGCCGCCCATCGATGCACAGTCAGTAGTGGACGTCTTACCCCCCATCGTCACCGAATTCATGTACATGGATTCGGAATGGCGTCAAGTACCCTCTGAAGGATATAAATTGAGACACGGGGGCGTCAAAAAACTTCGGACCATATCGTACGAGCCTGAAGTGGGTTACCTTCGCCCTCTGGTTATGCACATTCACCCCACCGTGCGAAAGCTCTCCCTGCCCGCCGAATCGACGCCTTTCGGCGCTATGGCCAAAGTACACTGGCCCTGCCTTCTCGAATTGCGTCTCTGGGGCCGATATACCGAGGCTGAAGAATTGAAGAACATCGTTCCTGCCCTCAGCATGATGCCCCATCTCCGTGACTTGGAACTCGTCGCGGGCCACCCAGATCAATCGGACCGCGTACGTCTGTGGTCAAAAAGCACAACTCCCGTCCCAAACTTTGTCCAGCTTCGCACGTTCAAGCTGTCCTACCCAAACTCGCACGATCTCATTTTCTCCCATCTACCCCCTACCCTGCGTCATCTCTCCCTTCGCGACGAGCCCAGACACTATCACTTCGACCCGCGGCTCTCCCGCGGGGAGCTTCACCTATCCTCACCCATACCCTCAAGTTCGGAGCTGCTGCAAATTCTGTCTCAGTGTCGGTTCGATGAACTGTACACTTTAGAGGTGGTCTATCGAGCGGATGATGCGGAACGGGAGCTTCTGGCTTACATCGCGTCGGAGTTCTCGTGCCTCGACACACTCGAGGTGCACCGATACGAAAAACGTCTCATGGACATGGTAAGTCGAATATTCCACGCGGCCGAAGATCTTATGGCTGACTGTTACCCTTTATCTTCTTAGGCTGAACTGGCCCGTATCCTCTCCCCCCTTCAGCGTCTTCGCGTTTTAAGATATAGGTTCGAATGCAAAAAGTACATTGGGATGTTGGGTTCAGATGCGAGGACTTCCCGCTGCCTTCCGGTAGATCGTGCAGAGCCGGACATGTTCCCTGCGGTAGCCGACGATTTCGTTCGAGCGTTCGTGTCGCCGGTCGCCCCTCCGAACCTGGAGATGATCTCCATGCTTCACGTGCGGATGTCGTGGGATTGCAATCGCTGGGAGCGGTGGCGAATCATTGAATCGCAGGACGGTGTCCGGAAGGTAGAGAATCTACCTCTGGGAGCAGAGTACGTCTGTCTTGTGTATTCCGACGAGTTTCCTTTTGGCTAATGATGTGAAGGGATTCGACGGATGCTCCGGTATTAGATAGACGATAACGAAGCTTTTCGTAAATCATATGCTTCTTGGTATGCAGTATTTTTTGTACTGGGGTATGTGGGCGCGACATAACGTTCAAGGCTGGTAGGGCTGTGGATGGGGTGCGGGTGCTGACTCGCGCTGAGCGCTGATGAGAAGTTCGAAACATGAGTGCATGAGTGGCAGTGGTTGCAAGTTGTTATGATGTACTTGTATTGTATGTTATACCCAGGAATATGTAGGATGCCTCACTTTGTAAATTTTGATGAAAGCAGTGCGACTAATATTACGACCGAGGGAAAGTACATATGTAGTATACGTACCAACGAGTGCGGCGTACGCCTTGGCTCTTACCTTACCACAGCCTCAGTCATTCCTCGCAATCCGAAAAGACGTTTTTTCTCTCCCTTTCTCATTCTCACACGAACCATCAATCGAACATCGACACCTCGTCACTCGTGCGCTCCAATATCGTGCCGCGCTGAGACTTTCAGGTGGTCCGTCCCAATCAATACTCGGTACTGTCATGTATGCCAGTGCGCCTGCCACGAGACAAGCCGATTAACTGACTCGTCACCTACACAATATCGTCAGGATGCCGGGTCAGTCTCTTGCTGCTGTGTAGTAGATTGTGCCGCACAAGTCGTCGAAGAGCCGGTCACGCCAAGGGAGTTGGACAGTCGGTGCGTGCTTGTATCCACGATGACTTACCACAATCTTCCTGAACGTGAACGTTAATTGTCTGACCTGAGGATGACGACGGGTCAAAACCAACTATGGCCCTCCCAAGGAGTATGTTCTCTCGTGGGTCTCCTAACACCGAGATATAGTTAACCATACTCCATGGTCGTAGCTAAGACTCAAGAGCCCCATCCCATTGCGCACGTTTCATATCATCCCCATGTTGAGAGGACACTAACTGACCCTCTATGCCGAAGAATGTCATTTGACGCACGAAAGGAAACCTCACAGGATACATGTACGCCTATGCCCTGTGTTCGGTTTTCGCGTCCACGGGAGGCTTCCTCGATGGCTTCGACACCGGTATGTCCTCCCCCTTGGCATGATTGTGTGCATCTGTAATGTACTCTGCAGGTTCCATCGGACCTGTGACCGTCAGCCTACCCCAGATCGTCGAAGACTTCTCCCTTAACTCGCCCGTTACCCAAGGCCTCGTCGTCTCCGCAGGCTCCGTCTCCGACCGGACTCTCCACACGCGTAGTACATTTGCCTTGGGTGAAGCGACTTGTGCGTGGGCTCCACTCTCGCCATGATCTACCGATGTTGTTCGTAGGCCCTATCCACTGGCAGGTGATGAATTGAACAATATATGTAGACCACTACGTCCCTTCATCGAGAGCATGTGCCGCCGCTGAATATGAATGCTTGTTGTTTGTCTACTTCCGTGTACTGACCACTCTGTGATTGACGACTGATGAGCACTTTAGCTGACGGTAGATAGTTGTCGACAGTCACAAAAACCTCTGCATTATTTCAAATTTGTGATACGTCGCTTGCCGGAATTATGCCTACGCCGATCCTACTCCTAGGTGCTATACTACATGACGACTCGCGAGGCTCCGTTTCGGTCGCACTCTGCTCTTAAGACGTCCAAGGACTGAAGCACTGAAGCGTTAGCATCCTTCCACCATATTATTCTGGATAGCTGGGCCGGTTTCACGCTCGCCGGGTATGTAACGCAATGCCGAGCTCTCTGGACGCGTCCCCGCCACCTACGACAGGGCTTTGCTTCGGACATAAATATGATATTTATTGTTGACACGACATAGCGAATTAACATAATATGCATAGGACAAGTCTTCAATTTCTGGACGGGAACACATCAAACCGCACCTGGCAGCTTTGCATAACCTAAGTATCTTCAACGACAATCAATATATCTCTAGAAACTCTCGCGTCTATGGGTGTCCTTATGTGGGAGGGGGAAAAGGGGGTGCGGGGAGATAGCCATACTGCTGCGAAGTCGATGCTACGTATCGCTGGGTGGATGGAGGGTGCGCTGGGACCACTGAGGAAGGCTGGACTTGGGCGCCGTACTGCGTCTGAGCATATTGAGCTGGAGCCGGAGCGCCGTACTGAGGCTGCGATGGGTACGCCCGCAGCTGAGACACCGGTTGAGCTGGAGCGCCGTACTGAGGCTGCGATGAGTACGACCACTGCTGAGACACCGGTTGACCCTGCGAATGCGAGAGACCGTGCTGATGTTGCAGAGTAGCTCGAGCCGAGGTAGGGTAGGGATACTGCTGAGGTACAGACTGAGCTTGTGCATGAGATGCACCGTGCTGAGGTCGGGCCGGCGCCGGAGCAGGGTAAGAGGCATACGCATTCTGGCTAGCGTGAGGCTGAGACTGAGTAGCGGTATACTGTTGAGGTACGGTTTGAGCTTGTACTTGCGAAGTACCAGTATAGCGCTGAGGTTGGACTGGAGCCGGCTGAGCGGGGTAAGGATTATACGCATTCTGGCCAGCGTGAGGCTGAGACCGAGCAGCGGTATACTGTTGCGGTACAGTTTGAGCTTGTACTTGCGAAGCACCGCTCTGAGGCTGAACCGATGCCGAATAAGCACTATACGCAGTCCGGGCAGCGACTTGAGGCTGGTGGGCTGGTACAGAAGAGCCAGGCTGAGGGTATGACGATGGACCCGATGAGCTGGCCTGAGTACGGGAAGACGCCAGTAAATCGGGCTGAGGATAGACAGGTCGACTAGTGTCTCGAGCGGCTGAAGGCCCAGCGTGATAATTTGGCCACAAATTGGGAGATGGAACGTGATGGCGACGCGGCTCGCTGGTGGCCTCGTTTGTTCCAATCGTGACCGCTTCGAAGAGTTGCCGAAAGTTCTCTTCCGACCGTTGATGTCCAAGTGCACCACGACTAGTGGGCTGTGCGTCTGGGACCCGAGCGACCGTAGGCATGGCTGATGACACCGTCACTTCGCCGGAGTTCTGAGAAACGAGCAGGCTTTGACCTTGGTCAGGAATATGAACTCTGTAAGAGCTCGCGTGCTTCTGTGGAGCAAGGCGGACAGTAGGGATCGTGCCATCCCCAGGATCGTGCATCTTCACGAATACCGATCGGAAGAAGTTCTACGACAGGTTAGTCATGTTTGATTGTACATGGATAGAGGGAGACGTACCCTGCCTAATATCCGGCCTTGATTTACGTCGTTTCCTGACTTGGATGTAACACATGTTCGTATGAGTTGAGCTCCATTGTCAGATCTCGACGCCTGCATGAAATGCGTGAAAGGAACATCGGCAAGTCGAATTTTCGTGTGACCATCGAATGTCCCAAATGTGAACTCAAAGAAGTACTTAGTGGTATCCAAACTCCGGGGAACGAATAGATAGTTAAACGGTTCATCGAGACGCTCCGAAAAAGAGCTCCCTGGAATCGAGTTGGACATGGAACGGACCATTTGGTGAGGAAACACGCTGATATATGAACCTTTTCAGACAATTAGATAAGACCACGAAGGAGTGAGTTGCTCCGATTGGTCGGTAGTAACCGTTAATGACTGACCTGTATCAAGAACAACGCTCCCAATGATGGTGGGTGTGATTGAATGTGACTTGCCGCCTGCCAGTCCTTGTGTGGAGGACAACCCCCGAAACATATTCCTCCGTTTGGAAGCGATATAGAGGGGCGTTCCTATTCTTCTCCTTCAATTCCACGGATAGGAGCTGAACGGCCCAGCGGTAGTACCCGTCAGTCATAGCTAGATGGCTGGAGAAGGGGATAGGGTCAGTCCATTGAACAGGTTTGGTGCACGGCCAGCCTCTTCCAGCGCTGATGAAACTGATCCTATCATTATCAGGTCGGTCAGTACGCAGTATTCTCAGTTGGGGTACGCGACTCACAGCCCCTCTCTCTCGATTGCCCCAGACGTGCCAGCATTCAGATTGTCGATGTCGCTGTATTTGAGAGGAAGAAAGCGAATGTGCAGCGTCTTTGCCTAGCGACGGAATTCAGTTGCAACCGGAATTTCAGGGGAAATATTAACTGACATCTATCCCCTCCGCTTCCGGCCGTTGGGCGGCCAATAGCTTTGCGAAGAAACTCTGAGCATAATTAGTGTTACGGTGGCCCGAAATCTTACAGTTAAGTAAACAAACCTGACTGGGAGTGCTAGTGTTACTGGACCTTGGCACGTCGCGTCAGATTCGCGTGGAATGGCAGTTATTTTTCGAATAAAAACTGACCTCGGAATCCCCAATCCAATAACGCCATCGTTCTCGAAGTTCAGGAAGGTCTCATCTATTGAATAGGCTAGTTCAATCGATATATTCGGCACTGTAATTGTCCTCGCAGAAACGTGCTGGCCGCTGGCCGTGGTCCCCCACAACAAATCGACGGAAACGGTAGGATGTCTGTCAGGGGTGCAGGTGTCTGAACAATTGGGAGCGAGTGGGATAGGTCAGAAATCGCGAGAAGGGGGTTTGGGTACTACTACGCACAGATATGTTCGGCGCCGGCGAGGTATTCAATTGGTTCAGGATTTGTCCATCTTAAAGCAGTGACATACGCGGGGTCCAGCCATTGTGCCGTGGGCGGGGTCAATACAACACGCTTGTTCACTTTCTGTTGATGACGGTTCTCCCAGGCAACTGAAGTCAATTGAGGAGACACGGCGCGTCTGAACCCTTTGAGGAGCACCCATCTACGAAAACGGTTTAGTTGAGCTCTCACATTGTAAGATGGTAATTCATACGTTCTTATCGATGCTTTTTTGTGATTCTTATTAGCTTGAGATCAAGGTGGCGCGACGCGCCTTATGACAAGACTCACCTGTGTCAACCGGCATGCAAAATCGCTTATAGTCTTCCGACCTCGAATACCATATTGCCTACATATCGCCCGTCAGCTCCCGAAGGCGACAGAGACTGAAGAAATAGCGCACAATACTCAAGGTATACCCAGGTGTACCTGAATGATAATCAGACACTGTACTGGACAAGACGTACAAGACATGGTGTGTCCTACCTTCACCGATACGCTGGACTTCAATGAGCTGGTTCTCATATTGGCCCGAGCTACTGTCGCCGAATCCTCCACGAAGGCGGAAAGCTCGCGAAGCGGTAGTAGACTCTAGTGAGGAAAGCAGCCGTGCGTTTGGCGCCTGGAGCCAATGTTTTTATAAGCGACGGCGATGAACACCATGCTATCAAATCATCAATCAATGACCTACCAGCTTGTAACCCTGTGCCACCATTTGAGATTTAAGTTCTTCGATGGCGTCGCTACCTCGCACGTATTTGAAGATGGGAGCTGCAGGGCAGATATCGCCCACGTAATAGAAGCCATGGCTACATCCCGGGCTGATGCTTGCCTCTTTGCTATACCGAATGATATTCCAGAGATCCTGTAGATGTCAGAATACGAGATCAATAATGACACCGTAGCTTGCCTCGAAGGGAATCGGCTGGCGTACCTTCCATGGTCTGATCTCTGTGTCCACGGGATCATTGAGTCTGAAGACGGCGTAGCTCATAGTGAATGACAAATGGGAAAAATCGCGCGATAGCAGGAGGGGGAGGTCGAGTGAAGGTGTCAAACAATGTGTTGAAGCAGCAGAAGCGACGACGGGAAGCCTTTTATACACGACTTCATCGGGAGCCCATGACATGGTCAGTTGTAGGCGATGCGAAGACATGCACAAAACGTGCGGCAACACTTCTTCTCATCAAACGGAGAACTTGAGAACTTGAGAAGTCCGGAGTAAAAACCTGTGCAGAGAAGTCATCGAAGAAGCGAATGGCTGTGTAAACAAAAACAAGGTCCCCCATATCGCGGATGTCATCGATCATTGTGCAGCACGAAGGAAGCGTTACTTCCACAGAAAACAAACCGTCGCTGTACCTTGGGACAAGTTGATGTTTAAAGAAATATTCAAAAAAAGTGACCGAAGCATATGTAGTCGTCCAAGAGAAGTTGCGTTTTCTTGTTCTCCAGCTACGTCTCGGCATCATTTGTATTTTCAACAGCGTCATGAGTGTCCAATATCCGAGGCTTTGAGTCGCTCGTCCAGCCTGTCGGTAGTACCGGTGATCAGCCCGGTTCAGGAACTCGCAAAAAATCCTAGGACAATGGCAGTAGGTTTGAGTTCATCAGAGGATAGGTCACGAATATGGTAAGGAGTACCAAACGAGTACTCGAGGATGTAGCCAGGTCATTTTCTGACAACCGCCACATGTTGCATTTCCCGCTGTACGATCTCATTCTCATCGATGGAATCGAAGCATGAGGAAGGAGCTGGAAGAAGCGACGGCCTCGTATTACAGAACGCATGCATAGAACCGCACGGGAGAAAAAGTACAGCACCCACATGGTCACCGCTTCCCCCCTCTCTTCCCCTTTCCGGTACCCCTGCTCGCGCCACCCGCAATCTTGCGGCCCAGTGCGGCCCCTCCCTGGCCCTTGGACGCAAATCGCACCGCCTTGCGCACGTTCAGCGTGTCGTCGGTACCTTCGTGCTTGGACCGTTTTGTTGTTCCGCCGATCTTCGAGAGGATCGCGAGGTTGGATTTTTTCTCGCCGTCGACGGAGGATTCTGTCGGTTCGAACTGGAAGCATGTGTGTGAATGCGGGTTTACCAAGCGAGAAGTTGGGCACAAGGGGAGATGAGAGGAATGGGAGATTCGAAGATGAAAGGTGCAGGTGCATGGAGGAGGGGGGATAGAAAGGAGAGAAAAATCGCACCTTCCGCTTGATACCGCGCAGCTTCTTCTCTCCTTCGAGTTTCTTGTCGAACTTGCCCATGCTTGCGGTGCTGAGCCGCGTCGTGGCCAGCGTATGCTCGATCGCGCTTTTGTGTTCTTCCCGCTCGGATTTGGGCCCCTGTCCCTGCGCCCGTGCGAGGTTTTGGTGTCTTTGCCGCTCGTTCTTCGCGACGCGGGCTTTGCGCTCGTCTCGCGCTTTTTTGGACGGGTCGAAATCGGTTTCTGCGGGTTTGTCGTTAGATATCGGCGACAGAGGGCAGGGAATACGAAGGGAAAATGGGATGCCGTGGGTGGATGGAGGAGCGCAAGGAGAAACCGTACCCGCATTCGCTGGGACCTCTGTAAGCCATTGCGTCTCCAACTCCTTGTTCTTCCCGCCCCAACCCCACCGGTTCACCCACTCTTGCTTCTCCTCGTCCCACACCTTCTTCTCCCTCTTCGTCTGCTGTATGCCCTTCGCGCGCGCAAACTTCTCCCACTTGGTTGGCGGTTTGGGCTTGGGCAGCGGTTTTGCGCGGGGGAGCTGGGTGGTCGGCGGGGGGGAGCTTGGCGAGAGGGCCGTCGGGCGAGGGATTGTGTGGGGAGGGTGAAGAGAGAGGCGAGGAGGACTGAATGCCGTCGGCGGGCGGTGGGATTGGAGGCATTGCTCCATGTTTTCTCTGCAGCGTGCCGATAGGTGGATGTTTTAACAGTAAAAGGAGGCTCTGACGTACTCGTATTCCTCTTTATCGATGGGGTTCGGATCCGTGACCGTCAAGAAACCAGCCGTCGACCTCGAGCGGGGATGTCCTTCTCGACGGTGATGGATTGCCTGAAAATGACGGTTAAAAGAGTCGGATATCGGCCTAGTGACGGCGATGAACGTATCTCCTCTTTTCCTTTTTTTTCCTTCTTCCCCTTTCCCCCCCCCTTTT